>JAPPVO010000019.1:26618013-26958546 GCA_030407325.1 Camellia japonica
TGGGCCGAAGGCCGTCGGACATGAATGATTGGGCCGAAGGCCGTCGGACATGAATGATTGGGCCAAAGGCCGTCGGACATAAATGATTGGGCCAAAGGCCGTCGGATATGAACAATTGGGCCAAAGGCCGTTTGAATATGTCATTTGATATGTTGGAATACCGTGGTGGGCTAAAATTCGTTTGAATGAAAGGGATCATGATCATGAATATAAAATACGCATGGATATGAATATAAAGTGAATGGGCCCAAGGCCGTTTGATAGGCCTGATATATTCAAATTGTGCCCGAGGCCGTTTGATATGTTTGAATTGGATCATGATCATGAATATGAAATACGCATGGATATGAATATAAAGAGAATGAGCCCGAGGCCATTTGATACGCCTAATATGTCTGAATTGGGCCCGAGGCCATTTGATGTGTTCGAATTGGACCAAAGGTTGGTTTGAATAGAGAGTTGGTTGGATCAAAGGTCGTTTCGTATAGATGGACCCGAGGTCGTATTGTTTTATATAAGAATTGGACATGAGGTCGTTTTTCATATGGACATGATGTGTTGGACCTAAGGTCGTTTTGCTTTGTTGAGATTTGTAAATCTGGTGTGAATGAGAATAGTGGTTCAAATATGTACATTATAAGTATGATTCATTTATGAACGAATCTCATACATTAACCTCTTTATTTTGATATTATTCACTGGGCGTTAGCTCACTCTCATTTATATGTATGTAGGTGAGCAAAGGGATGTTCAACCCTAGCCTTAGTGGAATTTAAGAAAGGAACCCGAGTTTTCCGAAGTCAGCCCAGGTGCCTCACGCAAGAGGCTTTGGTTATGATCTTTTGTACTTCTTTTGCTATTTCTATTGGTCATGGCAGACCATTTATGTGTATAAGATTTTGGCACGGCTGACTATGTGTTTAAATGATCCTGGGTATACAAGATGTTAACTACTGATACGTGGTGTGAGTTATTATCAAGTTATGTGAAATGTTTGATATGCCATGTAAGCATAGCTCATTGGACAAAATTTTTAAGTTTGCTTCCGCATCTGGCCCCATATTATTAATTATTAATTGATATCAGGTTTGAGGTCGGAGGTAATCTCATGATTACTGGCTAGTTATGACCTTAATCTATAAGGGCGGGTTCGGGTCATGACACCGACACAAACAAACGATCACAGTACCTCACACTCTAGTCGGGATACATATTCAAGCCCTTCTCCATCTTCCCATTGGAGATCTTCTCCTGGAGAGATTCCGTCTCAAGGTCACCTTTCTATGCTTCTAACACTCGATTAACAAGTGTAGGTTATGCAACCACTGAAAACAAGGCTGCAGACTCAACAAACTCGCCCAGATGCAAGTCAAACTCACCAAGAGTGCCCAACATCTCCCATTCTCGAATTGCGATACAAGCCACACTGCTAATTAACTTCCTACTCAAGGCGTCGGCCACAACATTGGCCCTTCCCAGATGATAATGCAACTCAAAATCATAGTCCTCTATGAACTTCATCCACCTCATCTGTCTCAAATTCAAGTCTTTCTATGTAAACAGATACTTCAGACTCTTGTGATTGGAAAACAGTTCGAACTTCTCACCATAAAGGTAATGCCTCTAAATCTTTAAGGCAAAAATCACTGCCGCTAACTCTAAGTCGTGAGTAGGGTAATTCTTTTCATGTGTTTTCAACTGCAGCGAGCCATAGGCCACTACCTTTCCCTCTTACATCAAAACACAACCCAAACCTTCTCGTGAAGCATCACAATATACCGAATAACCCAAACCCCTCTCCAGAATAATCAAGACTAGAGCAGTGGTAAGTCTAACCTTAAGCTCTTGGAATGATTTCTCGTAGGTCTCACTCCACACAAACTTAACTCCTTTCCTTGTTAATCTAGTCAAAGGTGAGGCTAGTCTAGAAAAATCCTTCAGAAATCGGTGATAATAGCCAACCCCAAGAAACTATAGATCTCAAAGGCATTCTTAGGTTGTTTCCAATCTTGAACCGCCTCTATTTTGGATGAGTCTACAGTCACCCCTTCGCCGGATACCACATGGCCTAAGAACTTAATCTCTTTCAGCCAGAACTCACATTTTTCAAACTTAGCATAAAGCTTGTGGGCTCTAAGTAATTCAAGTACCACCCCCAACAGTTCTTCGTGTTCCTTCTCAGAGAGCGAATAAATTAAGATGTCGTCGACAAAGACGACCACAAAGCGATCTAGAAACTCACGGAAGATCCAATTCATCAAATCCATAAACATAGCCGGTGTATTGGTCAGCCCAAAAGGCATCACTAGAAACTCATAATGGCCATACCGCGTACGGAATGCCGTATACAGGATATCCTCCTCCCTTACTCTCAATTGGTGATAACCTGATCTCAGGTCTATCTTAGAAAAGCAACAGAACCCTTTCAACTGATCAAACTGATCATCTATATGAGGCATTGGGTACTTGTTCTTAATAGTTACCCGGTTCAAATTTCTGTAATCTGTACAATGTCGCGACGCTCCATCTTTCTTTTGGCAAAGAGAGCCGGTGCTTCCCAAGGTGAAGTACTAAGGCGGATAAAACCTTTATCTAACAACTCCTAGAGTTAAATCTTCAACTCACTCAACTCGGTCGGTTCTGTCACGCCCCCAAAATAATACAATAAAGATAACTCATATGCGGAATAAATATGACAAACAACATACTTTCATATATCAGAGTTCACTGTTTTACAACCAGTTAAATGCCATGTGGGCTTACATGTTTCCACATCATTGCTTGGTTACACAAATTGAGTCTCGCTCATTACAGCTTAAGCCCTTGGCTTTACAAATAACAAACATACACACATAAGGCATAATTAAGAAGCTCTTGCTTCCCAAAACTCCATCTACGCTATTGCCTTGGAGGAAGCATCTCACATGTACCTGAAAATGGTATTCCCATATAGGGTGAGCAAACAGCCCAGTAGAAATAATCTAACACAATTTATAAGGTTTAGCAAAGGTATAAAAACCACGTATATAAACAATACCGATCCTGAAACATCCACAAGACCTGCATATCCATATGCCACTAAGACCAACCTTATTCCATTTTCCTTTAATTTCATTTCCAGTTCATATATGCTACTCAATTCATGAGTTAAATTCTTTATCTTTCAACAATCAAAATGAGACTGCAACTCATTGATTTTCAATTATGCAAAACTCACATAAACACTTTAAACCTGCCATTTTACGGATACTTCATCTGAAGGAATCGGCACCCATTTATATATAAAATTTCTGGTCTTTCACCCAAGACACTCCGGCCAACTTGCTTTAAATGGAGTCCATCCCCTTTCTCCTTCCAAACAAATATACATATGCAATGTATTTATAAACATAATCACATATGGAGTACATCCCCTTTCTCCTCCCAATAAACATACATATACAATGTATCTATAACATGGTCATATTCAATGACACGGACAATGGATTAGCATTAAATCGCCTAATCCTCATGTAATTTCTACAACAATCACAGTTATCTTCCACCGATAGCCCAATTCAATTATTTCTAAAGAGATGTTCAATATCAAAATAAATTGTTTATTCAAAACTTACATAGGTAAGATAATACATATCCAATATCACCATTTATAATCACAACCTTCCAATTTCACGTTTTCAATCTTAATCCCAATTATTTATGCAGAATAATAATTTAATCAAATTTAGGGCAAAATCCCCCTTTCACGAAATATCAACCCAAACACCAAAATCAACTATTTTGGCATAACATGATCTTATATTCAAGCCTCATACTCATTTACCTCATATTCATCAAAACCCCTCTTTTCATTTCACACCCAAATCCTAGATTTGTCCAAACCATAACCAAATCTCATCATCTATACACAATAGCAAATAACTAAGCTAAAAACCATATTAGAGTGTAGAAAATCCCTACCTCAAGTTTGAAGAAGAAACGAGTTGGAACTCCAAAATCAATGATGCCTAAACTCGATCTCCACCACACACAACGTAGCCCTCGCCTAGATAACCAACTTTGATAAAGAACTTGGATCTAAATCTCAATGGATTTGGAGAAATCAAAGATCTTGTGAGGTTTTTGGTAGGAAATGTAGAGAGAAGGGAGAGGAAATATTTTTAGAGAGAGAGAGATATACAAAAAGTGACATTAAATCAGCCCAAAGAGAGAAGAAAAGGAAAAAATTCCGGATCTACCTAACTTCCCGCACCTCCAGCCGCACCTGCCTTTTTAGCAATGTGCTTCGGCCCCCTGCCTTGTTTTTCGCACATGCGGCCTCATTCCCCACACGTGCGGCCCTCTCCCGCACTCTAGACCGATCGAGCGGACAAGCAACTTCGAATGCGTTTTGCATTTTTCGATCTCCGCCAGGGCGCTGCCTTTGGACCCGCCAAGGGGCGCTGCCTCCTGGACCCCAGCGAGCTGACCGGGCAGCTTGACCCTCGACCGGCCTAGGCGAAGTGGCAAAACATAAAAGAATGATCAAAATTGGGATCGCTACAACCCTCCCACCTTCAAGAATTTCGTCCCCGAAATTTCAAATCAAACTACCCAAACAAAAGGGTTTCTAGCGATCAAAGCCATGCTATTTCATTTACAATTTACAACATTTGTTCTCAACCAATTTTCACCATCACATCATGGTTTCCTCATTAATAACCACCTTCCAAATACTCATAAACATGAAGTCTTCCAAAAAGTAATAATAATCCACAACAACTTCATGCTTAAAATAACAACACGCATAACAACATGTATTTAACAATTTCAACACGTTTTTCTCGACCACATGAGGGTATTACAACGAAAAGTAACTTAAACTTTTTCAAACAAATCCGGATATTTGGAGACAACTAAGTTCACTCCGTCCACGTGGATCCAACACCGGTGATAAGGCTCTATCCACCCAGTCCCCCAAGAAACAAAAGCAATCACCGCTTAAAGTACATATAGTAACCCTCTGACGGAAGCAATCTATGACAGCCCGGTATGACGATAACAAGTCTATACCCAAAATAACTTGAAAACTAATCATATCAATCAACACAAATGCAAATGGAAGCCGACGACCATCAACCTCTATGTCACAACCCTGACACCCCAATTTCATGATAACCTTACCACCAATAGGTGACTCTGCACAAATAGGAGATGCTAACTATGCCAACTCCAGCCCTAAAATCAATACAAATGTAGACGAGATAAAAGAATGGGATGCACATGTATTAATCAACACATTAGCAACTAAATTACAAAGCAAAAAGGTACCTCTCGCTATAGATAGGGCCGGTACAAGATCTGGTGCGGTAACAGCATACACACGCCCTATTGGCCTCTGATCTACCTGCTCCCTTCTCAGAGCATAAGCCTGCTGCACGGATTGAGCTGAAGAGGCTCCCTAATTGGCCCTTGAGGCCTGTACTGACTGTGAAGGCTGGTGACTCTGTGTCTGCCACGAACTAGACGCCCCAGACGTGCCACCCAACTATGGACAAAACCTCTTCATATGCCCCGCCTACCCACACTGATAACAAGTGGGCGGTTGCCTTCTCCCTTGGCTCTGGCCCTGAGAACGAGGCGAAGACGATGCTACTCGCTGCCTTCCTCCTCTCTACGGGTAGGCTGGAGACTTGTGGCCCAACTGGCCACATTTGAAGCAAGTCACATCCCCCCTGACCACCTCTCCCAGCACCCGAACTCAGCACTAGAAAAGTGGACCTCGACTGAGCTCCCTGGGATGACTGAGGGTTAGAATCCCTCTACCTCTTACCATCCCTCTGACTATCCTAACTCCTCCTAGAGCCCCTCATCTCTTCTTCCTCTGCCTGCATGATGGTCTCAAGATAGGCCGCCGCCTCCACAAGGCGTCCATAATCTCTAATCATGGATCCGGTCACTCTAAAGATGAGCCCGGTCCTCAATTTCTTCTCAAACTCCAAGCAACGGCGCTCTTCAGTCGCCACAAGCTCAGGTGCATACCTAGACAAGCTAATGAAGGTGGCCTCAAACTCAGCCACTAGTGTGTTCAATTGCTTAAGCTGGGAAAACTGATCCCTCAACTTCTCCCTAAGAGTAGGAGGCAAAAAATTGTCCTGGAAGGCGTCGACAAAGGCCTCCCTAGTTCCTCTAATGTGTCCCGCGCGTACTTCCACCATTGACTTCCATCTCCCTTAAGCTGGAAGGATGCCAAGGTCACTCTCAAACCCCCGTCTTCGATGCCGAGCATTTTAAATGTCTTCACCATTTGCTCTAGCTGCTCATTCGCTTTCAATGGCTCCTTGGGATCACCCAAAAATTCATCCGGATTCGACTTGAAAAACTCCCTCTTCAGAAAAGATGGTCGTGCTTCAGCAACTTAGGCCTGAACTTGATTCTCAACTCTGAGAATGTCCATGGATTCCCTCAAAGCTCCGGCCATTTCGCGGGCTAAGGCGCCCATGGCCGGTTGTCCCACTGGCTCGGCCATGGCCTGACCAACCCCTTCTTCCTGTGCCAGAATTTCATCCGTATAGGCGTCTCGTGCCTCCTAGGCCTACCACGCCTACCACCACGACCATGTCCTGACATCCTAATAAAGGTAATAAAAGATTAGCACATTCACAAATGGGCCGAATCTAACTCACTCGCATCCTAATGTAATGGACAATAGTAAATCACTCAATATAAGTACGTAATCACATAAAAACATACAAATTTCCTTCCTAGATAATGACCGTCTTGCGGCGTTGCTAGAGTTCCAATTAGAAACAGTAGTGATAAATTGCTATTCTAATAGGACTTCCAGAAACCCGTAGACCCAATCAATATCTTAGGAACTAAATTCCATACCCATATAATCATACAAGCATGTTATCACAAAAACATACAATACATAATAACGTCTCAACCAAGCGAGACAAACCCATTGTGGTACTAACCACTTCCTACATACCCAAAGTATTCAAACCCGGTACTCTCTGATACCAAGTTGTAACGCCCCCAAAATTATGCAATGAATACAACCCAGAAAATATATGTATATAGCTGCATGAATCAGAGTGTAAAGTTCATTCATTTCATAATGTTAATAATACAAAAGAGTTTAGCATAAACAAATGCCCTATTGGCTTACACATTTCCAAGCCTTGGCTTGGTTGCAACAAAAGTGAGATATGCTCATACAATTTCAGCCCTAGGCTGTACAAAAAGTAAAACAAAACAAAGAAGTTGTTGCTTCCCAAAAGTCCCTCCAATACTATTGTCTTGGTGGAGGCATGCCATCATCACCTGAAAATGATTTTCCCAAATAGGGTGAGTCACAACCCAGTAGGAATAATTTAACACAGTATATGAAAGTTAACGAAGATGTAAATACAATGTGCATATACAATGCCAGGGATAAACACATGTACATTTTATATACTCATTGAATACTAAATCCATGTTTCATTTCATTTTCCTTCAATTCATTTCAACATATGAGTCAATTTCATTATTCTTTAAATAACCCAAATGAGACTACAACTGAGAGGCCCCAAATTTTAATTACTCGAAAACATTACCAAAGCCTTTAAATTAGGTCCTTTTTTTTAAAATTATTATTATTTTTTTTTTACAAACATCCATTACCCTTGAGCAATAGGAATACAATCATACAAGTTCTCTCTCTCTCTCTCTCTCTCTCTCTCTCTCTCTCTCGATGAATATTACAATGACAACAATACATGCCAATCTCTTACTGTGAAGCTACAAATAAATAAAATACAAATACAGGATCTATTACATCTACAATGAAATTAGATATAAAAGACACATGGACTTCTTAACTCTTCAATCACAGAATCCACACTTTCTTCCTGTAAAAAGATAAAAACAACAGGGGTGAGCACTAATGCCCAGTAGGAATCTCATAGTTCTCAATCAATAACTAACACACAGATAGAAATGATCATGCATGCAGGGTGATACCATATAGTAGGGTGACATTGTATAATTTCAAAATATCATAAGTAAGTGTCTTTTTCTCAAAA
This sequence comes from Camellia japonica, assembly GCA_030407325.1. Classification (NCBI taxonomy): domain Eukaryota; kingdom Viridiplantae; phylum Streptophyta; class Magnoliopsida; order Ericales; family Theaceae; genus Camellia; species Camellia japonica. Next base: position 26,626,065 of record JAPPVO010000019.1, read on the forward strand.
ACTATTTAAACACTTTTAAGAAAAACCTTCAGCCATTAAAATCATCCCTTAACTTTAGAAAACCATAGATCCTTGTGAAACAAACATATTTGAGAAACAACATCATTTACAAATTATTAACCAATTCCCAAAATATTTCTTATTTAATTTCCATTTTTAATATTCCTCTTTGCCTTTCATTCTTCCTTTCTACTCATTATATTTAATTAGGACTCCATTACTTCAAATTCGAATTCCCTTTTTAATTTACTAATGATTCTCCTATACTCAATTTACACTGTTAATTACACTCTAACATTTCATTTCAAGATAACACAAGGTTAATAAACCCCTTTCAATTCAATCTCTTGTTTATTTACAGAACAACACTCATAACTTACCTTTATTGTCACAACTAATTCATTATATTCACCATCACCAATCCATAATCCCCTTACTCATTTTTGGGTTCCATACATTACAAATAATGTCTATGTACATTTCCTCTTTATATCAAATTACACATCAATTTGCAATTTCACAAATTCATCACAAGTCACAAATAACATCATCAACTCAACACACTTCTCAACACATATCTCAACACAATCCACCTTTTGCCGACTTACTACGGCAGGACAGTGGGCACCCAATTCATAACACTTTCCACCTTTCGCCGGCTACTATACGGCGGGAAGTGAACTCTCAAAAACCATTTTCTCAAAAGCCATTTTCTTCCAAAACCATATTTTTCCAAAAATCATTTTTCATCTTTTTAAAACCATTCCCCCACATTTGCCGACTACTATACGGCGAAATGTGGGCACCCAAAACATTTTCGAAAACCATCTGTTTTTCCACTTTTGCTGGCTACAATACGGCAGGACTCTGTGGACACCCAAAAATCATTTTTCAACTTTCGCCAGCTACTATACGACGGGACTGTGTGGACACCCAAAAACATTTTTCCACATTCGTCCAGCGATTAGCCTAGATAGGGCAATTAGGCACCTTTAATCCAAAATCACCCCCACATTTTTTGGCTACTATACGGGGGGACGGGGGGACGTGGGCCCCCAAAAAACATTTTTCTTCAATTTTTAAAACCATCCCCCACGTTTACCGGCTATTATATAGACGTCGTGGGCATTGAAAAACCTATTTTTTTTTTAACTCCCCGCTCGTGTCACGACCCGAACCCCCCGTGGGTTAAGGACGTAACCGGCCAGTAATCGAGAGATTACCTACGGCCTCAAACCAAACCAAACGCAGTTTAACAGAGTTCATGGGGGCCAAACGGAAACAATTTGAAACTTTGTCCATAGAGCCATGCTTATATGAACATCATTACATACATATGTTAATAACTCACGACAGAAAGTACAATGACATAAAATTCTGTACAGACAGTATCATTCAAATCTAAGTCAGCCAAACAAAACTATACACAGACGTACTCAAAACTTCGCCAACATAACAGAACAGAAACAAACGACAAAAGGCGAAGGTGGGTCTCGTGTGTGAGACACAAGGGCTGACTTCCCCAAAAATCTTTGTTGTTCCACACTGACTTCACTGAGGCTGGGTTTGGACTTCTCTGGGCTCACCTACAAACACAGGAATGAGCGTGAGCAAAAGCCCAGTGAATAATACCAAATAAAGAATATATATTGGAACAATATACACCAAACGGCCTTGGGCCCAATTTGCATTTCTAACTAATACATACTTACATAGACATATGTAAGTTAAGTAACTGAGGTTCCAAACACAACGTACGGCCTCAGGCCTAATTCATTCATGTTAGACTATCATTCATTTTAGACTTATCATTCATCTGAGACTATTATTCAGATAAGGCTGGCCTTTGGCCCCTTTCAAACTTTCGTATCAACCTGGCCATTAGGCCTTTCAACTTTCATGTCAAAACGGCCTTCGGCCCACACATACTTTCATACCAAAACGGCCTTCGGCCCACATACACTTTCATACCAAAACGGCCTTCGGCCCACATTTTATCAATCGGCCTTCGGCCCACATACACTTTCGTACCAAAACGGCCTTCGGCCCACATTTTATCAATCGGCCTTCGGCCCACATTTATATCAAACGGCCTTCGGCCCACATTTTATCAATCGGCCTTCGGCCCACATTTATATCAAACGGCCTTCGGCCCACATTTTATCAATCAGCCTTCGGCCCACATTTATATCAAACGACCTTTGGCCCAAATATACTTTCGTATCAAACTGGCATTTAAGCCTTTCAAACTGGCATTTCAGCCCTTATATCAGACTGGCTCTTAGGGCTTTATATCAGACTAGCTCTTAGGCCTTTATATCAAACTGGCTCTTAGGCCTTTATATCAAACTGGCTCTTAGGCCTTTATATCAAACTGGCACATAGGCCTTTATATCAACCTTGTCCACCATTCAAATTAATGAACTTTGCAAAACTTACATAAGAGTAAGCAAATGGGACAATAACATAATTTAGATATTACTCACAGTGATCGGCTTGTAGATTTGACCTGGAGCTTGACCCTACACATCACATAACATGTACGGGTCACAAATAACTCAATCCGTTCTTTAATTTACACATTCCTCTTTAGGTTTCATTCTTATCTCTTTAATTCAATTACAATGCTTAGAGTATGCCTAAGAGTGCTTAGAAGTGAAAGGGAACGGAAAACAAAACATAGAATGCATTTTCAGAATTTCAGAAAACAGGGTCCCTGCTCGAGCGTAAAATACCCCGCTCGAGCGGACCCTTAAGGCCTGCAAAAGTGCTAGTTGCATCAAAAATACGCTCGAGTGTTAAATAGAGCACTCGAGCGTTAATTACCCCGCTCGAGCGGACATCAAGTCTGCAAAAGTACTGGGAGCACACATTTCCCGCTCGAGCGGCAGGTTCCCCGCTCGAGCGGACCTCAAAATTCTGGGTTTCCCAGATTGTGTTCTTGAGCTTCATCTTGATGTTCAAAGGTTCCAAATGCATGATTTTGGCTAAATTTTCACATATACACACTCTAACATGGTATAAACACCAAATTATAACATAATGAAGCTCAATTTCACAATTAAATCACATGCATGGCTCAATTTAACTCAAACCCATCACCAACACACTAGATTCAAACATGCAAGACTCAAACTCCCATGATTTACACTTGCATGTGAAATATACATAACATCTTCAACTCAATTGGTGAGGAGGTGATCAAATACATGGTCAATAATCAAAACTCAACATGGATTACATACTTTATGCTCAAACATGGAGATTCATGGCAATTTCTTACATGCATGTGTTCTAAGACTTCAAATTCACCATAATCAATCTAACTCATGCTCTTGACCATTAATCAAATTTGAATTCACAAGATGGTAACTTAAAATTCATGAATCCATTTACCTAGGAGCTTAATCTTCACAATTATGGCCAAGTCTTGCACCTAGCCTTCCCAATTCACAATTTACAAGCCAAAATACACCAAGATGCCTCCTTTCCCTCTCAAGGTCGGCTCTCTCTCTATTCCAAGACACAAAATCTGGTTTTTGAGCTCAAATATACAAATTGAGTATATATGGCCTCTCACATAAAGTCCCACTAACCATTATTTAATATTATTAAATAATTGGGCACTAAATTTAATCAGTTTAATCTAACCAGAATCAATTTCTAATTAAATTTCACCGTAGGCTCTAAAAATTATGCCAATCACAATGGCGTAATCAATTTCGGGTTCTGTGGCCGATAAGACCTCCAATTTAATTTCCGAAGCGGAAAAATCAAATAGATATTCCTACGGTGAACAGATAGAAATTCAAAACCACATATTTTCACATAATGGTGCACAAAATTATATCAAAACACATAATCACATTCATATTAAGGACCAATTAACACATTACGGAACAGGGGTATCACAGTCTTCCCCCCTTTAGGAAGTTTGGTCTTCCAAACTTAATTTACCTTTAGTCGAAACAATTCAGAACACTTTTCATTCAACGGTTCCAATCCTTTTGATAGTTACTTGCTTAGTCTCAAAATCAAGTAACACTCTGTTCTCAATCAGTCAAAGACTCAACCTTTCCTCCATACAAGACTTTTATGGTGCCATACCGACACTAGAGTGTGAGCTGTTGTTGTAAACAAAGTTTGTCAACGATGGATAGATCTTTCCAATTCCTGAAAATCTAACGCACACATTTGGAGCATTTCTCCCAGAATCTAAAAAGTTATTTCTGATTGTTCATCAATTCGCGGATGGAAAACAGCGCCGAATCATAATTCAGTCCCCATTGCCTCTTGAAGGCTTGTCAGAATTCAAACACATTTCAGAATTTCTGTCTAAACAATAGACATTGGGACCCCATACAAACAAGCAACCTTATTGATGTAAACAGTGGCTAGTCTACTAGCATCATACGAAAATGTCACAGGGAGGAAATGAGCAAATTCAGTAATTCCACATATAACAACCCAAACGGGATTTACACCTTGAGTGCTCAAGGTAGCCCCACAATGAAATTCGTAGTCACATATCCTATTTCCATTCCGAAATAGAGAGAGGTTGAAGTAGTTCTGTCACTATTTGATATTCGACTTCAACCTGTCGGCACCGAAAAATATTCAGACACAAATTCACTAATTGCCCCCCTCCATGGTAGGTCACCAACAAATTTATTTCAGATGTCAACTAACTTTATCACAGAAGTTCGGTCTATTCCCTTGTCACAAAAGTTCAATTCATTCTTCAATAATTCCACAATTCACAATCCGATTCGGTATTTAGTTCAACGACTCTTCACAGTTATCCAATTCAGTTCAGTATTCAATTCTCTGTTCCATCGAGTCTCCCCACATTATCTGATAGTCGTCAAAAGCATAAGGCAATTCATAAACTAATCCCCATGGCATCAAAGGTAATACTAAAACAATCAATCACGTGTTAAACACAATTTACACATCCTCAAAGCCCCAATCACAGAATATGACGACACTGAGCGGTTATTCACAAAGCGTACTGAATTCACGCACTTACGGACAATCAGGTTTTTTTTTTTTTCAAAGTTTCTTGGATGTTTAAACATCTACAAATTACAAAAGGATGACATTCCGGACAAAACAAAAGAATAATCGTCTCGGAATCGAAGCACACCCGTTCACGATCGTCGGTGGCCGACTCGAGATCGATTAGTCAAACCCACCCGTACAAGACCGTCGGTGGCAAAAAGATATCCCAACAAAGGTGCTACATAGGCTTAACGTCCCCTAACACGAAAGGACGCCCCAAGAATGTCATCAAAACAAACATAATAACACTCACTACAACCTGATTTCCCAAAATCTGATAACATTGAAGCAACTACTCTCCCTTACAAAACATATTCTGATCAGTCAAAGACAAATGTTCAGTACTGCTTACAATCAAATCAATCTGCCATCATCAGTCCCCATAGCGTCAAACCAACCAGGATGGGACAATACACAAGCATCGTTCCTTAAGACACCCAATCATAGGATTTGTACAATTCGGCTCATTTTCAACACATATGTCCTCGATAGTTGGGGGTTGGTTCTCAACGGTGTTCATGGTTAGAGCAATCTATCATAGCCCACAAAAGGTGTTTCAAATAGGTTAAGTACTCTAAACAGATTCAAGTTTTGGGTCTATCAGTTTTTCTGCCAAGAATATTATGGCTATTTATTTACAGGCAATCCTCAATCCCTTTTTACAAAATTAAATCAGACAGAGGGTCTTATTAAACCAATCCCGACACAGGTCTTGCCAAATTAAATCAAACAAAGGTTCCATCAAATCATATCAAATGAGGGTTCCATCGGAACAATATCAGGCAAAGGTTCTATCGGATCGAATCAGATAAAAATTTTCTCAAATAGGACACATTCGGTTCTGTAGGGCGTACTTCGTTTGCTTAGGTACATGGTTGATAGTTTCTCAACTGCCCTAAGTTCATCAGTTCTCAAAGTCATATCAGAATCATTCATCACAATAGTTCATATCAAAGTGTTTCAAATCAGGTACAATATGGTATTGTCTACATAAATTCGGGGGTAGTTGCATATACATGCAGTTATTCGTATCAGGAGGTACGTATCATAATCAGTATAGCAGTTCCCAAATAAGTCTTATATGCAAGAACATGGTGCACAGTAACACATTAAACAGAATTCTTCAGGTACACATAGTATAGGATTGTTACGCAAAAGTTCCAAATTAGTCACATAATCCAGTCAACTTTCCACCAATCAAAATACATGGCCTCACAGTCATAGAATTCATCATTTGGGGTGCTCAACTCGGTCACACAATCACAGAGTCATAATTCCAGTGGTTTAGTCATTGAAGACGGTAACATAATAAATCACCCTGAGCATAGGTGTAGATATACATGTGCATGTGCAGAGTCAATGAATATCCCAAAACGTATTTCACAAATTTCCCAAACGGGGCATATACCTCCAATGAATACAGTCTCGATCATGTGGGTCTAACCAATCTAGATACACATGCAGCAGATATGGAAAAATATGCCGATCCGAATCAAATAATATCCCAAGCGAAGATGTACAAATGTACTAATTCAGAATCAATCAACACATAGGCATTCATTTATAAACAATATAGATACCTGGGATAACAATCACAGTATTCTGAGTGCTTCTTGGGATGAGTGCAATTACTCCATCCTGAGTAGCAATTCCTACCACTGGTATGGATTTAGCCGAGGCAGAGGATTCATTCACATTTCGTTCAATCCGGGGACAGTTCCTTACCGTATGGTCCATTTTACCACATCTATAACGAGCCCCAGAAATCTGATAACAAACTCCTTGGTGTTTCTTACACTGGTGGTGGCAAAGGTTCTTGCCGTAGCGGCAACTGACGCTGTTGTCTCAAGATCTCTGCCAATTCTTATACCACTCTTTCCGGACTATCAAGTCGGGCTATGGAAGAACCTTCCAACCCGCATGCCCTTAATTTGCCCATACTCTACACAAATTCTTATCGAACTTTACCAAATACTGGGATGCCCAATACGAAATTAAACACAAATACACATGGGTACATTCGCACATAGGCACATTGTTATATTCTCATTTCACATATCGTACGCAATTAATAACATACGTGACAGATAATTGCATACTTATCAAATATCGCATGCTGAACATTTACTAAGTAATTATATGCTCAAATCATGTTCGTATTTCACATAGACACCCATTTGCAGAATCGAATGCACATAAGCAACTTTTCATGATTCATATGTTCATGATTGTGCATTATAACAAAACAAACTTGTTGTACACATTAGTGCAGCAATTCATATCTCATATTCAAATCATGTGTGGTACTTCCTTTAGCGTAACATATCATGTTGGTCAAACACATCAAGTTCTATAACGGAACCCCTGGTACCGGGTAACATATCTCATACATAAGCCACGGTATTGTTTCCCCCGGGCGAGGGCCTGCGCCACGGTATTATTTCCCCCGGGCTAGGGCCTCATGACCATAAGCCATAGTATTATGTCCCCTGGGCAAGGGCCTCTGCTAAGGATACCACAATTACGTTTAAGGAAAATTTGGGGCGATCATTCATTCATGCAAAAATAGCATTTCAGGGAACTCGTCATTTCATATCGTCAGAAAATATTTAAAGTTCACCATCTGATTAAACTTGCATCATACTTTATACAAAAGATACACAAGTGTGTATATACTAGAAAGCATGCATATTCGAACAATTTCAATGCAAAAAATTCACAATTTATAGCACATAGCCATTCGTAACAAAAAGTTAAGCATATTATCGATGCTTCCAAATTCATACTTATGAATGCATCCTAGATCTTTTTCTAGACGCTTATTGCTCATTTGGACAAGTGTGGGAGTTATTAACTCGTGCTCTGATACCACTCTGTCACGACCCGAACCCGCCCCCGTGGGTTAAGGACGTAACCGGCCAGTAATCGAGAGATTACCTACGGCCTCAAACCAAACCAAACACATTTTAACAGAGTTCATGGGGGCCAAACGGAAGCAATTTGAAACTTTGTCCATAGTGCCGTGCTTATATGCATATCATTACATACATATGTTAATAACTCACGACAGAAAGTACAATGACATAAAATTCTGTACAGACAGGATCATTCTAATCTAAGTCAGCCAAACAAAACTATACACAGACGTACTCAAAACTTCGCCAACATAACAGAACAGAAACAAACGACAAAAGGCGAAGGTGGGTCTCGTGCGTGAGACACAAGGGATGACTTCCCCAAAAATCTTTGTTGTTCCACACTGACTTCACTGAGGCTGGGTTTGGACTTTTCTGGGCTCACCTACAAACACATGAATGAGCGTGAGCGAAAGCCCAGTGAATAATACCAAATAAAGAATATACATTGGAACAATATACACCAAACGGCCTTGGGCCCAATTTGCATTTCTAACTAATATATACATACATAGACATATGTAAGTTAAGTAACTGAGGTTCCAAACACAACGTACAGCCTCGAGCCCAATTCATTCACGTCAGACTATCATTCATTTTAGACTTATCATTCATCTTAGACTATTATTCAGATCAGGCTGGCCTTTGGCCCCTTTCAAACTTTCGTATCAACCTGGCCTTTAGGCCTTTCAACTTTCATGTCAAAACGGCCTTCAGCCCACATACACTTTCGTACCAAAACGGCCTTCGGCCCACATTTTATCAATCGGCCTTCGGCCCACATTTATATCAAGCGGCCTTTGGCCCACATACACTTTCGTACCAAAACGGCCTTCGGCCCACATTTTATTAATCGGCCTTCGGCCCACATTTATATCAAACGGCCTTCGGCCCACATTTTATCAATCGGCCTTCGGCCCACATTTATATCAAACGGACTTTGGCCCAAATATACTTTCGTATCAAACTGGCATTTAAGCCTTTCAAACTGGCATTTCAGCCCTTATATCAGACTGGCTCTTAGGCCTTTATATCAGACTGGCTCTTAGGCCTTTATATCAAACTGGCACATAGGCCTTTATATCAAACTTGTCCACCATTCAAATTAATGAACTTTACAAAACTTACATAAGAGTAAGCAAATGGGACAATAACATAATTTAGATATTACTCACAGTGATCGGCTTGTAGATTTGCCCTGGAGCTTGACCCTACACATCGCATAACATGTACGGGTCACAAATAACTCAATCCGTTCTTTAATTTACACATTCCTCTTTAGGCTTCATTCTTATCTCTTTAATTCAATTACAATGCTCAGAGTATGCCTAAGAGTGCTTAGAAGTGAAAGGGAACAGAAAACAAAACATAGAATGCATTTTTAGAATTTCAGAAAACAGGGTCCCCGCTCGAGCGTGAAATACCCCGCTTGAGCGGACCCTTAAGGCCTGCAAAAGTGCTGGTTGCATCAAAAATACGCTCGAGTGTTAAATAGAGCGCTTGAGCGGAAGGCCTGTCAAAATAGCTCCCCCGCTCGAGCGTTAATTACCCCGCTCGAGCGGACATCAAGTTTGCAAAAGTACTGGGAGCACGCATTTCCCGCTCAAGCGGCAGGTTCCCCGCTCGAGCGGACCTCAAAATTCTGGGTTTCCCAGATTGTGTTCTTGAGCTTCATCTTGATGTTCAAAGGTTCCAAATGCATGATTTTGGCTAAATTTTCACATATACACACTCTAACATGGTATAAACACCAAATTATAATATAATGAAGCTCAATTTCACAATTAAATCACATGCATGACTCAATTTAACTCAAACCCATCACCAACACACTAGATTCAAACATGCAAGACTCAAACTCCCATGATTTACACTTGCATGTGAAATATACATAACATCTTCAACTCAATTGGTGAGGAGGTGATCAAATACATGGTCAATAATCAAAACTCAACACGGATTACATACTTTATGCTCAAACATGGAGATTCATGGCAATTTCTTACATGCATGTATTCTAAGACTTCAAATTCACCATAATCAATCTAACTCATGCTCTTGACCATTAATCAAATTTGAATTCACAAGATGGTAACTTAAAATTCATGAATCCATTTACCTAGGAGCTCAATCTTCACAATTATGGCCAAGTCTTGCACCTAGCCTTCCCAATTCACAATTTACAAGCCAAAATACACCAAGATGCCTCCTTTCCCTCTCAAGGTCGGCTCTCTCTCTATTCCAAGACACAAAATCTGGTTTTTGAGCTCAAATGTACAAATTGAGTGTATATGGCCTCTCACATAAAGTCCCACTAACCATTATTTAATATTATTAAATAATTGGGCACTAAATTTAATCAGTTTAATCTGACCAGAATCAATTTCTAATTAAATTTCACCGTAGGCTCTAAAAATTATGCCAATCACAATGGCGTAATCAATTTCGGGTTCTGTGGCCGATAAGGCCTCCAATTTAATTTCCGAAGCGGAAAAATCAAATAGATATTCCTACGGTGAACAGATAGAAATTCAAAACCACATATTTTCATATAATGGTGCACAAAATTATATCAAAACACATAATCACATTCATATTAAGGACCAATTAACACATTATGGAACAGGGGTATCACAGCTCGGGTACCAACACAACATCACCCAACACAACTCAACCCAAACTCAACACGACCCAACACAACTCAACTCAAACTCAACACACCTAACACAACTCAACTCAATACAATTCAACATGATTCAAACACAATTCATCATAGTTCAACACAATTCAATTCAACATTATTCAACACAACTTAATTCAACATAAGTCAACACAACTTAATTCAACAACACTATTTGCAATTCAACATAATTCAAGATAAATTCTTGAATCCCACTTCAACATTCCATAACCAAGTTTATATCATCTATATCATTAACACATCTTTCCCTCAAAGTCATTTCATGTTGTAACATGATTTACAATGTCCATAATAAAGGTTCAATCACTAATTTTTAACATAATTTTCAAATACTTCCAAAATTCAATTAAACTTGTATGTATACAATTCAATACCTCAATTTCATGATTCTACTTTCAATTTGGGCAAAATCATTAATTATCATCCTGAATCAACCTAGGGTTTTCAAGAAAAATTCAAACTTCTCAAACCATTACTTTTTATTCCAATTTTCCCATTGATTACACTCCTAAGGTTCATAATCCATAATCTTAACCCAACAATAGAACCCCAACACTTCAAACCCTAAACCCCCAAGTTCCATGATATAACACTATATGCTCAAAAATGTAGATTTTGCATTCATATAATCAAAATACCACAAATCTATCCATTAATGCAAGTATTGAAGAAGAACTAGGACCCCTACCTCAAGAATCAAGCAAAAGAGCAAGCTTTGATGAGATTCCTTCCCAAATCCGAATTCCAATCGGTTGAAAAGTGAGATCCCTTCTTCACGTTTTTGCAAGGGATTTTGGCCAAATCTTTGAGAAATTAGAGGTATTTGGGCCGAAATCTCTAGGGTTTTCGGAACTAGGGTGCGAGGAAGGAAGAGGGAAAAAGAAAGTGTAAAGAATGATCTAGAAACCCACGTTTTAAGTCGCTGAATTCGTGTAGTCCGCTCGAGCGTACCTGCTTCCAGCACAGATTCCAAAACTTCAAACGGGTATAACTCTCTCATCTGGACTCCGTTCTAGGTCGTTCTTGTGTCCAAATTGAAGCCCCAGAAACAAGCTTTCCAATGGTTCTAGCCTCATACCCCAAATTCAAAGTGTGGAAAAAGAAAAGGGCAGAAGAGTGATGGCTGATCGTAGGCAAGTTATTCGAATTAAAGTTTTTGGTCCAATCTTACTTTACCATCATGTTACTACCTCAATCAATGTCCCAAAATAAAATAGGGAGGCTCCAAACACAACAATAAAAGGTCAAAAACAATCCCACTAGTCTCAGAAATTCAAACTCAACCAGGTAGACCGCTCGAGCGCCCAATCTTGCGCTCGAGCGTGCAGACCAACAAAGTTGTCCGCTCGAGCGACCACTCCTACGCTCGAGCGGGAATTCACAACTCTCAGAATCTCAGACAGACTACAAAAATACTGGGAGCCTCACAAGTCCGCTCGAGCGTCAATTCCCCCGCTCGAGCGGAGGGAAAAATTTCAGATCGTCACAATCTTCCCCCTTAAGAAATTTCGTCCCCGAAATTGCATCCGTTCTAACAAAATAGCAACAACCTTATACTCCCCAATTCTTAACAACCCCTAGTCCAAAAATAAAGCATGAGAGCACCCATATATATCCACCAAACCTTAACAACTTCCAATTACACCTTACTTCAATTCTAAACCCAAAAATACAAAATGTCACAACAACTCAATGGTTCCACAATCATACCAACAAACTAACACTTTTTCACGGATATTTCATCCACGGGAAACCGTCAAACGGGACTCATGTAAACGTAGGCTATACAAGCACTACAATTGCCATTTTACGAAAATTTCATCCGCGGGATCGACACCCATGTATAATTTCGGGACTTTCACCCAGGACACTCCGGCCAACTTAATTTTAATGGAGTCCATCCCCTTTCTCCTCCCAAACCATGGAGTGCATCTCCTTTCTTCTCCCAATCAATCATACATATATAATGTATTTAAAACACATAATCATACATGGAGTACATCCCCTTTCTCCTCCCAAACAATCATACATATACAATGTATTTAAATTATGGTCATATTCAATGACAACTAACAAGAGATTAGTTTCAATTCACCTAATCCTCATGCAATGTCTACAACATTCAAAACTATCCTCCACCGATAGCCCAATACAAATATGTCTAACAGATATACAATCTCAAGACAGATAATTTATTCAAAATTTCCAAAGATGAAACGTATCACCTACTCAATTCCACCATCTATTCCAATACTCATCCAATTTCACGTTTAAAACACCAATTTCATTTATATATACAAAATAAATATCATAATCATTTTAGGCCAAACTCCTCTCTTTCCATTTTACACCTAAACCCTAGGTTTGTTCACATCACCCCCAAATCTCACCATTGTTACACAATGACAAATAACTATATTAAAAACCATATTAAGGTGTAGAAAATCCCTACCTCGAAGTTAGGAGTTGAGCAAAGCAAAAGGGGAAACTCCAACGATGCCGAAACCAACTTCTATTTGGATGAAAATGTAGTTCTTGGAAGGCTCCAACTTTTTCTCAAAGACACTACGGTAGAAAACCAATGGATCTAGGCTAAAATGTAGAGTGAGAGAGAGTATTTTAAAGAGAGAGAGAGAGAGTCCAGATCTAGGTCTTTGAAAAGTTTTAGAGAGAGAAAAGAATGAAAAAGTGATATAAAATGTCATTTTCGCAGTTTGATATACGCAGAGTTCGCTCGAGCAGAAGAGTTGACGCTCGAGCGTCAGACACAATAAGTTGTTTCGCTCGAGTGCAAAAGTTGACCTGCTCGAGCGCAGAATACACCCATCCAGTACTTTTGCAGATGACAGACAAACCGCTCGAGCGTAGAAAACGCTGCTCGAGCATGGAAAACACTCTTCCAGTACTTTTGCAGACGTGCAAAGTACTGAGAGTTCGCAAATCCCGCTCGAGCGTAAGAAGTGCCGCTCCAGCGGAGAAGCAAAATTTACAAAGCCCGCTCGAGCAGAGGAGAAAAAATCTGGGCAACAAAGGTTTGGAAAAACAAGCAACCAACCTGTCCCAAACAAACAACTACAACCCGATAACCAAAATAGAGGGAAGGCAAGAGAAACAAGACGTGGATAACCATTCAAAACCATACAACCCGAGTCTGGAATACAAAAAGTGACGGGTCAAAACCGGGATCGCTATAAAGAAAATCTCCATTGGATAAGTTTTATTTGATAATCCCACATCGGCAGAAGAAGGAAAAAATGAATTGTTTTACTCATATAAAGTGAATCTTATACTCACATCCCATTTAATATTGTAGTGTTGTGCATATTTCAATTCAATATAGTTTAAAATTTGGGTAAATTACAAATACAGCTCCTGAGGTTTGCTTAAAATACGAATTGTCCCCTGTGGTTTGGAAAATTACAAATACCTCACTGTCAGAATTTTTTATTTAACAGAATTAATTGAAAAGGTGAAATTTCTAACTGTTCACCTATACAATAATAAAATTATCTGAATTATTAATTGAAATAAAAATTTAACACTATCTCCATCGGCACCGTTGTCTGAATCTGAATCTGAATCAGAGTCTGAACCGGAGCCTCCTCTGTCTCTCCAGCCTCACCACTAGCAGAATCCGAGCCAGCGTCGTCGTCTCCATCCTCAGATGACTCTGACTGTGGACTCGCTGCATCACCCTCATCCTCGCTCGTCTCATCATCATTTTCGTCCAGAATGGGCTCTGAGGGGCCACTCTCGTCGCGGATGCCCCTAGCTCTACCTCGGCTGCGTGTCGGAGCCTGTCTCTCTCTCCTTCCTACTACTGGAGGAGGTACTGAAGGTCCTGCTGCGGCTCCTGCTGGGGCGTCTGGTGGAGCTGGGGTCTGAAAAGGGATCTAAAAATGGCAGTTTGTCAGAATACATTAGTTGTGGCATATATCAGATGCAGTATATCAGATGCAGTGTATGGGAGCAGAGTACTATGCAGTGTTTTAATGCAATGAATCAGATCAGTGTAGTTTGGAGCAGGTTACAGTTAAAATGCTAATGCGTCAGCAGAGAATTTCATGGCATGAAGTGCAAACTGAAAGAAATTACCGGAATCCTGTAGAGGCTGAGCAGGTTTATGCTCGTCTGAACCATTCCCATTAGAGAAGCCGCTAGTTCAAGAGCCTGCCCGGTGTACTCTATGGATGCCTGTAAATGTGTTGAGATGATCAGTGGTCTATAAAGCATAATTGAAATGAACTGAATATGCAAAATGTAAAGTATGGTACATACCAGGGTCGGGCCTCGAACTCCGACAAGCTCGTGACCAGCTGGTGCGGGCTCAATTGGAATCTGATAAGTCTCCCTTGTGGGTCGCCAGCAAGTCAGTGTAGTAGGCAGCTCTGGTCATCCCACCCTCTGTCTCTTCCCAGAATCTCTCCTGCCACGGGTCCTGGTCGTTCTAGCCCCTCTGCCTCTCTCTCTCGCAGCTGGAGCTCTCGCTCCCTCACCTCCACGAACGCCGGTCAAAGGCGGCATCAGATGTGTCTGGATGAAGGTCGCATAATCTCCCTCTACAAGGAAGTAGTCTGCCTCCAGTCCTACCATGAACTGGATCACCTCCTCAGCAGAAAGTCTATGCGTCGCCCTCATGGACACTGGAGGCACCATCGGTATAAATGGGGCAGGCAGTCCTAAAGTTTGGCGCGCAAAACGCTCGCCGAAGAACCAGGCGCGGCAGATCGGGCCCTCGAGAAGGATATGATGGCAAGTGATGACCTTAGTTGTGTCATACTGGAATCGGAGCCCCGATGGTATCACGTCCCATGGCTGTCATGTGATCTGAAAATAAGAGAATGAACAGATGATTAGTCGCTATCAATTAACTAATGGGTGTATCAAGTTGATTGAAAAGAAGAATAACTTTGTTTTGGGTTACCTCGTGCGCCGCAACCACATCGAAGTACTGGCAGAAAAACATGAAGTTTTCCCAGGTCCTACGGCGGAGCTGGCCGTCGTATACGTGAGAAAACGGGACTGTCGCTGGGACCTCCTCTATAGGCTCGGGAGCAAGAGCCGGGAAGTATGCGTACACCCACAGCTGCAGGGAAAGTGTGATCAATACAGTGTATGAGCAGATATAGAAAATGCAAAGCAGGAAGCATACAATGTATGAGCAGATACAGAAAATGCAGAGCAGAAGGTACATGTGTTGAACAAATGTAAAACAAGAAATGCTAAGTAGAAAATGTAAAGCGAAAAGGGGGAACTAAGCTGTGTACCTCCCAAGCCCGCCAGTAGCCACCGATCAAGCTCCCACTCATGCGAGAAGTCGAGCTCATGTATCCGTACAAAGTGGTGAGGCCGGCTCCGCCCCAGTCATAGAACTGAACTCGATGGAGCACTACCAAGGCGCTCAGCAGATACAGGCCCACGGTATTCCACCTGTTCGAAAACAAGGTGGTACCAAAAAGGAACATAAGGAAGCCCCTAGCGTACTGCTTTGTCTCCTCGACCGTCTCGGGCTCAGACCCCCTGAACTGCTCCTCAAACCAGCTATACCGGACCATGCCTGACCGGAGTGTCGGTGGGTGTGCCCCAAGCAGTGCGGCCCATGCTGCCTCCCACTCTCCCATATCAGGGTTGAGAGGCATCGGATCGCCCCCTACGCTTAAGCCGATGATCATGGCAAAGTCGTAAGGGGTCATCATCATCTCCCCCGTCGTGGAGAAATGGAAGGAGTTGGTGGTGTCCCACCACCTCTCCACTAAAGCCCCTAAGAAAGGACGACTCGCTACGACCCGAGTCAGGCTGAGCAAAAGAGACCGAAGCCTGTCTCATCAATAATGTCACGAACCCCAGCTGGGAGCTCACCGTACCAGTCTCGAGCGGTCGTCGTGCCGTAGCCTCTGAAAGAGCGGGATCCGTCCTGTGGTAATGCATGAGATGCAAGCAGATCAAGCAATGAAAGTACAGTTGAATATAAAGCAGTAATGTATGAGATATAGTCAGATCAAGGTAGTCTATGAGATGAAATCAGATCAAAATAGTGCAAGAAATGCAAACAGTTAAGGGTAGTACTGCAGAAAAATAGTGTTCGTACCTCTACGGCGATGGCCGACAAATGAGACGCTGCCTCTCTCAGTAGAAGGTCATCTGGCACATCCTCAGCGAAGTCGGTAAAGGCTTTGATGCCTCCTGCGGTAGGCACTGTATGAGTCTCAAGATGGTACCTCACTGGATCGAAGGGGCGTATGCTAGGCGGTAATAGCTCTGGCTCGGCCTCAAAGTCTGCCTCGAACTCTACTGGAGGAAGCTCGGGGATAGCCTCATCATGAGGGACATCATCTGCCATCTGAAATAGATGCAAGAGAAGCAAAAGTGAGGAAAAATAAGGAAAAAGAGTGAGACTTTGAAAAAGTCAACTCTAGGAGAGAGAAAAAAGTCAAAGAAAGTCAAAGCCGGGAAAAGTGTACTAACCTTGAGAGAAACTCGAAGGGAATGAGCCTAGAATAGTGGAAATAATGAAAGAAGAGTCGAAATCAAATTCTGATTGGTTCAAAGTGAAGAGAACTAGAGGGTTTTAGCGAAGAAAATGTTTTTAGGGTGTTGGAAAACGCATAGAACGCGTGGATCTAGAGAGAAGGAGCACCTAGAGAGCAAGGGGGAAGAATTTCGGACATGGGTTTGTGAGGAAATGAAGTGGCATCACTTGTTTTTAAAGACCCAAGGGTGAAAGGCCGAAAATGCCCAAATCTGCCATCGATGGCCGGCAGTAGCATATTGGTGGCTGGCAGGCACCACCAGTGGCCGGTAGGTGGCCGGTGGCCTTCCCTGATGACCGGCAGGCTTCCACAATCTTCCCCTGCCTCCTTGGCTTTGATTTGTGTTTTTGGGTTCCAATAAATGCAAGGTATGCTCAAAGTTTGATTCAGAATGCCTTCACGGAAGCTCAGAATTGTGTTTCCAGTGCGTGGTGGTCATCACTCATCAACTTGAACAAGGTGTATCCTTTTTGACATATTGCAACTCTTCCGAGAGGTAAATCGAAAGTTGCCTTTGAGTCGTCTTTATCAAACGTGTTTTGTCATTGCATGGAATGTGCATTTCTTTGCCGTTGCATGGAACATGCGTTTTGAATTGTTGCATAGAACATGCATCACCATGTTTGCATAGAATATGCATGTTGCATTGAATATGCATCGTTGATTATTTTGCATAGAATATGCTTCTGTTTTGTTTCTTGCATGTTGTGCATGGAGCATGCCTCTAACATTGTGTTACAGTCTTTCGTCTCGCATAGAATATGCATTCCTATTGTATTGTACCTATCAAATTTCTTTCTCATGCAGGCACGATATTGTATGTACGGTTCATTCAAAGCTGGTGCAACCAGACTATATTGTATGTACGGTTCATTCAGGGATTCCGGGTAAGGTCACTCCTGCCTCCTCCTTTGAAGCCTTGTCTCGGTTAGAAGCGTTTGGGACGTGTGTCCGACGCTTATACCACCTTGCTTTGGTTAGAAACATTGGGACGTGCGCCCGATGTTTATATCACTTCTTGGTTAGAAACATTAGGACGTGTGTTCGATGTTTATACCACTCCTCAGTTAGAAGCATTTGGGACGTGTGTCCGACGCTTATACCACCTTGCTTTGGTTAGAAACATTGGGACGTGCGCCCGATGTTTATACCACTCCTCGGTTAGAAGTGTTTGGGACGTGTGTCCGACGCTTATACCACCTTGCTTTGGTTAGAAACATTGGGATGTGCGCCCAATGTTTATACCATTCCTCAGTTAGAAGCGTTTGGATGTGTGTCCGACGCTTATACCATCTTGTCTTGGTTAGAAACATTGGGACGTGTTCCGATGTTTATACCACCCTCCAGTGTTTACACCACTTCTTTTTCTCCTCTCGCGTGTGACGCGCTAGGATGTGTTTTGTTTGAGCCTTCGGGTGTGCCCGACAGTCACTCTTAGCCTTTCCTGTGTAAGGCGCAGTTAAGATTACATAATGTTCTTACATCCTTTCTGCATGAAATGCGGTTCGACTTGTGATTCTCATGCGTGGTGTGTTTATTTGCTTACTTCTTCTCATGTGTGAGATTACTGTACCTCGTTGGTTTGCTTAAAATGTGGCATTTTCTTTGCATAACATTTTCATTTAAATGCTTCATTACAGCCTTCATTGCATGATCATAAGTTATGTTCTTGCATCATGCATACCATTTGCATCTTGCCCCAGCCTGCGGGCGCAACTATATATTGTTATCTTGAATGTCTATCTAAGTCTTGCAGCCTTGTCAAAATGGGTCGTCTCTGGGCTTTGATATTCACTCACGTCATCTTCGTGACTCTGAGTTCTGTCAAAGAGAGGCAATTGTAGACACCCCATTTTTGACCGTCCTCAAGACTTGGATGTTCTTGCAAGTACATCCAGTGACAAGTTTGATTGCTCGTCGAGCACTCGAACTCCGCGGTGGAATGCCACAGGTTGAGCCATCTGCTTGCACGTGTATGGCTGGATCTCTTTGAGAGGTTTTTATATCTTCTGTATATAGAAGCCTTCCTCTTGCATATGGGGGGGTTGAAGATTTTGAAGACAAAAAATTTCTCTCTCTCTCTCTAGAATCCTCTCTCTCTAAATATTTTGCCTTAAAGCCTAAATTCTCTACACTTTTGCTTGTGAGCTCTTGATCAAACTTGATCACCATTGTGTTGAGGTTGCTTGAGGTCCTATTTGAGCTCTAGAAGAGGATATTAGCTTGGTTTGACTTGCCTTTGTTGCCTAAATAGCATCTTGTCTTCAAAGAGGTAGAATACTTGTATTTTAAGCCTAATTTAAATACTTGTTTGGCCACCTTTGCATGCTGTTTTGAGGCTGGTTTTAACCTCTGAAATCTCTGTTTTTATGGTTTAAAATGGTGGTTTGAGGTTTGATTTGAGTTAGGGGTAGTCCACCCTTTTTGTAGCTTGTTTATTAAAGTGTTGTGCCATCTTTCAAAGCTTTTAAAACAACTTTTTGGGCTCTTTTAACCACTGAAATTCAGAGGTTTTTCAGTGGCAAAAGCTATGTTTTGAGGTCCAAAATGGGAGGGGGTAGCCTCCCCTCATTGTGTCTTGTTTGCATGAGTAGATAGCTTAACATGTGACCATGTTTTTCTAGCTTTTTGTGACTTAATCTCAGCATGTTTTTGTTACTCTTTTGACTAGCTTTAGCTCTGTTTTGAGCTGGTTTGGTCACTTGAGGCTTGCTTTGTATGCTTGTAGTGAAATTGTGCTTAATAGTCTAGTTTGTGCTATGTGTTGGCCTTTTATTCTAGCTATTTTTAGCTTACTTCAAGCATGTTTTAGGACTCCTTTTAAGCTATTTTAGGACTGTTTTGGACTGTTTGTCCCTTTTGTGCTTTGTATTGCATGCCTATAGTGTAGTGCTCTTCACTAGTTAGGTGTTTTTGGCTTTTAAACATGTTGTGCATGAGTTGCTTGCATGTTGTAGTATCATTTTGCATGTCATTTCAGTACTAAAATATCTACAACCTCCCTCATTTCATCACTTTTTCATTTGCTTTGAGGGTTGGTTAGCCTTGAGGTTGTGTTTAAGCTTGAGATTGAGACTTGTGCTTAATGGTTTTAATCCTCTTTTGAGGGTTTCTACTAACCAACGGCATGATCTCTCTCATGTCTTAAATCATCCGTTGGTTGACCCCTCTCTCATTAGAGGACACTCACCTTGGACTTAACCGTTAAAGAATGATTTGGTAATGTAAAATGTGTAAACAAAACATGACAAGTAAAACATGAACAAGATAAGCATATTGTGTTTGCATTGCATGTGTTCAATCGGACGTTATATTGAACACAAGGTAGATTGGAGCATTTCATACTCAAAGTGATGAAATGAGCCAATCTCCTTAGTCTCCATTGCCTTTGATCATCCATGACAAGGTAGTGGTCTTGAGTCTTGTTTTGTGCATACAATGAGATTGTGCAACTTGGATCTTTGGCCATCATGCGTCGAAGATGCTTGGTTGGTGGTTTTGGATCCAAGAATGCCACTCCTTTGATGTTTTGAGATGATAAGGAGGGGCACAGTACAAACATATCCTTGGAAAACCCTCCATTTTTCTGTGTTTGTGCTCTGTTGCAGTGTGGTGACTCAGAGCACCAGTGGCCGGCAGTGGCTCATTGGTGGCGGCAGTGCCTCATTCTTGGCCGGCAGGGCACACTTTTGGCCGGCAGCAAGCATTCATGGCGGGCAGGCCACTGGTGCAATCCTCAACATTGATTTGGTAAGGTGGAGCAGAAAGGTTCTAGAGTATGGTCAACCCTGCAAACAGAGCCTCTCAAGAGCAAACCGGAAGGCTTTTCGGGGCGAAAACCGAGCGCATGCATCCTCCATTTCCCAAAGCAGAGCTGAGGCAGCGTAGTTCAGTGCTCTAAATGTTCAATTAGTGTACATTTGTATTGTAATTAACTAGTTGCTAATTAGTTAAGTGTTGTAATAATTAAGTAGCTTAGCTTAGCTATTTCTTTATTTTGTTTTGTAATAATTAGTCTAATTAGTTTAATTAGATTAGTTAGCTTAGCTTAGCTTAGTGTAGCTTAGCTTATTCATTCGGACCCTCCTTCGCGAGGGCGTAATGTTGTAATAAGTGTGCGTATGTGTGTGCATGTCTTCCAACCCCACGTCTTTCTCCCTTTTACTTAACCGCTTTCGATGGTTAGTTTAGGGTCATGTTTCAATTAGCATACCTTATGCTTGCATGTTTGCATCATTCATTTGTCTTGCATGCACCGAGGCTCGGCGCATCATTCAAACTGCATTGTCAACTCAATATACTTCTTTGAATACGTGTTTAAAAGCATGTTATGAAATTGAATAAAATCATATGCCATATTAGTAGCCGAGCCTATTAATTTCATATTGCGTGTGTTGCATTAGGCATCTTAACATAATTAGGATCATGCATTGTTTCTAACTAGCTTTTGTTTTGGCTTGGAGTACTCGGTAAGCTTTTACGCTTTAGCATATTACATGAGTGTAATTGCCATAAATGCCATGTTTCGCATGCTTACCATGAGGCTATTTGCTTAAATGATTAACTGCATGAATGCCTATGGATGAAGGCTTTGTTGCTTGAATTGGAACAGTTCAACAAATGATTGTGAGTTTTAAGCCCACTTTGCGAAGTGGCAAATCATGTTTTAAGCCCATCATGTTTGATGGCAAATCCGCGTTTTAGCCCACTTGAGGGTGGCAAATTCAAACCATTTTCGAAAGCAAACATGAGTTGAATTCGTTCCGAGTCTCGCGACTTAGTCTATACTTGCTTGTGTGTGTCACATAGTAATGTTAGCTAAATAACCAGAACAAGAACACATGTGTTTATAAAAACAACATATCATGATTAGTAGAGGCCGATCTTTGATCGAGTGAGCGGGGGTGCTCATTTTAGGACCTTCCCCTCTCGTACCCAAGTTCCCGAGCCAAGGCAACTTTGGTGATGACAGACACGTGGCCTTTGGCACGAGTCAGGGTTTCCTAAATTTTCCAAAAATAAAATATTTAGGTGGCGACTCTGTAATCTGGCAAAGTAGTCCAGTTTTGGCATTATTTGATCTAAAATCAATTTTCCAAAATGACATGCCGGATTGGACTCTTTGGTGTTTATCAGTTTCACATTGCACTTTGTGGGATTAGATTCAGAACCGTGACAGGAGTCCGAACTGTAGGACCAATTCGAGCCCTCCAAAAAGGGGGCGCGAAAAAGTTGAGCTACAATTAGCTTCACCGTTGACTAAATTGACGAGGAAATGAGCTAAGTTTGTGTGGAGTGAGACCTGTGAGAAATCATTCCAAAAGCTTAAGGTTAGACTTACCACAGCTCCAGTATTGATTATTCCGGAGAGGGATTTGGGCTATTCGGTGTATTGTAATGCCTCACGGGAAGGATTGGGTTGTGTTTTGATGCAAGAGAGGAAGGTAGTGGTCTATGGCTCATGACAGTTGAAAACACATGAGAGAAACTACCCTACTCACAATCTAGAGTTGGCGGCGATAATCTTTGCCTTGAAGATTTGGAGGCACTATTTGTGTGGTGAGGAGTTTGAAGTGTTTTCTAATCATAAGAGTCTGAAATATCTGTTTACACAAAAAGATTTGAATCTAAGGCAGAAAAGGTGGATGGAGTTTATAGAAATGTTGTGGCTGATGCCTTTAGTAGGAAATCTATTAGTAGTGTAGCTTGTATTGCTATCCGGGAATGAGAGATGTTGGGTGCTATTAGGGAGTTTGACTTGCATCTTGGCGAGTCTGTTGAGTCTGCGGCCTTGTTTTTGGTTGTTGCACGACCTACACTTGTAAATTGAGTGATAGAAGCACAGAGGGGTGACCTTGAGGTAGAATCCCTTTCGGAGAAGATCTCTAGTGGGAAGGTAGAGAAGGGTTTGAACATGTACTCTGACTTGAGTGTTAGATACCTTGATTGTCTCTTCGTGCCGGAGTCTTGCCGAGAGGAAATACTTCGAGAGTTTCACCATTCACGCCTTGCGGTGCATCAGGGAGGCACAAAGATGTATTACGACCTTAGCCGCCAATTTTGGTGGAGGGAAATGAAGAAGGATGTAGTCGTGTTTGTGTCTAGGTGCTTTACTTGTCAGCAAGTTGTAGACACCCCATTTTTTATCGACCCCAAGACTTTGATGTCATCATTTGTGCACTCGGTGATTACACATTTTTGTGCTCGTTTTGAGTCTCTGGAGCTTTCGGCTGAGCGCCTTGTCTCGGGACCTCTTAACTCTCTTCTTTTTAGTTTGTTTTTGGACCAGACCTTGGTGCCTTTGCCTGGAGGGAGAGAGAGGCTTGTAGGCCACTTTTTGTAGCTGTAGGCTACTTTTCCCTCTTGTAGGCCACTTGCAGTGGCTGGTATGCTAGTTTCAGGAACTTTCGGCTGAGTGCCTTGTCTTGGAGCCTCTTAGCTCTCTTCTTTTTGGTTTATTTTTGGACCATACCTTGTTACCCCTTGCTTGGAAGTAGGGGAGGGCCTGTCGGCCACTTTTGGCAACTGTAGGCCACTTTTCCCTTTTGTAGGCCACTTGAAGTAGCCTATAGGCTAATTGAAGTGGCCGACGGCCATTTTTCTATTTTTGCAGATATTTTTGGTGCCAGCTATGCCACCTGTTGGGCACAAAATATATCCTTCATACACGTGTATAGAGGGATGGTAACAAGCTTGAGGCTTGTAATTCTATATAAGGGGAGGTGCCTCCTCCCCCTTCTTGAGGGTTCAGATTTTTTAGAGCAAAAAAATCTACTCTCTCTCTCTCTCTCTCTCTCTCTCTCTATTTTTATGCTTAAAAGAGCTTAAAAGTGGGAATCCTTGGTGCATTTGCAAAGGGACTCTTGATCAAACACCTCTACCTTGAAGCTAAGGTACTTGGAGGTCAAATTTGAGTTCTTAATGACTGATTTTGGCTCAGAAGTTGCTGATTTTAAAGTTGTGCTTCAAGGGTGAGTGTCTTCCCTC
Source organism: Camellia japonica (assembly GCA_030407325.1). Lineage (NCBI taxonomy): Eukaryota > Viridiplantae > Streptophyta > Magnoliopsida > Ericales > Theaceae > Camellia > Camellia japonica. The sequence goes on from JAPPVO010000019.1 coordinate 26,650,259, forward strand.
TTTAAGCTTTATTTTGATCAAGTGTTTGGCCACCTTTGCATGCTATTTTAGGCCTAGCTTTCAACTACAAAAACCTTCATTTTTAAGTGTTAAAAATGGTTGTTTGAGGCCTTGTTTGAGTTAGGGGTGGTCTATCCCCCTTTGTGGCTTATTTTGCTTTGCATTGAGCTATGTTTTAAAGCCTTTGAGATCACCTTTTCTTGGCCTTTCAACCACTGAATTCCAGAGGAATTTCAGTGGTAGAAAGTGGGTTTTGGGACCCAGAATAGGTGGGGGTGGTACTGTTTGGCATGTTTTTCTACCCTTTTGGGGCTCCATCTTAACATGTTTTTGGTCTTATTTTAGCATGTTATAACTTTGTTTTTGGTTGGTTTGATCACCTCTTGCATGCTTTATACGCTTGCAGTATAATCCTACTTGCTAGCCTAACATGCTTCATGTCTCAGTCTATAATTCTAGCATGTATTGGCTGCACTCCAGCATATTTTTGGCCATTATTTAACATGCTTTAACTCTGATTTTGGTTGGTTGGGCCACCTCTTGTTTGGTTTTTGCACTTGTAGTGCAATCATGCTCATTAGCCTAGTGTACTTGGTGATTTGGCTTACCATTCTAGCTTGTTTTGGCTACACTCCAACATGTTTTTGGCATTGTTTTAGCATTCTTTAGGACTATTTTGAGTGGTCTTGGCCTCTTAGGGCTTGCTTTGTATAGCTATGGCATAGTTAGCTTTGCTAGTCTTGTGTTTTAAGACCCCCAGCATGCCTTATTTGTGATGTTTGTGTGATATGGCATCATTTGGTATGTAATTTTGGGGCTTATATCTTTTCCATAATCATTCTTTCAATGCTTTTGAGAAGTTGAGCATTATGCCTTGTTTGTAAGCCAATACATGAGCTTATTATTCTTGCCATCTATGCTACAAGTCTAGCATGTTTTTGCTACTATTTTGACCTGCCTTAGATTTGTTTCTAATGGTTAAAGTCATTTGAGCATTGCTTAGTATGGTTGTAGTCTAAAGGGCCTTGACTAGCTTTGAGTTTTGGGGCCTTTAACATGTTGTGTATGTGATGTTTGCATGGTATGGAACTATTTGGCATGTAATTTCAGTGCATATAGTGTAGTCACACTCTTATATACTTCACTTCTTCATAGCTTTTGAGGGTTGTGTATTATGCCTTACTCATAGGCCAACATGTGTGCATGTTCTTCTAGCATTTTGAGCTCCCATTTCAGCATGTTTAGGCCACTATTTTGGCATGTTTAACCTCTGTCCGAGGTTGGTTTGGTCATTTAAGCTTCGTATTGCATGCCTCTTGTGAAATGCTCTTTACTAGCTTTGATGTTTTTGGCTTTCAACATGTTATGCTGGCATTGTTTGCAAGCCTTAAGGTCTTTAGCATCCCATTTCAGTGCTGAAATGTATACCATTGCATGCCATCTTTCATTTGTTGTATCACTTTGAAAGAGGTCTTAAGCCCTTTGTTGGTTTGAGCACGAAATTGAGGCATTCATGCCTAATGGTTTTAGCCTTCTCTTGAGGGTTTCTACTAGCCAACGGCATGATGCTTCTTTCATGCTCAAGACGCTTGTGGCTTGGTCCGTCTTTCCAATTAGAGGACTTCTCACTTTTGGACTTAACTGGTTAAAGGACTTATCGGTAATCTAAAATGAGTAAACAAAATGGATCAAAGTAAAAACATGCCAAGATTACATGTTTGAGTTGCATTGCATGTGTTTGGATCGGACGTTAATCTAAACACGAGAAACGAGGGGCGTTTCATACTCAAAGTGATGAAACGTGCCTCATTTCTTGGTCGTCGTCCCCCTTGATTGTGCATGATAGGGTGGAGGCCTCTTGAGTCTTGTGTGTTATTTGTGCATTCATTGACTTGTAGAAACTTGGCTTCTCGGCCATCGTGCATTGTCATGCTCTGTTGGTGACCCGAGAGTCAAGTACCACACTCCTTTGAGCTTGAGAAATGATAAGGAGGGTGGTTGTACACACATATCCTGCAAATACCTTACATTGCCCCTTTTGTACTCTGTTTGCAGCAAAATTGGAGTATGCAGAAGCAAGTGGCCGACCGGACAGAGAGAGTGGCCGACCGGCCAGAGGAACTGGCCAACAGTTCTTAGGCTCAGAGGTGGTCAAAAGTTGTTCTGGTTCTGGAGCAGAAACAACCTGGAGATTGGTTCGGTGTTCAGGAATCAAGGCGAATGCAAACAGAGGCAATCGGTGGCAAGGCAATGGATTTTCGGGACGACGCCAATCAAGCATGCATGTCTCCCTCACCCGCGAGGCCATCTTCTCTTTATTGCTTTATTAGTTAGTTGTTTCTAACTAGTTCAAATGTGTTGTAATTAATTAGCTTAGATAGTTAATTAATTTAAATTGCTTTAAGTAACTTAGATTAGCTAGTTATTCAACTCAGTCTATAATAATTGATTAGTTAGAATAGTTAGTAAATTATTTTATCTGTAATAGTTAGCTTAATTAGCGTAGCTAGTTAGCTTATTCATTCGGACCCTCCGTCGACAGGGCAAATATTGTAATAAGTGTGTGTGTGTGTGAATGTCTTCCAACCCTACGTCTTTCTCCCTTTTATTTATTCATTTTTAGTGGTTAGATTAGGGCACGTTTTGATTAGCATACCTTATGTTTGCATGCGTGCATCATTCAATTGTTTTGCATGCACCGGGCTCGGCACATCATTCAAACGGCATCATATTTCAATACCTATTTGAATACGTGTTCAAAGCATGTTATCAAATTGAATCATATGTCATGATTAGATAGCCGAGCCTACTCAGTTGCATTTTTGCATGTGTTGCATTAGGCATTGTTAACGTAGCTAGGTTCATGCATTGATTTCTAACTAGTTTTCTATTTTGGCTTGGAGTACACTGTAAGTGTTTACGCTTTAGCATCCTTGCATGAGTGTAAGTGTTGCCATGATAGCATGCTTGCCACGAGGCTATTTGCTTAAGTGATTAATTGAATGAATGCCTGTGGATGAAGGCTTTATTGCTTGAATTGGAACAATTCATCAAATGTGAGTTTTAAGCCCACTTGGAGTGGCAAATCATCATGTTTTAAGCCCACCTTGTTTGGTGGCAAATCCGCGTTTTAGCCTACTTGTGAGTAGCATCTTTAAACCATTTTTGAAAAACAAACATGAGATGTTTTGTTCCAAATCGAGCGATTTAGTCTATACTTGTGTGTTGTGCGCATCACATAGTTATTTAGCTAATAATCAAACAAGAACACATGTGTTTTCAAAACAACATATCATCATTAGTAGAGGCTGATCCTTTGATCGAGCGAGCGGGGGTGCTCATTTCATGACCTTTCCCCCTCGTACCCGAGTTCCCGAGCCGAAGCAACTTTGGTGATGACGGACACGTAGCCTTTGGCACCAGTCAGGGTTTCTTAAATTTTCCAAAACAAAATATTTAGGTGGCGACTCTGAAATCTGGCAAAGCAGTCCATGTTTGGCGCTTTTTGATTAAAATCAATTTTCCAAAATGATTTGTCGGATTTGGACTCTTTGGTGATTTATCACTCTTACATTGCACTTTGTGAGATTATATTCAGAACCTTGACAGGAGTCTGAACTATAGTAGCTAGAACCTAATTCGCGCCCTCTCCGAAAGTGGGGCGCGCGGAGTGAGTTCGGGTAGTCTACAGTTTCTGGCGACTCTGCTTGGGGATTAGAGAACTTAACTCGAACATTTTGATACGTTATTTTGTTTACACTTATGTGTTTCTTTGCATTGCATTTGCAATGGTGCGCTTAAATCACCGTGTTTTCCATCTGCTATTCTTGAACTGTTTGCTGAAGGCTTTCTTGGAAAAGCGTGCCATAAGACTGACCGGTTACAAGCTCTGCCACGATGGAAACACAAACCTTAGTTTTTACCGAGGCACCCTTTTTGACCATTCGACCTAGTGCATATCGGAAGCCATAGAGACCACTCCAAACTAGGGCAGGTTGCTTACCCGAATGTAGGTTGTTTGAAACCGCTGTGTGCGTAGAGAAACCCTAGCTCCTGACAAAATAGGGCAGGGAAACCTTATCCCACCATAGGGGTGTTTTGGCTCTCACTTGCTTGATATGTGCTGTTAGGGTGTGTCTCTACAGGTCATATGTATCAGTTGCAAGTTTAAGTATCAGCCTGAGGGTATCAGTTCGGTTCTGATTTTGGGTAGAATTCAGTAGAGAGCATAGTCATTCAGCTATGCCCATATCTGTTTTGGTGAAATTGGGCTGAGATGCTGTCTATTTTCTCTTTTGCAAGGTAGTCCTGGAACTATAGCTTCAGAAGGCTCCAATATCTCCCAAGTACATTGGACTTGTGTTGATAGACTTTGTTAGGTCAGAGATTCAATTCAGGGGCAACCAGTGTTTCCTTCGCTGATGCAAAGCAAAGAAGGGCCAGTCAGGGCTCATCGGTTCAACTGATCCGACAATCACCAGTCACATTATCTTTGTCCAAACTCAGCAGACTGTGATGGCACAGGGTTCGAAAGAAGTTATGGCCATGATAGCGGCATTAAATCAGGGAACTGCCATGCAGGATGAGACCAATACTGAAATGCAACGCCCATCTGGGGCACCTACCACACATCCAGCCTTGGGAACCTAGCCGAACTTTGACCCACTTCCGCCAGCTGAAGATTCGCATGGTCCGGATTCCCGAGAAGGGTTGGCTCAAGCTCGAGTTTTCAGACCCTTGGTGCAGCCTAATAAGAAGCTTTATCCCCATGATATTAATGAGCTCGACCCGACCTCATTAAAAATCGCAAACCTTTAGAAGCAATTCAAAAAGGCATAGGGCCTTTACTCCATTCCTGACATTGAGGATGGGTACACCGAGGCTGCTGTACAGCTTCTAGATAGATTCAAAATGCCACACCTTGACCGTTTCGACGGGTCTGGAGATCCTATGGTACATATCCTACTTTTCGTAGATGTCTTGAAACCGATGGGTCTAACTAAGCCACAGAAACTCTCTGTACGGAAGAACCTTGTCGGGTGTAGCAGCCACTTGGTACGCCAAGTTGGAGAATACAGTGAAGCAAAACTGGGAAGAGTTGGCTGAGGCCTTTGTCAATCAGTACTCTTACAATACCTAAGTTGAAATGACCACCCAAGAGCTTGAAGTGACCCACCAAAATCCAACAGAGTCGTTTGTAGAATTTGTTACAAGGTGGAGAGCAAAGGCAACACAGATGGCAAATCGGCCTTCTGAGAGAGACCAAGTGCAGATAATGGTGCGTAACCTTGAGCCTGATATGTTGCAAAAGTTAATAGTCGCTCCACTATTCACTTTCAAAAGTTTGCATGACTTGGGGGTTCAGATTGAGAATGCGTTCAACACAGGGATTATTCCCAGAACAAGTGAACCAACAAGGAGGGTGATTTCAGGGAGTACCAATGCTGGTGGTAGTAGCACTATTCCCAAACCCACTGAAATCAATACAGTCGCCATAGCCGACCCTTTTGCCGAACCAAACCCACAAATAGCCAGCCTGACCCGAGCTCAGGACAGAACTTTCACTCCCCTCTATATGAGCCTAACCAGCGCACTAAATGTCCTGATGGAAAGAGGGTATCATAAACCCCTTGATCCTTAACCTTTGCCTGACCCACTCCCTGCTAAACATAACCTTGTCAAGTATTGTGTGTACCATCAGCAACGCGGTCATGGCACTGATCGTTGCTACCGCCTTCGTCATGAGGTCCAGAATCTCATCGACAATCGGACGATAGCTCCACCTCAAAACCCCAAGGATCAAGTACCTCATCTACATCTCAATTTAATCCATACACTGCCATCCACCTACAACCCCAGCATATACATCACTCTGGCCCATTTACCCAAGCCTGAGGTGTTCATTCTAGTTAACATGGACTTATGCATGATGAATGCACCTGAACCCCAATCATCTCAAACTCGTGAATCCACTACTTCTGAGCTGATGAAAATGATTGAAGATCTTCAGAGAACTGTGGTAGATCTGGCCTCTGGGATATTGGCTCCATCATTGACCACATCACATGCTAGAAGTTTCACACCAAAAGGCTCCCCAATCTTGGGACAGGTTGCGCTGGAAGAAGACCAATCCCTTGGCAAAGTGGAGGCAGGTGGTAAGAACAACGTAGGGGCAGGCATTGGTCCCCATGAACACCTTCAGTGGGCTGTTGAGGCTTTGAAAGCCGAAGGGCTAAACAAACAGCAAGTGAACGCAGTTGTTGCAAAGATTGTGGACGGCACTTTTGCCACTCAGAATGAGAGCAGTTTGAATCAAGGGGCAAGCCGGGAGAAGGGTCGTCGTACCAAGAACGTTCCTTTCAACTCTAATCCCGCGCTCAGAAGAGATCAGCAAACCCAGTCAGTGCCTACCAATCCCTTTGCTAGTGCATCCAGCAAAACTCCACAAACCTTGAAGTACCAACGCCGAGGTCAAAGGGTCTTCCATCCCCTCTACATGACTTTGTCCAAAGCTTTCCAAAACCTCGTTGGACAAGGCCATCTCAAACCCCTTGAGCCTCGGCCTCTCCCGAATAAACTTCCTCCCTCCCATGATCTGGCCAACTACTGTGCCTTCCATCAACAAGCCGGCCATGACACTGACATGTGTTTTCGTCTTCACCACGAAATACAAGATCTGATTGACAAAGAGGTCATCGTCTCACCAGGTCCTGCAAAGTCTATCGGTACTGGATCGGTGAACTTGGGGGATAATGTGATTATATGATCGGGGGGTAAATCACTTGTTAATGGCGCTCGATTTACTCTAGACGTGGGAATGGCACGCACTATTTTGAGCAATTCGCGAATGTTTTGTACTTTCACTTTCTGACTTGGGTATTGAGTCAGTCTTGTTGTATTGTATTGAGTCAGTCTTTTTTGTATTGAGTCAGTTGACTCTGTCTTGTTGTATCAAGTTAGTCCTATTGTGTTAGAGTCGGGTGATTTCAGGTGTGTTAGCTCGGACATCACTTGCTTGTTTTGTGTTTGTCTTTTGCACTCTTTCTTTTGCGTCTGTTTCTGTTGTTGAGCTGTTATACCAGAAGCTTTGAATGAAATAGCAGTGATTTTCACCCTTTTGCGTCTGTTTCTGCCTTTGAGCCAGTTGTGCCAGAGATCTAAATGAAATGACAGTGCTTTTCACCTACTTTTATGTGCCTTGAAATCATTGCATTGACTTAAGTTTTTCAAAACTTTTTGAACACTGTGATGAAAACAAAGAGGGAGGAATTCCTCAGGATTTGCAAAAATTTGATCAATTGAGAGAAAGAAAGGCATGCTAAGCCCTTAATGAATGAGATCATGTTTGTTAATGTGAGTACTGGGAAGGATCCTAGCTTGATCCAGTTTGGTTCTATATTGTCTTCAGCGCGAGCGACTAGTCGCTTTCTTAAAGGATTTCAAAAAATGTTTTGCGTGGTCCTGCGAAGACCTGTGTGGAATCGCTCTTGAGATTGTGCAACATAGGATCATTCTTAGCCTCGAGTTTCGTCCTCTTTTGCTTTCAAACCTTGAACCTTGACTCAGAATGTTCAACGGTTAACCACAATGTGAGGCTTGTATGGCCAGATTTGAAGCAACCCATGAACTAGGGGCAATAAGGTCGTATGACATGAAAGAAGGCCTGCCAGGCCAGATTTAAAGCAGCCCTTGAATTAGGGCCAAGAAAGTTAGATCAAGAAGATCAGATGTTATAAAAGGAAGCTTGCGAAGCTAGATCAGAAGCAGCCCTTGAACTAGGGGCAAGAAAGTCAGATCAAGAAGATCAGATGTCATCAAAGGAAACTCGCAAAGCTAGTTCAGAAGCATCCCTTGAACTAGGGGCAAAAATGTCAAATGTGCTCGAAGAGTCAAAGATGTGTCATCCCGCAAACCAATGAATACTGGCAAGAAAGTCAAATTCCAGCAGCTAGAAGAAGAAAGTTTTGTTGAAGGACAATCGAGCTCCTATCCACAACACTATGGGCAATTCAGACCCCATTGGATGGACTCCTACATCATCAACGGACAACAGCCATTCTCCTGGATTCAGATGGCTTCGAGATCTCAAAACCGATCAATATGGTCAAGATTAAACTTTTACCCTTGAGAGGCTCGCTGGGCCGAAAACCCGGAAGGGTGACCCAGGCAAAAGTTAGAGCAAAAAAAAAAGAAAAAGAACAAAAATGAAAGAAAAAAGAAAAGAAAAGAAAAAGAAATGAAATGAAAAGAAAATAAAAATAGAGCTCGCAAGGTTGAAAACCCAGAAGGGCGGCCTTGGCAAAAGTTAGAGCGCAAAAGGAGAGCGTCAACACTCGAGTGCACCCTAACCCTGAACTACGTCAGGCCTGATTCCCATGTTTGGGATACGTAGGCAACTTCATCCTGAAGTTCGGCCCCCATCATTTTCAGCCTGCTTGGCTCATCCATGTTGATTGGTTTATCCTTGTTCAAACTCGGCTATCTTATCCATGTGCAAATCGGCTTGTCTTCGTTCAAATCGGTTGTCTTATTCCGTTAGAAAGATTCAGCTGCAAGACAATTCAAGTTCAGATCTGAGGTTGTGCATCTCAAGAGTAAATTCTGTGTTGGTCGAGCAGTGGCCATTTGCAAAAATAGTTTTTGAGAATTTTTTTAATGAGGTTGATTAATTCTCTCGAAAAATTATTCCATTTTTTTTCCAAAACTGGACCATTTCTTGGACCCAAAAAAGGAAAATTTTCAGTGCTAATAGCCTGACTTGCATGATTTCAAATCAGAAAATTGAACAAGTATGTTAATCTAACTCTCATGTTGGTCAAAATGTTTTAGTAGAAAGCCAAAAAACAAAAAAATGGTCAAAATGATGAACTAGGGGCACAGTTGAGTCAGGTTTTCTGTATGTTCCCCCATTATCAACATACTTGCCAGAAAAGGGCACCATACTCGCCAGAAAAGGCACTCTACTCGCCAGAAAGGGCACAACTGAAGCTAACAGCAAAGGGCTGAAAGCTCTCTCATCCTCCAAGCAGCAAGGCATCAAGCTAAGTGCGAAGCACGAACTGGAAATGGAGCGGGATATTCGGTTCCCTCATCTGGTCTGATCATATCCAAACTGGCCAAGGGCGTCATTAACCGATGTCGATTACAGATCTACTACACATCCAATAGCGCCACAACCCCTCTGTGGGAGACCTCACTAGTTGTCAGTGGAAGAAGGAGAATCTAGTTGAATACTAGGGGCAAGAGCCCACAACTTCCTGCTTATCCATCAACCACCCAGGGAAGGGATAAAAAATAAGAGAGATTGAAGAATAGAGAGATGTGCGCTGAGTGAAAAAGTGAGAAAAGGACTTTTTCAGAAAACAAGAGATTGAGTGCCAGAGTGATGTGAGAATCACAAATGAGAAAGGGTGGGAAACAATACCCGGAGAAGTTGTGGGCTCCTTGTGAACTGAGAGGCTGTAGACACCCCATTTTTGACCGTCCTCGAGACTTGGACGTCACCGCTTGAACACTCGGTGATCATCCATGTTTGTGTTCGTTTGGAGTTCCCGGAGTTCTCGGCTACGCGCCTTGCCTCAGGACCTCCGAACCCGATCGTTTTGTGTCTAGTTTTGCACCAAACACTTGTGCTTTGCCTTGGAGGGGCAGGGAATGCCTTGTGAGGCATCCCCACACACCACCGGCTGTGGCTAGAGGCCACCGGCTGGCTGTTGTTTCCACCGGCACTATATTGTGCCGGTCGGCACTCTTTTTGGCGAAATGACCATTTTGCCCAACCGGCTACTTTACAACTGCTTTCTGAGATATTTTCAGACAGCTGTTTAGCTCTTGTTTCTTCTCCATACACGTGTATGGAGGGATGGGCCCTTGGATGACTTAGTTTGCAAGTCTTTGTTGCCTATAAGGAGAAGCCTCTTCTCTTGGCTCAAGGGTTAGCAAAATTTAGGGAGCTAGAGGGGAAAAGAGAGAGAGAGAAGCTCTGGTTTTTCTAGGGTTTGAGTTGCATACACCTTCTATCTCTATCCTTCTCTTGTGTGTCTAGGTGTTTTGTGCCTTACTATTGCACACAAACACCTAGTGTCTCACCTTCTCCTTGCAACTGAGGTTCTAAGGGCTGTTTTTTAGTGTTCTTGACTGGTTTGGAGCTCAAGGAACCAACAACTCCAACCTTTGTGAAGAAAAGCTTCAAGGGTAAGAAACTTACTTTATTTACCCCATTTTTGCACTCCATTTTTACCTGGTTTAAAACAGTTTTTGAGCTTAGTGTTTGGCATAAAAAAGTTCTGTTTTTTAAGCCTCTTCATTGTATATTAAGGGTGTTTTGTGGTTTGGGGAAGTTTGACCCCCTTTAGGCCTTGAAAAGGGCTTATTTTTGTGCTATTTTGGAGAGATCCGGGACTTGTGTGCTTGGACCTCTCCACCACTGAAATCTTGAGGGATTTCAATGGTGGAGATGATGCCTTAAAGTCCTAGAAAGGGGAGGGCCACCCCCTCTCCTTGATGTCCTTGGAAAGGGCAAGTTTTGGCTTCCAAGAAGCACCATGTTTGAGTGTGTGTTGAGCATGCCTTGGTTGTTTTCCATGCTTATATTGCCATGATATAACATGCCTCCAGTTGGTTTTGGCCTCCTATGCATGCTTAGTATAGTTGCCTTGTAATGCCTCCTTATGCCTTAACATGTCTAGGTAGCGTGCCTCCATTTCTAGCATGTTTTAGACTTGTGTTTGTGAAGATTTTGTGCTCATATTACCATGTTTTAGCTCTGTCCATAAGTCTCTTGGTCAATCTTAGCATGTTTAGTATGGCTCCCTTGTATTTGGCTTGTTGGCCTTAAGAGCATGAGTGTGTAGCATGCTTTGTTTGCATGATTTTTGATGGTTTGGAACCATTTCTTGTGCTATTTCAGTCCCCTAGAAGTGCTTGTATGTTTACATTGCATGCCTCTTTGTGACTTCTTAAGCTAGTGTTAAATGCTCCATGTGTTGGTCATGTTGCATGCCTTTGATTTCAAGCTTCTTAGATGCCATCTAAGTGGTCCTTTGGGCCTATTTTGACATGCTAAAAATCTGTTTTGAGTTGTTAAGTGCATGCCATAATTGCTTTGCATAAGTGTAGTTCAATGCCTCATTGGCTTGCCTTGGAACCTTGGGCCATTCATTGCTTGCTTAGCCTACTTTAATGCTTGGTTTAGCACTATGTTTGGCATGAATTTCAGAGCTTTCAATGCATGCTAATAGTCCATGTTTGACTCATTTCAAGTGTGCTTGAATGTCGTCTAGTTTATGCCTAAGTATTGGTGCCTTGATTTGTGCATGTGTGCATGTTTGTTTGGCCCTCATAACTTGGCATTTTGGCTACTGATTTTAGGCCTTTTTGAGTTGCCTAATTCATGTCTAAGTCCATCATTTCATTGGTTTGCATGCTCACCTTGCATGCTTGCTTGAGCCTTTTACATAAGTGTGTTGCATAGTCCATGTTGCATGCTTAGTTGACATGCTTAGGTTTGCATTTCCATTTGTGCATGTTTGGCCTCTTGAAGTGAAGTATGATGGAGGTTGGCACCCTTGTTTGCTTGATTGCATTGCATGCATTTGAGATCAAAGTTGCATCCTTGGCTCTTAGGGCCATCACGCATGGAAATGCGCGATTGGTGGTCCAAGGACCGAGGCACATCCCCCTTTGAGTCCAAAATATGATAAGGATTGTGTTTGGTGCATACATGCTTTGAATCACATTGCCATGCATTTTGTTGCCCTCTGCTGCTGTGAGTTGCAGGTTTTGCAGGCATTTTGTGCCGACCGGCACTTTTTAGTGCCGACCGGCAGTGAATTGGCAGCCGATAGCTTCACTCAGTGCCGGTGGCCACATCCTTCAGCCGGTGGTACTCCCCAGTGCCCTGAGAGGCACTCTTGGGACTTTGGCAATTTTCAGAGGAGGGTAGCAGGGAAAACAGAGGCACACTTGCATGACAGTGCGATTCCGAGCCAATTCCGAGCGCGCGCTGCATTTGGGCCCTCCTCCCGAGGCATTTACTGTTTTAATTAGATTAATTATTTGTCTAATTAATTTAGTGAATTTGTAATAATTAATTAGCTTGCGTATTAATTATTTGTATTATTATTTTGGTCCCTCCGAGCGAGGCAAAATTGTAATAAGTGTGTGTGAGTGGGTGTATGTCTTCCAATCCCCATTTCTTTCTATCCCTTTTATTTACCTGCTTACGATGGTAGATTAGGGCACGTCTATTTCAACATACCTTATGCAATGCATGTGTGCATCCATGCATTTGTTTACATGCACCGGGCTCGGTACATCATACAAACTGCATCGTACTTTCAATTCCAAATTGAATACGTGATAGTTGTTGCATTTCATGTGCCATGCTTAGGATAGCCGAGCCTGTCTAGATTACATTCCGCATGCGATGCATTAGCCACTTAACATGAACTAGGTCATGCATGTTTGCTAACCGGGTTATTTGTTTTTGGCACGGAATACGATGTAAGTTTTTATGTTTTAGCACTTCGCATGCGTGTGAATGCTAACATAACAGTATGCTTACCATGCGGCTAAATGCTTATGTGTTATAAACTGTTTGAATGCCTGTGGGTGGAGGTTGGATTGCGTGAGTTGGAACAACTCATTGAAATCCGTATTTTAGCCTACTTGCGAGTAGCAAAAACCAACACATTTTTCGAGACAAAACGGATATGCATGTTTATTTCCAAGTTAGGCAATCTAGTCTATACTTTTGTGTTGTGCGCATCACATAGTAATTCTAGGTTAAATAATCGAATAAGAACGCATAAAGTTTTCAAAATTGGATATCACGGTTAGTAGAGGCCAGTCTTCGGACCGGGCGAAAGGGGGTGCTCATAGCTGACCTTCCCCGATCGTACCAAGCTCCGAGCCAAGTCACTTTGGTGATGACGGACACGTGGCCTTCGGCACCGAGTCAGGGTTTCCTAAATTCCCCCATTAAAAAATATTTAGGTGGCGACTCTGTAATCTGGCAAAGTAGTCCATGTTTGGCACTACTTTTTTCAAAAATCTGTTTTCTTCAAAACGATTTGCCAGAGTTGGACTCTTTGGTTCAGATTTAGAACCGCGACACAAAAGGGAGTCCGAACTGTAGAGTGAAGCCCACGGGCGCGTCTACAGAGGCCTCTCGTCATTGGAACACATCTGAGTGTTGTGTGTGTGTGTTTTGTTTGTCTTGATTCTTGTTTTGAGTTGTTTCGAGTGTCAATAGATGTGTTTAGGTTGTTTCACCTTTATTTTTCCTTTGTTGAGTCGTTTTGACTATGGTCAGTCATAGGCTCAATACCCAGTTGGGAACTCGTCTCTCAATTTCAATTTCAAAAATAAATCGTTTTGTGCTCAGAGTGCTGTGCCATTCTCCACATTTGTGCAAAACAATATTTGTTCTTTCATAAAACTGCAGGGTTCAACCCCGGTCATATGAGAACAGTAAAACTAGGACCTATCTGAAGCTATCTAGGTTTCGGATTGCAAAGCAAAAGAAAAGAGGGAAAATTTGGAGCATCTTAGTGTGTTTCAACTTCGGTAAGTTCCGAGATTGCATTTCATGTGCACTTTCTCAAGCCTCGCCTTTCTCAGGAGTATGAGTGTATCTCGACCCCAAGTGTTCAGCCTACTTCAAGTCAGAATGGCAATCCAAGCAGCACCTGTGGTTTTCACATGCAGATGTTACCTCTCACCAATATGAACAGGAGGTATCCTTTCTTGAGTTGAGCATGTTGCAAAGTCCTCTGAGAGGTAAGTCGGAGGCACCAAAGTACATATTTGATGCCTCTCTCTTGAATAGAATGTGCATTTTCATATACACTTCTGTTGCATGCGTGCCGCGCATCATTTATGATTCATGCATAGAATATGCTTTCAATGTTGCATAGAATGTGCCTGTCTCTTGCATAGAATATGTTTTCAATATTGCATAGAATATGCTCTTGTTTCATGCATAGAATATGCTTTCAGTGTTGCATAGAATATGCTTTTGTCTCTTGCTTAGAATATGCTTGTTTCATGCATAGAACATGCTTTCAATTAACATCGTGCATCTATCGCACAATGATGTCACTCGGTGCATCTATTTCACAATTTCATCACACTCGCATTGTTTTGTGCAGTTCACACTGGCGCTTTCTTGCGCATCGCACTGTTTTGTGTAGTTTACACTCGCGCTTTCTTGCGCATCGCACTGTTTTGTGCAGTTTACACTTGCGCTTTCTTGCGCATCGCACCGTGTTGTGCAATTTACACTCACGCTTTCTTGCGCATCACACCGTGTTGTGCAGTTTACACTCGCGCTTTCTTGCGCATTGCACTATCTTGTGCATTTCATTACATGCTCTCATCTTGCATAGAAAATGCGCGTATCCTTTGCATAGAACCTGCTCGCGCTATTTTGCGAACCCTACCAGCACTTGTTTGTGCATTACATCGCACTATTTTGCGCACCTTACCTGCATGTGTTAGTGCATTGCATCGCGCTATTTTGCGCACATTTCCTGCACTTGTTTGTGCATTGTTCGCACTATCTTGTGCACTCTACATCGCACTGTTTTGTGCATCCGTTTTGCACTGTTTTGTGCAGTCACGCTGCTTCGCTCTGTTTTGTGCATCTTGCATCGCACTATCTTGTGCATTCGCACTCTTTTTGTGCAGTTTTACACTCATGCTTTTTTGCGCATCACACTGTTTTGTGCATCCGTTTTGCACTATTTTGTGCATTCACGCTGCTTCGCACTGTCTTGTGCACTCACCTGGTCTAGGAGACCTTAAATCCTCTAAAGGTGCAATTCTTTTGGTTTTTGTCGTGCCCGAACGACTTCCAATGGTCTGGTATAGCCACCTGCCTATGTTTGCGGTGAGTTCCTAAGAGATCAACTGAGACGGTGGAAACTAGAGTTCGAATGGCCAATGCCTAGAACGCAAAGATTCAGAATTTTCGAGACTAAAGTCTGGTTTAAATACCTAGGCGTGCATCCCCGGCTTGAAATCTATATGGAAGCCCCATAGGTTGAGGTAGTGTGTATACACCTCAATTCTGGATACTGAACTAACCTAGTCTGTCATCCTGTTGGAGAATAGGGAAAGCTATGACCGTAGTCAGGGACAAAAGTAGTACCTGTGGTTCGGAAATGCAAGATGCAGAAGAGGAAGATCCCAGCAGCATAAAGTGAGTCATCGCCGATTGCCCCTGTAAGGTACTTTCAAGAGCATCGCTTCCTAGCTACATCATCGTATCTATCATAAGTGTTGCATAGCATCTATCGCATGCATCTGCTGCATTGTTTTATCGCCTGCTTCCTTTCCATGTTAAGCTTAGTTTGGTATGTGCTCATACATTTCCTTCGTTGAAGCATGGTTCTGTGCTAATGTGTACGCGCCTATTCCACTAAGAGAATTGTGGTATGAGGGTGTCGGCACCTTTTCTGTGTTAGACGTGGTCTAGTTTTGTGTCCATACCTTTTCTAGGTAGAAATGTAATTTCGCTACGCGCCTTATTCACTTCATCCATTTGCATTATATATCATTTACATCGTTTTCTTATACTGTGTATCATTTTGCATCTTGCCCCTGAACTACGTTGATTTGATTCCTTGCAAAGGGATACGTAGGCAACCTTCGGGTTCAACCAACTGCACCTGTATTTTGCCTGTTTATCTAAGTCTTCGGCCTTGTCAAAAATGGGTCGTCTCTGGGCTTTGACATTCACTCCCGTCATTTCATGACTTTCAAGTTCTGTCAAAGAGGGCAACTGTAGACACCCCATTTTTGACCGACCTCAAGACTTTGATGTCATCATTTGTGCACTCGGTGATTACGCATGTTTGTGCTCGTTTTGAGTCTCCGGAGCTTTCAGCTGAGCGCCTTGTCTCGGGGCCTCTTAACTCTCTTCTTTTTGGTTTGTTTTTGGACCAGACCTTGGTGCATTTGCCTGGAGGGAGAGAGAGGCCTGTAGGCCACTTTTTGTAGCTGTAGGCTACTTTTCCCTCTTGTAGGCCACTTGCAGTGGCTGGTAGGCTAGTTTCAGGAGCTTTCAGCTGAGTGCCTTGTCTTGGGGCCTCTTAGCTCTCTTCTTTTTGGTTTGTTTTTGGACCATTCCTTGTTATCCCATGCTTGGAAGGAGGGGAGGGCATGTGGGCCACTTTTGGCAGCTATAGGCCACTTTTCCCTCTTGTAGGCCATTTGAAGTAGCCTATAGGCTAGTGGAAGTGGCCGACGGCCATTTTTCTGTTTTTGCAGATATTTTTGGTGCCAGCTGTACCAACTGTTAGGCATAGAATGCATCCTCCATACACGTGTATGGAGGGATGGTAACAAGCTTCTAGCTTGTCAAACAAGCTTAAGGCTTGTAATTCTATATAACGGGAGGTGCCACCCCCTTCTTGAGGGTTCAGATTTTTTAGAGCAAAAAAATCTACTCTCTCTCTCTCTCTCTATATATATATATATATATTTGTGCTTGAAAGTGGGAATCCTTGGTGCATTTGCAAAGGGACTCTTGATCAAACACCTCTACCTTGAAGCTAAGGTACTTGGAGGTCTCATTTGAGTTCTTAAAGACTGATTTTGGCTCAGAAGTTGCTGATTTTAAAGTTGTGCTTCAAGGGTGAGTGTCTTCCCTCTTTAAGCTTTATTTTGATCAAGTGTTTGGCCACCTTTGCATGCTGTTTTAAGCCTAACTTTCAACTACAAAAACCTTTGTTTTTAAGTGATAAAAATGGTTGTTTGAGGCCTTGTTTGAGTTAGGGGTGGTCTACCCCCCTTTGTGGCTTATTTTGCTTTGCTTTGAGCTATGTTTTAAAGCCTTTGAGATCACCTTTTCTTGGCTTTTTAACCACTGAATTCCAGAGGAATTTCAGTGGTAGAAAGTGGGTTTTGGGATCCAAAATAGGTGGGGGGTGGTCCCCCCCCTTGTACCTTGTTTGCATGTGTTGATGGCCTCACTCTTTGGCATGTTTTTCTACCCTTTTGGGGCTCCATCTTAACATGTTTTTGGTCTTATTTTAGCATGTTATAACTCTGTTTTTGGTTGGTTTGATCACATCTTGCATGCTTTATACACTTGTAGTGTAATCCTACTTGCTAGCCTAACATGCTTCATGTCTTAGTCTATAATTCTAGCATGTATTGGCTCCACTACAACATATTTTTTGCCATTATTTCACATTCTTTAACTCTGATTTTGGTTGGTTGGGCCACCTCTTGTTTGGTTTTTGCACTTGTAATGCAATCATGCTCATTAGCCTAGTGTACTTGGTGATTTGGCTTACCATTCTAGCTTGTTTTGGCTATACTCCAACATGTTTTTGGCATTGTTTTAGCATTCTTTAGGACTCTTTTGAGTGGTCTTGGCCTCTTGGGGCTTGCTTTGTATAGCTATGGCATAGTTGGCTTTGCTAGTCTTGTGTTTTGAGACCCCTAGCATGCCTTATTTGTGATGTTTGTGTGATATGGCATCATTTGGTATGTAATTTCAGGGCTTATATATTTGCCATACTTCCACTTAAATCACTCTTTCAATGCTTTTGAGAAGTTGAGCATTATGCCTTGTTTGTAAGCCAATACATGAGCTTATTTTTCTTGCCATCTATGCTGCAAGTCTAGCATGTTTTTGCTACTATTTTGACCTGCCTTAGATCTGTTTTGAATGGTTAAGGTCATTTGAGCATTGCTTAGTATGGTTGTAGTCTAAAGGACCTTGACTAGCTTTGAGTTTTGGGGCCTTTAACATGTTGTGTATGTGATGTTTGCATGGTATGGCACCATTTGGCATGTAATTTCAATGCATATAGTATAGTCACACTCTCATATACTTCACTTCTTCATATATAGCTTTTGAGGGTTGTGTATTATGCCTTGCTCATAGGCCAACATGTGTGCATGTTCTTCTAGCATTTTGAGCTCCCATTTTAGCATGTTTAGGCCACTGTTTTGGCATGTTTAACCTTTGTCCAGGGTTGGTTTGATCATTTAAGCTTGGTATTGCATGCCTCTTGTGAAATGCTCTTTACTAGCTTTGATGTTTTTGGCCTTCAACATGTTATGCTTGCATTGTTTGCATGCCTTAAGGTCTTTAGCATCCCATTTCAGTACTGAAATGTATACCATTGCATGCCATCTTTCATTTGTTGTATCACTTTGAAAGAGGTCTTAAGCCCTTTGTTGGTTTGAGCACGAAATTGAGGCGTTCATGCCTAATGGTTTTAGCCTTCTCTTGAGGGTTTCTACTAACCAACGGCATGATGCTTCTTTCATGCTCAAGAAGCTTGTGGCTTGGTCTGTCTTTTCAATTAGAGGACTTCTCACTTTTGGACTTAACCGGTTAAAGGACTTATCGGTAATAAAAATAATTGAAAAGCTCACCAAACATTATTACACAAATTTGGAACCAAAAGCTCACCAAATATTATTACACAAATATATAAACGATTACCCTATGCCTTTTTTAGCAGTGGTAGGTACCATGTATGTCTTTTATACATAATCGAATCTTGCTAGAAGGGGATAAGTTCTATTATATTTGCATCTTTTCAAATTTATTCATATTCTTCTTGTGAGCCTCAATTCAGACTCACATCAATAATTCAAACTGTCTATTTTGTAAGTCCCATAATAAAGGTCATTCATGTAAAAAATTTCATTAAACATCTATAAATATAAAAACAAATCACATCTTATTTTATATAGCAAATATGATTGTAAACTTAAACTATTCATTTTATAAAACAAAATGTGATTTGTTTATGTGTTTATAGTTACAGAAATGATACATCCCTCTAATTTGGGAGCTTTAAAAGAGCACTAATGATGTGAAAAAAAAAAAAAAACCGAGGCCAAAACATTACATCACATGGGATCTACACACCAATTAGGGCTATTAGGGCTATTAATTTAGAGCACCTAATTTTTTTTCTTATAGTTATTTGATAAATCTAATTTGGATCATCAAAGTGAGTTCGAATTGAAACCCATAAAAGGAGTATGGATAGGTATGGAGGATGGAGTAGACTGTTAGTTAGTTATCCATATAGAGGCACGACACCTCCCATTCTTACAATATTTATGTAGGTCATGTTTGTTTGGGTGAACATGAGCTTGGGATTGGACTAATAGTCGAATAAAATTATTAATCTGATGTTTGGTTAAACAATTGAAGTACAGATTAACAATCCATCCAGATATAGCATCTCACATATAATGGACTATTCAATCCCATACAAGGCGGTGGGATATAAATTGGAGGACTAAGCCAAAGTCTGGACTATTAATCTCTTCTCATAATCCTAACTTAATCCAAACATAGGATAGAGTATACAATCTAAAAGGATTCGTTGTCCTATGACTATTAATCATGAGAATGCCAATCCAACCTAATCCAGTCCGCCTAAACAAACATGGCCTTAGTGTGATAAGAAATTGAAAGATCTTTAAAAATGCCCCCTCCTCTCAGACAAAGTTATATTTTCTAGAAGAAAATTTTATTGAAATTGCTATTATTTATAATTTTCAAAGTAATACTCCATCCATCCCATATTAATAGTCCCTTTTAAAAATTTTAAAATTACATTTTAAATTCAAAATTTTAATGTTTAATTCGAAAAATGCCCTTCTATTATCATCTTTAAATAGATTTATAATTACTTTCCAAGGGATACTTTTGGAAATATTTAAATTTAAAACCTTGATTTTTCAAAATGGACATTCATTTTGTGATAACAAAAAATGAAATAATGGACCAATAAAATAAGACAGAGGAAGTATGTAACTAAAATTTGAGCTACAATAGTTCATAAGTTTTACCAATTTGGGTCATGACATTCAATTTGATTTTTAACAAAAATAGAACAAGAATTTCATAATCAAAACTATTTTGATTTATTACAGAACATCACAAAACTAAAATGAATTTGAGTCTGGTAATCAAGGCGCTTCAATACATAATTATAAACCATAGAGTCTGATAACTAAAATGGATTTGAGGTCATGAAAAAAAATACCACAAGAATTTCACAACTAAGTTCACAAATTTGACTACCACAAATTACACTTTTCCAGTAAATGATGTGGAAGTATTTTCCACGTTACAGAATTGGTCAAGGTCTTCAGACTTTTCCAAGTCTTTGTATTGTAATTCTTCTACTTCTTTAGTATATAATGTAAGCAATAATTTAGTAAATGATTATGTTGGTGATAATTACAAATAAAATACTAGAAAATACAAATGATAAAAATTATAATAAATATTGAAAGGGCTGAGGTGCGGGAAATTCACTCTCTTTAAGGAGATTCAAGCCCTCTGCGGTTAGGCAAAGCCTCACACCGGTGCAGCAGAAAAAACCTTGACTTGTCCCCCCAAGATACAACAGCCCGACTAAGTCGTATGGTTCATCAATACTGCAGAATTAGTTGAACCCAAAGCTTCATCACATACACCCTTTATTTCTTTGCCTGCTCACACAAAAATAATAAAATAACAAAACACTTCTTCTTTTCTCCAAGATAAGAGGTTAGCTCAATTTATAGGAGAGGAAACTTGGTGGGTAAGAAAATGGTTTTCTTGGAGGAGAGGAAACTTTTCTTAGAGGCAAAGAAAGGTAGCTTGGAGAACAAGTTGCTTTTGAGCCCAAGCAAACAAAATAATCTATAACACATTATAATATTAAAATATTTGCTAACATTCTCCCACCTATTTTAATATTATAGGTAACAAAATCTGAGATTATTAGGCAAATAAGGATATTATGCATTATGGTAGGTGTGTTCTGCATTGAATCTCCATTAGTGAAATAATAATATCTACTTCAGAGCCAATAGTATGCTCAGCATTGAACTATGACTGCTTAAGAGAAATAAATAATTATTACACACACATAATATTCCAAGTGTTCATATAAGCTTTAATAGCCAGCACATTACGGCCTTGTGCGATCCCATGATTCATGAATGTGTTTGAGAATTAACCCAAATCTCATAGGTAGCGGCCTCACTACCACGCTCACTTAGGTGAATTCTGTCTAGGGTGCTACTATAACTATGAAACCCCACTCAATAAGAGCTATAGAAATTCATTAAGAGGTTTTTTAATAACTCAACCTCTACAACGTTACAAGATAAATGCATTCACATCATAGGGATGGGTAAAAATTAATTTAGTGCATTTCTCATGGCCATCATATGATCATTTTTCTCATTGAACCCAGTTATAGGATCTCTGATCCCTGGGTTGAGTATCCTTATACATGGCTCCTGCTATATTCAATGGACTTCAATCCTATCTCCTTCGATGTATTTTAGACTCTATCTCTTGCTAAGGCCTTAGTTAATGGATCTGCAAGATTATCACCACATTTAATATAATCCATGTTTATGATGCCATTATTCATATAAAATCTCACAGTACTGTATTTTCTTCTGATAGGTCTAGATTTACCGTTATAATAACGGTTGTTAACTCAACCAATTGCTGCGGTGCTATCATAATGAATCAATATAAGTGGAATTGGTTTTTCCCAACAAGAGATTTCATTTAACAAATCTCTCAACCAATTTGCTTCTTCACTAGTTGTAGCTAAAGCAATAAGCTCAGCCTCCATTATTGAATTAGCAATAATGGTTTGTTTTTTCAATTTTCAATTTATAGCACCACCTCCCAATGTAAATAAGTAACCAATGGTTTGATAATGAATCACCTGACAAGATATTCCAATCAGCATCACTGTAACCTTCAAGTACTGCAGGATACTTATTATAAAACAAGCCATATTTTATGGTACCAGATAAATATTTCATAATCCGCTCAATGGCTAGCCAGTAATCACTGCCAGGCTTGCTAGTAAACCTGCTAAGTACTCCAGCTACATAGGCAATGTTAGGTCTAGTATAGTTAGTCACATAATGCAAGCTACCAATCATACTAGCATATTTCTTTTGATTAATTACATCCTCATAATTTTCAACAAGAAATAAATGCACATGAGGATCAAAAGAAGTAAGAACATGCTCGCACTTATAAAAATTATATTTTCTCAAAATTTTCTCAATATAATGCGATTGATCAAGACATATACCATCACAGGTTGTGGTAATTTTTATTTCCAAAATATAATTAGCCTTACCAAGATCTTTCATATCAAAATGGCTACTAAGCATATTTTTAGTTTCCACGATGATATGCAAATTAGAGCCAAATATAAGTAAATCATCCATATAGAGGCTAATAATGACATGTGAATTTTCTTCAAATTTATAGTAGATGCATTTATCACATTCATTAGTTTTATAGCCATTCTCAGTTATGTAGGAATCAAATTTTTCATGCCACTATTTAGGGATCTGTTTTAAGCTATATAGGGATTTAACTAG
Source organism: Camellia japonica (assembly GCA_030407325.1). Taxonomy (NCBI): domain Eukaryota; kingdom Viridiplantae; phylum Streptophyta; class Magnoliopsida; order Ericales; family Theaceae; genus Camellia; species Camellia japonica. Next base: position 26,672,657 of record JAPPVO010000019.1, read on the forward strand.
CTTGCACACTTTGCTTTGTTGATCGGGTTCCACAAAACCCTCAGGTTGATCCATATAGATTTCTTTATCCAGGTCTCTATTTAAAAATACTATTTTAAAATCCATTTGATGAATTTTTAGATCATGAATTGTAGCCACTACAATTAATAATCTAATGGATGCAATACAACAAAATACACCTTTGGCGACCAAAATTGGCGACTAAAAAAAATTTAGTCGCCAAAAGTTGTGGAATTGGCGACCAAAATTTTTTTTAGTCGGCAAAAGTACACTATTTAGCTACTAATTTATTTTAGTCAGGGTACATTGATTATTGGCGACTAAAAAAAATTTAGTCACTAAAAATAAAAGAATTGGCGACAAAAAAAATATTTTAATCGTCGTATATTGAGTTTTGGCTACTAAAACAATTTAGTCGTCAAATGAAAAATAAAAAATTATTTTTTATCTTTGGCAATCAAAAGTTTGGTCGTTAAAAACATATTTTTAGTGACAAAAAATATTTTAGTCGCCGTATATTGAGTTTTGGCTACTAGAACAATTTAGTCGCCGAATGTAAAATAAAAAATTATTTTTTATCTTTCATATTTTTAGTGACAAAAAAATATTTTAGTCGCCGTATATTGAGTTTTGGCTACTAAAACAATTTAGTCACCAAATGTAAAATAATAAATTATTTTTTATCTTTGGCGACCAAAAGTTTGGTCTCCAAAAACTTATTTTCAACGACAAAGTTGGCCCAAAATAAGTCTTATAAAACCAAATTTTCTAACAATCCCCCACATGAATGGAATTTGATGCAACAACATGATCTAATTACAGAGAATACAAAAATTGAAAATATTCTGCAAATGATAGGTAGCTTTTGGCTTTGAACATTCCCTTGTGAGACACTATCAGATTTACTAGCTAACTAGTGAACATGATGTCTTGAACTGTTTAGCCGCTTGTGTAAACTAAGACAATAGAACTCACACAATATATCCCCAGACACAGTTTAGTTCTCACTATTGTGTTCATTTTGGCCCTGAACAACCTGGTCTTTCATGAGTGCTCTAAAGATTTGTAGCCCTTCACAAATCTCATAGAACCGGCCCAGTTCACACTCATATATGTGATTCTTATGAAGAGTATCCTGCCATACTCCACTTGGTTTACCTAGATATAAGAATCATTAAAATTTTAACCTAAAATGCTACAGACATCACTATTTGATCATAGAAATGGGTAGGAGTTTGACTCCCCAGTGATCCTTCTGAGTCATTCACAACTTGGTTGTCCCTTTGAACCTAGATCTTGGGATCTCCAGTCAACTAGGTTGGGTTGCCGTTGTGGTAACTCTTATTTAATAGGCTTAAGTCCCATTCCCCTCGATGAATTCTCAACTAGCTCTCTTGCTAACCCTTTGGTTAGTGAATCCGCTATATTGTCTTTAGACTTCACATATTCAATGGAAATAATTCCATTAGAGAGTAGTTGTCTCACAGTGTTATGTCGACGACGAATGTGACGTGACTTACCATTATACATATGACTCTGTGCTTTACCAATTATTGATTAACTATCACAATATATGCATATAGCAGGTATCGGTTTTGGTCACATTGGAATATCTTCAAGGAAGTGGCGAAGCCATTCTGCCTCTTTCCCAACTTTGTCTAAAGTTATGAATTCTGATTCCATAATAGAGCTAGCAATGCAAGTTTGTTTGGAAGATTTCCAAGATACAGTCACCCCATCAAGAGTAAAGACATACCCATTGGTGAACTTTGAGTCTTTAGTATTCGATATCCAATTTGCATCACAGTATCTTTCAAGTACTGCTGGATATCTAGTATAATTAAGCCCAATGTTACGAGTCCCTTATAATAGCTTTCTAGTGTTCTACTCTTGGATTACTTGTATATCTACTTAATTTACTTACTGCATAAGCTATATCTGGGCGAGTGCAGTTCATCAAGTACATTAAACTTCTAATAATTTGGGCATACCCTAATTGAGAAATACTTCCTTATACATTCTTAGAAAGAAACAAATTAACATCCATAGGTGTTCTAGCAAGATGATCATCATCTTTGCTAAATTTGTCAAGTATTTTCTCAATGTAATGAGATTGTGACAAAGCATAACCTTCTGATGTTTTGGTAATTTTCATACCAAGAATTACATCAGCAATGCCCATGTCCTTCATGTCAAAATGTTTATTCAACATTTTCTTGGTAGTTTTAATCATGTCATTATTACTATCTATGATGAGCACATCATCCACATAAAGACATATTATAACATAGCCTTTGTTTGTATTTTTAATATAAACACATTTGTCACATTCATTAATTTTCAATCCATTTGGTATCATTGCTTTGTCAAATTTCTCATGCCATTGCTTTGGTGCTTGTTTTAAACCATATAATGATTTAACCAATTTACACACTTTCTTTTGTTTTCCTGGAACAGAAAATCCTTCTGGTTGTTCTATGTAAATTTCTTCATCTAACTTACCATTTAAGAAAGCGGTTGTCACATCCATTTGATGAATTTCTAGATGGTATAGAGATGCAATGGCAATTAGCATTCTAATGGATATTATTCTAGTAACCGGTGAGTAAGTGTCAAAGTAATCAAGACCTTCTTTTTGTCTAAAACCTTTGACCATAAGTGTTGCTTTGCATTTGTCAATTGATCCATTCACTTTCATTTTTCTTTTGAAAATTCACTTGTACCCAAGAGGTTTACAATCTGGTGGCAAATCCACCAATTCCCAAGTGTGATTTTGCAAGATGGATTCAATTTCGCTATTTACAGCTCCTTTCCATAAAGGAGCCTCAGGATTGGACATAACTTCTTTAAAAGTTAGAGGTTCACTTTCTAACAAAAATGTTAAAAAATCTGGACCAAAAGATTTTGAGGTTCTAGGACGTTTACTACGCCTAAGTTCCTCTTCCTCAATTTGATCTAACTCTTGCTTTTGTTCTTGATCTTGACTAGTAATAGCATAAAAAGATCTTTTATTATTACTAGTCTTTTGTCCAATTTTATTTGGAAATACATGTTCAAAGAATGATGCATTACGAGATTCAATAATAGTATTTACATGCATTTCGGAATGTTCTGACTTATGAATAAAAAATTGATATGCACTACTATTTTTGGCATAACCAATGAAAATGCAATCAACGGTTTTAGGACCTATCTTAGTCTTTTTAGGACTAGGAATAACTACTTTAGCCAAACACCCGCACACTTTTAAGTATTTGTAGGATGGTACTCTCCCATGCCACATTTCATAAGGTGTTTGATTCACTTTCTTTCGGGGTACTTTATTTAGAATATAATTAGCAGAAAGTAATTGCTTCCCCCCACAAGTTCTGAGGTAATCCAGAACTGATTAACATGACATTCATCATTTCTTTTAAAGTCTTATTTTTCTTTTCAGCAATTCCATTTTGCTGAGGTGAGTAAGGAGTGGTGGTTTGATGAATTATTCTATGTTCTTTACAAAACTCACCAAAAGGTGATTCATATTTACCACCTCTATCACTTCTAAGTTTCTTAATTTTCTTACCAGGTTGATTTTCAACTTCATTTTTATATTGAATGAAAGTTTCCAAAGCTTCATCCTTGGTTCGAATTAAATAAACATAACTATATCTAGTATAGTCATCTATAAAAGTGATAAAATATTTTTTCCCACCTCTTGTTTGAATTGATTTAAAATCACAAATGTCATTATGAATTAATTCAAGTGGTTCCGTACTTCTTTCAATTGAATGAAAATGAGTTTTGGATAATTTTGCCTCAACGCAAATTTCATATTTATGATTTAAATCAATGTCAAATTTAGGTAAACATTTCATATTAATTAATCTACGTAGAGATCCATAATTAACATGTTCTAGTCTACCATGCCATAAATTTGAAGACTCAAACAAGTAAGAAGAAGATGTATTTTTATTAATAACTGAGGGTACAACAGTCATTACATTCATCTTGAAAAGGCTATCAGACATGTAACCTTTTCCTACATACATCCCATTCTTAGTAAGTACAAATTTATCACTCTCAAACACTAGTCTAAACCCATTCTTACTCAACAAAGATCCGGAAACAAGATTCTTGTGAATGTCCGGTACATGCAGCACATTATTGAGAGTGAGTTCCTTTCCTGATGTCATCTTCAGAATAATCTTTCATTGTCCTTCAACTTTAGAAGTCGAAGAGTTGCCTATAAAAAGTTGTCCACCATTGTCCACTGTAGAATAAGATGTGAACATCTTTTTGTCGGCACAAATGTGGCAAGTAGCACCAGTGCCCACCCACCATTCTTTAGGATTTCTGACAAGGTTTACCTCGGAAACAACTGCAGAAAATTTATGTCATCAACACCATTGGAAATTTTGTCCACTTCGGTTATGTGGGCTTGAGCAGGCTTCTTGCTTGTTCTTCTTTTACTTTTGCCTTTGCTACGACAATCTTTGGTCTGATGTCCCTCTTTGTCATAGATGTAATATTTGCCATTAAATTTGTACCTTTTATTTTCTCCATTTTTAGGGCCTTGTGAAGAACTTTCTCCTGAAAACTTCTATTTCTTTGCTTTTGGAGCATACTACATTTGCCTTAGACTCCATTAGATGCTTACCAGCCCGCTTCTTTGAATTGCAGTTGTCCTCCTCAATCCTTAAACGCACAATTAATTCCTCTAAAAACATTTCTTTGCGCTTCTTTTTGAGATAATTCTTGAATTCCTTCCAGCCTTGTGGTAATTTTTCAATTAAGGAAGCAACTTGAAAAGATTCACTGAGAGACATGCCTTTTGCGTGAATGTCATGCATAATGAGTTGGAGATCTTGAACTTGGCTGATCACAGTCTTAGAATCAACCATCACAAAGTCTAGGAATTTGCCAACCATGAATTTCTTTGAGCCAGTATCCTCTTTTTTGTACTTTTTCTCAAAAGATTCCCAAAGTTCCTTTGCTGTTTTGATAGGACTGTAGACGTTGAATAATGTGTTGTCAAGTCCGTTCAAGATGTAGTTCCAGCAAAAGAAATCAGCATGTTTCCAGGCATCGACTGCAGCAACCACTTACTGGTCAGTTTCATCCTCGTTCAGAGTAGGAGCATTCTCACGGAGAAAACGAGCCAGGTTCAGAGTTGTAAGATAGAACAACATTTTCTACTACCATCTTTTAAAATCAGTTCCAGAGAACTTCTCTGGTTTCTCACCGTGATTTATTGGTATTGTCACAACAAGAGAGGGGGTTGGCGCAATTGCAATGTAACGCCCTCAAAATAAACCCATAATATATAACAGTAGCATGTATTGATAAAAGAAAACCAATCATTATCTCATTCATCAAAGTATCATTATTGAAGAATATTACATGTAACATCGAAATAAATGCCCTATGGGCTTACATCTTTCCAAGCTTAACACTTGGGCACAAAAATGTGAGTACTAACTCAACTACAAATTCAGCCCTTGGCTTGAGTTTACATGTAAGATCAAATAAACTGAAATAACAACTAATCTAAACAGAGTCTTCAACTCTAAATCCTTACAAGCTAATTCCTTGGAGGTAGCACATCACCTGGACCTGAAAATGATGTTCCCGTATAGGGTGAGCCACAGCCCAGTAAAAATATACTAAACCAAATATAAGCATTGAATAAAGCAATAGCATTCGATAGATGGTTAACCAAGATAATCAATTACATCATTATACAGTTTTATGACACTAATGTCTATGACACGTTTCACTTTCCATTATTATCAATATGGCTCAGAACCTGGCCAAACTATAACAGTGAGACTACATCTCACATTAACAATATTTCCAATTCAATGGGGATATCAAATCATGTTAAACTTTTCTTATATCATAATGGATACACATGTTGGTGTTGTATCAACCTCAACCAAAATTCACTTCCATACTTCCCAATTGATACACATTTTAGTGATGTATCAATAACATATAAAAACACTTCCATAAATCAATAAGCACACATATTAGTGGTGCTAATGGAGTCCATCCCTATCTCCTCCCAAACCGTGGAGTACATCCCCTATCTCCTCCAACAATATGCATATACAATGTATTAAACACTTGCCATATACAATACTCAATCAATACACGTATTTTCTGTATTAATTCAACAGTCAAATCGATGACTTAACCAATGTGATTAGTTTCAGTTTTCCCTAATCCACATGCAAAGTCTACAACAATCACGACTATCCTCCACCGATAGCCCAAAACAATTATCTCTAAACAGGAAATAAATGTTACAACAAACATAAACTCAACAATTTCATGGGTGTGTTATTAAACTATCCAACTACACCGTTTAAGCTTATAATTTCCCAATTCCATGAATTCAACTAAATTTCCCAATTTTCCTTAAATTAATTATACAAATTAATTTATTACAACAACTAGGGTTTTTCCCAAAATTACCAAACAACCCCAACATATCAAATTACCAAAACTTAGAACAACACCTATAATATGGAGTAAGAAATCCCTACCTCGAAGTGAAGAACACGAATGGAGAAGATGATCAAAATGCAAAGTGCTCCAAACCGTCAAATGTTCAGATTAAAACGAAGCCCTCAACCCCCTCTATCTTTTTAATAAAGAGCCTAGGGTAGAAACACCCTAAAAATAGATGAAACCTAAGGGAGAAGGTGAGTGGAGAGAGAGAGAAGTCGGACCTAGGGTTTTGGAATAAAAAAGAGGATGAAAAAGTGTTTTAAAACCCGCTGCTGCCTATTTAAACCTGACAGGCTCGCTCGAGCGAAGGATAGGTCGCTCGAGCGACCAGACACAAGAAAGCCTCGCTCGAGCGAAGAAAGTCTCGCTCGAGCCAAGAATGCAATGCTTCAGGTCTGCAACCCAGAAGCACGCTCGAGCGACAGAATGCTCGCTCGAGTGAAGAACTCGAAAACATACACCTCGCTCGCTCGAGCGAAGAAAAGCTCGCTCGAGCGAAGAAACACAGCTCTCAGGTCTATACTAGACGCAATCGCTCGCTTGAGCGAAGTGACCCTGGCTCGAGCCACCAGACACAAAATCCTACTCTCGCTCGAGCGACCAAACCCTCGCTCGAGCGAAGGTCCAAAATTCTGGACAGCAACACTTGGTTTCCAAACCCAACCAACCTGTAACAAACCTGCCCAACACATCCTATAACTCAAAAAAAGAAGATAAAGGACGGCAACAACAATTATACAATGATAGGATCCACGGAACCTAAGTCCGGATACAACAACCAAATGGGAAAAGACCGGGGTCGCTATATGCAACCACCATACCAGTACTCGTTTGAGCATTTGTTTCAGTAACCATGAATTCTAAATTATAAAGCAAAATTATAATTATAATTTTATACTATACAAAAAATTAATCCAAATTCACAGAATTAAATTCTATAAAAATAAAAGAAATAAGAATTGTAACTTTTATTTCCAATTAATTTGAAAATAAAATAAAATTTTATTTAATCAAATTAATTCCACACAAAAAATTAAATTTCTGTAACACTTCAATAACTAAATACTGAAACAAAATTTTTATTAATGAAGACTCAAAAATAATTTCTGAAAACCAAAATTAATTTCTGACAAAATTCTACAAATAAATATTCTGAATTGTTAATGACACCAGTATATTACTACTAGTTGTCAAAGAAAATAGACAGTATATTACTACTATCTGTCAAACAGTATATTACTACTATTTGTCTTCCAACCAGAATATTATTTTATAAAATCACAGAAAATAATTTCTGTAAGAAGAAGAAAGAAAAAGGGAAACAAACGAATAATTCTGTAAACAGAATAATTTGAATTTGTCTTAAGATTGTTGGAACAATCTTCTGTGTACAATAAATAAATTGAAACTAAATCAAACAAATAAAATAAATGACATATCGAAATTATTTTACCGAACCGAAGAATAATAAAAAGATCAAATCAAGTGTGTGACACTCTGTCCTTAAGATGATTCGTCTCACTACGATGCTTACGGACTAATGGCGTCTATTTCCCAAGATACAATGATCTTCACAAATTTGTAGCAGCACATCAAACAAATCTGTCCGGCGAACTAGAACATGTGTTCTATACTCTCTAAATTTTTTCTAAGAAATATATGAAGAATATATGCAATAAAGCAAAGATTGGACAGCAAGAATGGATTTTCAGACTATTTTCGGATCTCTAAACACTGCTAGAATGATCTGAATTTATAGGCAACACAAACTGTCCTGAACAGGTATGAAAAAGAAGTGAACAGATACATTTTCAAACTGTACAGGTACTGTTTGAATTTCAAATAGATCTGGCAGTTTCAACAGATAACTGCACAACAGTTAAATATGTTTGAAAAAAAAACAGAATCTGTCCGAGTGTGCAACAGATTTGGAAACTATTTGGACAGTTTAATTTGTTTGGAAATTGGACTGAAATAGGCATAATTTTTTGACACCAAATTTGAATTAAATTCAATTTGAAATTCAAATAATTTCCTATAAGAATTTGGAAAAAATCAAATAAATTTTGTCTAAAAAATTAATGTTAGAATCGATCCAACCCACACCCATACTTGCTCGGCCGGCGACAGCGGCGCGCGTGTGTGGTGGTTTGAGCCAAGGTTCCATTTGTCCATAACTCCTTCCTTCTACAAATTTGGGGTGCCCCTTGGGGCCTAACCCAAGTTAGTACACCAAGAGCTTATATATCCACAAAAGCACTGTTAAAGTTTCAATGTGGGACAACCCATTTCAAGGAAACCCACATTTACTTCTTTAATTGTCCATTCCACGAACTTGAAAACGACGTCAACTTCCCATTCACTCATAAATGGTTTTGACGAACCATCTTCACCTTGTGATTTACCATGCGGCAAAGAACACAACACCTCTTCGGACCCACCCCAAAAGATGTTTGGGGCCCACTCAATTTTGGGCTCAAAGTTGGTCTAAAATAAGCCTTATAAAACCAAATTTTCCAACAGGACCTCTTATGGGTTTCCTGTGAAGGAAGAATTGAGGCTGAGGTTGAATCACGAGCTGGTGAGCGATCCTACCTGCAAAATAAAAATGGGGGATATGGTGGAGCTCACTCCGGTGATACCTGACAAGTCATTGACAGAGTACAGGGAAGAGATCCAGCGGATGTACGATAGAGGCCTTACTATGTCAACCTCAGGATAGGCCGCTAGTAACGTGGTTGTCTGGAGAAGTTGACAGGCGCTTGCTTGGTTTCGCATCCTGTTGTAGTGACGACCAGTAGTTCTTGTATATATATAGATGATAAGTATTTGCAAAGCTTTCCGGTTCGGGTTTGCGTTTGGGTTTGGGTTCCGGGTTCTTGAAGAATAATGACTTACTGGATTCAACGAAGAGCAAAATGTTTAATTTTATTGCAATATAATCTAGCAATCAGTAGTTACCTTTTCGTTATGTACCAGTGGCGCAAACTCATCACATTATCTCCTCCTCTAACCCTCGAACTTCAATTTGTAACCTTTTTGTTTAGCTAATGACACATACCCATGGTAATTTTTCATTTTCATTTGTTATGAAAGTTTATTTTGAGGTTGGATGGATTTGGGAATGAGTTATGGTATAGTAGGGATTAAATTGGGTTTGGGTTTGCCTTTCGATTTGAGAAGCAAAGTGAGAAAATTTATTTCTTTTATGGACCAAAATAAAAAATGGAACTTTAGAAATTCAAAAATTTGCCTTTACAAAGAAGGAAGGTGGTAATTAAATTAAAATAAATAAGTCTTAATTAATATTATAATAAATCATAATTAAATATCAATGTCATAATTATAACATATAATAAGTACCCTAAAACAGAGTGTATTATACTCTTTCTGTCCTAAGACAATAATTCTTTTTGGAATTTTTTTTTTGATAGTACAATTATTGCACTTTAAAAAAATTAATTTTTCAAAATTATTATTTGATAGTATATTTTTGGATAAATATTAATTGTCATAATTATACTTTTAGTGTTAATGAATTTAAAAGGACAAAATAAGAAATTCATATTATTTTAGTTATTAATTTTTTTAAAAAAGATTAATATTTTGAAATAATAAAAAAATAAAATAAAAAATTAATATTTTGAGATGAAGGAAGTAAAATTTTCCATGTAAAGATGGCCTAATAATTTGAGAATATTGAAGTTTGGCATAACCAAAATAATACAAAAAGTCAAAAAGTCACTATCCTATTTAAGTCACATCATCTTATTTAAATCACATCACCTCTCTAACACATCACATCAAACCCAACCCATATAAGCCAATAAATCAAAAAATACATTTTTTTAGAACATCCCAAACCAACCCCATCATATCACCTTGACCCAACTTCTACGGTACTTTGGCTTCCATGACTTTTAATTCTTGGGTCAAGGACTCCATGGTGCTTGCATAAATTGATTTAGAGTAGAATAAACTTCGATAGATATTTAGGCCTATTATGAGGACTTAGTTAAAAGTTATTTTTTTGATTTTTAATTTATTTTAGATTATATTATTTTTTTACATGTTTTTTTAACAAAAATTAAAAAATTAATTTTTAATTTACTTTTCAAAACAAGTCTTATAAGATTAGTCTATGCCTTTTTAGGAGAGATAGGTCCCATGTAGTATGTCTTGTATACAAAATCGAATCTTGTTCAATATTGAACTTAAAGATTGAAATATATATATCTACATTTTTTGTCTATTTTACTCAATAGAAATATGCAAAGAATTTAAATTGAAAATTAATTAAAAGATTAAGATTTAAATGATAAAATTAAAAATTTATTTTGTTATAAGAATTAAATTATGAGGGTTTTTTTTATGCTTATATATATTTTCTTCCCTTTTTGGTTTTAAATAGACTTTTTCTTTCCCGTAAACACCCTGCAAGTATTTTTCATGTTACAGAATTTGTCAAGTTCTTGAGACTCCTCCAAGTCTTCGTCTTGTAGTTCTCCTACTTGTGAAAATAGATATTTACGTATTTATATCTACTTCTTTAGTATGTATAGTAAATGATTCTATATAAAGTTCACTTTACCCATAATCATTGGGTGCTTCTTTTTCTCTCCAATTCCTCTCTCTCTCTCAAAATGTTGAGCAAAGCCTCTTCTTCAAAATTTTATAGCATCTTCTTCTTCTTCTTCTTCTGGTTCATAATGTTGATGTTCATCATACTCCAACCAATAACATCAGCAAGAAAACTAGCTGGCGGTAAATTCTGTCTTTGTTATATATTTATATCAGTGATTTTTCTTAATATTTATCTCAATTATTTCTTATCAAGATGATTTTTTTGTAGTTTGCTCGATACCCACATGACCTACATGAGAAGAGAAGAGCCTTGGGTAGAGGGATAGAATTAGGCTGAAACTTGGGCGGGTTCGTCAGGTTAAAAAGTTGTCCAAATCCAGTCTAAGTTATGCTTAGACTTACCCAGGCCTGAATTATAACCTGAGATTGCCTACCCAAGTCCGACCCAAGTTAAAATCGAGTTGCGCGAGTTATCCGAATTGTAAATGAATTCAATTTTTTTTTTTTTTACAGTTACATTATTAAATTATTAAAATTTGACTCTATTTACATTTTTTCAATATAGAAAATCTTTAATACCATCAAAACAAATAATTTATATAATATAAAAGAGATGCCACTATAGTAGTCTTTACAATTTATGAGTGAAAATAAAAAAAAAGTAAGATTTTATGTTATTTGTATATATAATATATATTCAATATAATTTAATATCATGTGATGACTAATAATTTATATGTATATTTATATATATATATATATATATATATGTATAATTTGGGTTTCGGGTTGCTCGGGTTATTTGATGTCTTTGTCAAAGTCCGCCCAAATTTAATTCGGGCTTTTGAATTTTTGTCTAAGCATGTACCGAATTTAAAAATATCTTATCTACGCCCTAAAAAATTCAAGCTAGGTTCGGATTGCTCAAATTGAGCCCGCCCAAATTGCACCTCTAGAATTAAGAGAACACTATGGTAGCCATGGTGTCATTATTTTTGTAAAAAATTTTATTTACTATTAACACTTTTTAAAAAAAAAAAAATATATATATATATATTATTTTATAAATAAAATAGCCTCTTAGTATGAAAGATATATATCATATTATTTTACCATCTTATATTCTTTTTTTATTTTCTATCCAAAAAATTTATTTATCCAATTAGAGTTTACTTCTATAGTAGTTGAAATATATATATATTTTTTTGTGTATATGTTTATTTTATATATCATATTGTACATACACTTTGATTTTAATATATGGTAAAAAAAAATTATTCAGTGGGTTTGGTTTCAGTTTTTTGAAAATTGAGTTTTTTTTTAATATTTTTTTTGTGTTTTTTTTTTGTTTTTAGTGAATATTTTTAAAATTTTAAGTATTTTTTTTTTTACTTTTTTAGATGCACCTTACTTAGATGTATCTAAATAGTAAAATATTTGTGAAAAATTTAAAAAAATTAATAAATACACAAAAATACGAAAAATGTACTGAATTTTTATATATATTTTTTTGTATTTTTGATATTTAGTGAATTTTTTAAAGATTTTTTTTACAAATATTATACTTTTTAAGTGTATTTATGTTAGGTGTATTTAAAAATTTAAAAAATTTCTTAAAATTTTTTAAAAAATCAGTGAAAAAAAAAGACGAAAAAAAAATAGAATTTTTTAAAAAGTGAATTCTAAAAACTGAAACCAAACAAGCCCACCAATGATCCTTGCTTGGGGTGTACACGAATGTGGTGGTGTCACTCGAAGCCTCGTTGATAACTTGGAGTAAAATAATAAGGCACTATTTGGCATCACTTACAAAAGTATACTTTTTTTTTTTTTTTCTCCTTTTTAAAATCAAATTATCTTTCTACTTTTTTACACATTTTTTTCATAAAAAAAATTAAAAATATACTTATTTAGGTAATTTCGACACCCTCTAAACCTAAAAATGATATTAAAAAGATGGATTTAGTATTTTGAATATTGCTTACCCTATCATACGTGCACTGACCTTTTATAGACGGTCTCATATATGAACCCTTCGTATTGGTGGGTTCTATATCAATTTTTGAACTATATAATTAAGATATTAAATTGTGATTTTAAAATATTTCATTAATTTACATAATTTATATAATTAGAAAAATATCTATTAATATATTGATGTTGTTACATAATATGTAAAATAATTGAAAGTCATAAAAATTGTACGTAGTCATGAATTAAAAAGTGAATAAATTTTTTTTGAAAATTAAAAAAAAAAATCAGAGTTTGATTATTGTAACAAAATAATTTTTGAATTTTGTTAATTTAAACTCTATTTTTTTAATATTTATTTTCAATATGAACCATCAATTTATTTTTGTTAACTAAAATTGATAAAAAAAAATGATATTTTAATCATTAAATTCAATGTAAGTGTATAAAAAAATACCTAAAACACTATTTTTTGTTTGAGTTTAACAACTAAAATATCATTTTTTGCGGTCAATTTTTACTTAACGAAAATAGGTAAATAGTTCAGATTGAAAACAAATTAAAAAGCTAGAGTTTAAATTGACAAAATTAAAAATTTATTTTGTTAAAAATATCAAATCTTCAAATTTATTTTTTTGTAATTTTTCTAAAATTTTTTAAAATTTTAAGAGGAGTCTTTCTATAAATATCGTAGTAATATTCATAAATTAGCAAGTTAATATATAACTTTGAAAACGAAAATTTTATTTATATATAAAATTCATACAAAAACTTGACAAAAATAATGTGATATTATTATTATAAATAAATTCTTCTTCAATAATATTTTGTTTAGAAGTGAAAAATCCATGTATAAAATTTTTGATAACATCACTCTTTTGAAATACCAACAATGATTTAGACCATTAAAAAATACACCACTAATAGCACTAATGTATTGGGAATGACAAAAAAAAAAGAAAAAAAAAAAGAAAATAAGGCATAGAAAGTAGACGGGGCCCATTGCCATATCATTAGTGCTTTCTCTAGTGCTCCCTTTTTAGTGCTCTCAAGCATTTTTCTTTGAAATACATGGCCATTTTTTAAAATCATTTCATAACTCCAAATATGTGATAGGGAAAAGTTAGAGATCATGAAAATTTTTTCATGAAAATGATCATGAAAAATTTATGATCATTGGATTACTTTGATGAGTGTGTGGTGCTTTATTCTAAGTGCAATCCAAGGGTCACAAAACTTTCATGACTATTTTCATGAAAGATTTTTCATGATATTATAATGAGTTGGTTTGAGAAGTTGACTATTGTAATTGATTTTTAGTTTTTTTGGTTGTTTTAATCTGATTAAAAAAGTTGTATTTGAGAAGATAATTGACTTTTTTTTTGAGTTAATTTGATAATTGTGAGAGAAAAAATAAAATAATTATGATTTAAATATGACATTTTTTCTTATTAATTATTTTAACATATTTTATTTTTATTAATTGTTTTAATCCAAAATCTTATTTCCAAATAGGACCAATATAATAAGATAAATTAAAATTTTCATTTTTATAGTTGAATCCAAATTTTATTTTTGTCTTTTGCATCTAAGTCAGTCTAATTTCAATCAATCAATCAATCATATGGTTTGTGACAGATGAACCACCCAGTAAGATTGAGGTGCATGGAAGCCCCCACAAATCCAGCACATTCATCACTAGGCGGCGGCGGCCACAGTTCTCCTACACCGGTGACCAAACAACCGAAGCTATCATATAAGACACTTCAAAAAGGTCCTGTTTGCACAACCGCTAGGTACAGTGATTGCATCCCCGGTGTAAATCGGTCACGTCAAACTGTTAATCGCTCATCACCGCCGCATTAATGTATAGTTTTTGTATTTTGTTTTTATGTTGTTTTAGCTTATAAAATTTTAATCAACTCAATTTTAATTTTTAATTTTTAATTTTGTATTAATTTAGTTCAATTGATAATATTTATTAAAAAATTATAAAGAAAAATACACATAGTTCATGTGTGCTTTTTCCATCAAATAACACTAAAAATTATAATCAAGGGGCAAACTTCACTTTACCTTCTATGGTATAGGCCATGTGCGGATTCACTCCTTCACGTTATAATATTACCAGATAATCCTTCTGTAGTTGATGGAGTGAAGTACACAATTAACACCGTGAACATCAGAAGTAAAAAGACTATTTTGCCCTTATATATATAACATTTGTTTAACATTTCTTCTTCAATAGTTGTGCATTTGAGAAGAACAAAAGAGAGAACTTGGCGTTTTGATATATGAAATTTGGGTTTTGATTTAACAAATTAATTTAAACAACAAAGACATGCCATGTTCTTCCTCCTTCTTTCTCTAAAATTACAACCCTACCATTTCTCTAAAATCAAACAAAATCATAATCATGGACGGATGAAACTCACGAAAAACACAGTGGATGGCTAAAACCGCCACCATGGACGGCGAGACCACCTCTACACAGCACCCAAGTTATCAGATAGATGATGACAAAACACCAAACAGTTTAGCAGTAGGGGAATCTTCAGGATGAGTATGAAGATTGATGTTTGTTTGCTTCGTTCAATTTGGGTTCTCAACGTAAGACTCATAGCTCCGATCTTATGATAAATCTTCATTTTTTAGCATCTTTTTCCTTAGTTTCACGAGTTCGTGCTTTGATTCCTTGAAAGTTTTTTTTGGGTTTTTCGGGATTCGAATCGTCAGTGAGAAAAATACAAGAAGTTTGTGATATGGGTTTTTGAGGAATGAGACATTGAGAGTAGAGTTTGTGATTGCAAATGCTTTTTTTAGTGTTTTTTGAGGAAATGCTTGATAAAGTTTCGATCTTTGGCGATCTTTATGGGTTTCAAAAGCGCTGAATTCGAAAGATTTCAAAATTTCTTGTGTTTGGAGCTGTTTCATATTGCAGGAAATTAGCAACGTTTCAGTTGGGTAATCAGTTGTCTTACATTTTGTGATTGATTTAATATAGTATTATAAACCCAAAGGACCTGAAAACCCAGTGAGACATTCTCTTCAAATACTTGTTTAGAGTTCATTTGTCTACTTTGACTGAGACAGTGATGGGTTTGTGCTAGTTTTAAAGTTTGGGGGTTTGTTTTGAAGAAGAAGAAAGAGAGAAGATTAAGGTACTTGTGTTTTTGGAAACTGTTTTTTGAGTTTGAAGTGATGATGACAATGCCCTGCAAGGATGGTAAGACAGCAGTGATGGACAATGGAAATATGTCTGTTACACACTTGAGTAGGTTGAAGCCCTTAAGAGGCTCTATCATGAATGCCCCAAACCCAATTCGGTTCATCGGCAACAACTCTTTTGTAAAATTTTATGCTGAGTCTTACTTTCGCTGGGAGTGGTTTGATTATGGAGGTACCGGTGGGAGTTTGTAATTTTACTTTTTTTTTCCTTCTTCTGGGTAGAGATTTCCAGATCTGGGTTTTGAAAAATGAAGAAGAAAGGCTGCTTTGGAAATTGGTGATGAAGATAAGGGCATTTTAGTCACTTAACTCGGATGAAAAATCATCTTTCTATGACCAATTTGCACAGCCTTTGCGTGTATTGCACAACCTGTTAGAATAGATGGAAAAACTAACTGTGCACTTCACTCTATCAACTACAGCGGGGTTATGTGGTGATATTCGAACGTCAGGGAGGTGATTCGTACATGGCTTATATTTAATTTTATTGCAATATAATCTAGCAATCATTAGCTGTTTTTTCCTTATGTAATAGTGGCGCAAACTCATCACATTATCTCCTCCTCTAACCCTCGAACTTCAATTTGTAACCTTTTTGTTTAGCTAATGACACATATCTATGGTAATTTTTCATTTTCATTTGTTATGAACGTTTATTTTGAGGTTGGATGGATTTATGAATGAGTTATGGTATAGTGGGAATTAAATTGGGTTTGGGTTTGGGTTTGCCTTTCGATTCGGGAAGCAAAGTGAGAAAATTTATTTGTTTTATAGACCAAAATAAAAGACGGAACTTTAGAAATTCAAAACTTTGCCTTCACAAAGAAGGAAGGTGGTAATTAAATTAAAATAAATAAGTCTTAATTAATATTATAATAAGTCATAATTAAATATCAATGTCATCATGAGAACATATAATAAGGTGTTGTTTGGTTTTTGAATTGGGACTAAAAAATCATAAAAGGACAAAAAAAAGTCAAAAATCACAAAAGGACCAAAATCATAAAAAGACAAAAAAAAAAAAAAAAAAAAAAAAAAATTGCCATTCAAAAGCCTAAAAGCCAAAAAAGTCAAACAAGAATATCAAACGACCAAAAAAGTCACAGACTAAAAAAGTCAAAAAAACTAAAAAGTCATTACCAAATGAGCACAGTATCCTAAAATAGAGTGTATTATACTCCTTTCGTCTCAAAACAATAGTTCTTTTTGAAAAATTTAATTTTTTTATAGTATAATTATTGCAATTTAAAAAAATTAATTTTTCAAAATTATCATTCGATAGTATATTTTTTAAAAAATATCAATTGTCATAATTATATTTTTGGTGCTGTTAATAAATTTAAAAGAAGGACAAAATAAGAAATTTATATTATTTTAGTTCTTGAATTTTTTTTAAAAAAAATTAATATTTTAAAATAATAAAAAGTAAAATAAAAAATTAATATTTTGAGACACATAAAATTTGTCATGTAAAGATGGCCTAATAATTGACTTGGTCATATCATATCACCTTGACCCAACTTCTACGGTACTTGGTTTCCATAACTTTTAGCATTCTTGGGTCAATAGACTCTATGATGCTTGCATAAATTGATTTGGAGTAGAATACACTTCGATAAATATTTAAGCCTATTCTGGGGGTTTAGTTAATAGTTATTTTTTGACTTTTAATTTATTTTATTTTAGATTATATTATTATTTTTTTTATTTTTACACATTTGTTTAAAAAAAATAATAATAAATTCAAAAAAATTAATTTTTAATTTACTTCTTAAAACAAACATTATCGGCTTGTTTGGTTTGAATTTGAGAGATGAGTTTTAGAAAAAAATTTCTCAAAAATTGTTTGGTTTGAGATTTTTCTCAAAAAATTTTCAAAATCACTTTCTCTCTCTTACACATCAATCAATCACTTTTCTCTCTCTTCTCTCATTCTCAATCACTTTTTCTCTCACACACATCTACTAAATTCTTCCAACATATCAAATCATCCCAAACTCCCACAAAAAATTTATCTCTCAAAATATACAACCAAACAAACCAAAAAAATTTCTAAAACAACTCTCCCAAAAACAAACCAAACAAGCCCTATAAGATTACCCTATGGCCCCGTTTGTTTTGGGGTGTAATGGATGAGAGAGGATTAGGATGGATGTAAAGTTATGTAGTGTTGTGTTTGTTTATAGAGTTGGAGAAGGAATTAGGATGAAGGAGGAGTTATAGATGGAGGTTGGAAGGGGGATTGGGATGGAGGAGGTGGATGTGGTATTAGAAAAATAGTGAGGGGATTATAATTTTTTATATTTTTTACATATTGGGAATTTTTTTTAAATATTAACGTTTAATTTTTTATATTTTTTTATTTGTTTTATTATTTTATATAAAAATAATTTAACAATTCCTATACTAACAATTATCATCAAAACAAACACAATTTTACTTAATCTCCTTACTATGAATCCCCTCCATTCTACCTCTGAAAACAAACGGGACCTATGCCTTTTTTAGTAGAGGTAGGTCCCATGCAGTATGTCTTGTATACAAAATTGAATCTTACTCAATATTGAGCTTAACGATTAAAAATATATATATATATATATATATATATTTATCCATTTTACGCTGTAGAAATATGCAAATAACTTAAATTGAAAAGTAAATAAAAAATTTAAATTTAAATTGATAAAATTAAAAATTTATTTTGTTATAGGAATTAAATTATGAGTTTTTTTTTTTATTTTTATTATTTTTTTATGATTATATATGTACATATATTTTTTTCTTCCCTTTTTGGTTTTAAATAGACTTTTCTTTCCGGTAAACACCATGCAAGTAGAATCTATCAAGTTCTTGAGACTTCTCCAAGTCTTCGTCTTGAAGTTCTCCAGTAACGCCCTCAAAAATACATAAACCCATCATACAATAGATCCATAAACATAAATAAAATATCATACATTCATACATCAGAGTATTCTTTACAAAAGGTATTACATGTTGACAACAAAAGTAAATGCTTTACGGGCTTATAACTTTCCAAGTCAACACTTGGTTACAAGAAAAGAAGAGTTCCAACTCTTTATGTATATAGCCCTCGGCTTGAATTTCATGTAATACAAAGCCAATAATACAACAAAAAGAAGCCTGCAGCCTCTAAACCGTCCAAGCTAAGTCCTTGGAGGCGGCATGTCTTCTATACCTGAAAATGATGTCCCATATAGGGTGAGCCAAAGCCCAGTAGAGATATGCTAAACATAATATGAACGATAACTAAAACATTAGCATTCACCAAATAGTTAACGTAGGTAAACCAATGTACATCGTTTTCATACCAGTCAACATTTATACCCATGTTTCAATCCACTTCCCTTTTATTTATCCAATTCAATTCTAGAGCATGGTTCATTATCTAACCAAACAATTTAAGTGAGATTACAGCTCATATCATCAACACTCCCATTATCCACAATTCAAAACGAGACTACAACTCATGTTATTAACACTTTAATTATCAATAATTCAAAATGAGATTACAACTCAATTAACAATGGAGTCCATCCCCTATCTCCTCCCAAACCATGGAGTACATCCCCTATCTCCTCCCAAAGAGTGGAGTACATCCTCTATCTCCTCCCAACCCATGGAGTACATCCCCTATCTCTTCACATACGAGATACATATACAATGTATTTAAACACTTTATCATATACAATGGTCATTTAACGCATATATACAATGTGTTATTTCAACCGTCATATTCAATGTTATATTCTAGGTGATTAGTTTCAGTTTACCTAATCATCATACAGTGTCTACAATAATCGAGATCATTCTCCACCGATAGCCCAAAACAGTAATTTCTAAATAGATAATAAATTTATCAAACAGATAAACTATCAACAATTTCCCAGGTGAGTGATTAATCAATCCAACTACACCATTCAATCTCAATTCCATCCAATTTCATGAATTTGAAATCAATTTCATATTCTCACAATTACTAAATTAATTATACAAATTAATCAATTACATTAAATTAGGGCACTTTTCCCTATTCTCAAATATTGTTTCCAAGTCCACATTCGACCCATTATACACCACTAATCTCACTTTCAAGGACTCATAGGCACATAGAGCTCAAAATTACAAAGCCCCTCTTGCTAACATTTCAAATCTCAAACCCTAACTTTCCAAAATTTCTATAATTCCACAATTTAATCAAAATGCCTAAAGTTTATGTTAAAGCTCATAAAAATGAGTAGTTATCCCTATCTCAAATTTTGGAACTCAAATGAGAAGATGAACCAAGCAAGTGGTGAGCTCCAAAGGTGGTGAAATCAACTTCTATTCGGATGGAAATGGAGGTCTTGAGAAGCTCCAATACTTTAATGAAGACATAAGGGTTAGGTCTCACTAAATCAAGATCAAAATGTAGAGAGAGGGAGTATTCTAGAGTGAGAAGCTCTCAATCTAGGGTTTTGGAATGCTTTAGAGAGAGAGAGCGAGCCGAAAAAGTGATTCAAAATGGCTTCTTCTCGGACTGAAATACATACAGTCCGCTCGAGCGTGGAACTCCCCGCTCGAGAGTCAGACACAGACTCCCTCTCGAGCGTGAAAATGGACGCTCGAGCGTCGAAAGAACACTTCCAGTTTCTGCAGACCTGCGAAAAAAATACTGAAGGCTGAAAAATCCCGCTCGAGCGTTAGACTGGCCGCTCGAACGGAGGAGCAAATGCAAAAGGGCCCGCTCGAGCGTGAGGAGTCCCGCTCGAGCGGGGAGACCAAAATCTGGGCAGTAGCTATTTGTTTCTAATCACAACCAATCTGTTTCAAACCTACCCAACACATCCCAAAACTCAAATATAAAGAATTCAAAGGATGTAAACAAGATAAAGACAACAACAACACGTACGGAACCAAGTCCGGAATATAATAAATAATGGAGAAAAACCGAAATAGCTATATCTCCTACTTGTGAAAATAGATATATACGTATTTATATCTATTTCTTTAGTATGTATAGTAAATGAATATAAAGTTCACTCCACACCCATAATCATTGGGCGCTTCTTTTTCTCTCCAATTACTCCCTCCCCCCCTCTCTCTCTCTCTCTCTCTCTCTCTCTCTCTCTCTTTCTCTCAAAATGCTGAGCAAAGCCTCTTCTTCAAAATTTTATAGCATCTTCTTCTTCTTCTGGCTCATAATGTTGATGTTCATCATACTCCAACCAATAACATTAGCAAGAAAACTAGCTGGCAGTAAGTTCTCTCTCTGTTATATATTTATATAAGTGATTTTTCTTAATATTTATGTCAATTATTTCTTATCAAGATGATTTTTTTGTGGCTCGCTCTTGATACCCACATGACCTACATGAGAAGAGAAGAGCCTTGGTGGACGGATGGAATAAACAGAACACTATGGTAGCCATTGTGTCTTTATTTTTGTGAAAAATTCTATTTACCATTAACACTTTTAAAATATATATCTTATTTTATAAATAAAATAGTCTCACAATATAAAAGATAGGTATCATATTCTTCTACCATCTTATATTTCTTTTTATTTTGTATCCTATCATAGAGATTACTTCTATAATATTTGAATTTTTTTGATTTGTATATGTATAGTTTATATATCATATTATACATACATGTTGGTTTTTATATATGGTAAAAAAAATTATCTGTCTTTGGCCCCTCCAATGATCCCTGCCTGGGTGTACATGAGTGTGGTGTCAATCGAGAACCTCTCCGATAATTGAGTTAGCTACCTTGGAGTAGAATAATAAGGCACTATTTGGCATCACTTATAAAAGTACATTTTTTTGTCTTTTTATTTTTTTTGGATTAAATTATCTCTCTATTTTTTTGCATACTTTTTTCATAAAAAAATCAAAAAAATATATTTATTTAAATAATCTCAGACACCTTCAAATCTAAAAATGATATTAAAAAAATGAATTTAGTATTTTGAATATTGCTTACCCTATCATATGTGCACTGACCTTTCATAGAGGGTCTCGTATAGGAACCTTTCGCATTGGTGGGTTCTAATCAATTTCATGCTATTTTTGAACTATATAATTAAGAAATTAAATTGTGATTTTAAAATATTTCATTAATTTACATAATTTATATAATTAAAAAAATATCTATTAATATATTGACGTTGTTACATAATATGTAAAATAATGAAAGTTATAAAAATTGTACGTATAGTCATGAATTAAAAGATGAATAAATTTTTTTGAAACATTATAAAAAAAAAAAAAACACAGAGTTTGATTGTTGTAACAAAATAAATTTTAAATTTTGAATTTTATTAAACTCTATTTTTTTTTTCCAGTATGAACCATCGATTTATTTTCGTTAAGTAAAATTGATAAAAAATGATATTTAATCATTAAATTCAATGTAAGTGTATAAAAAATATCTAAAATACTATTTTTTTTGTTGAGTTTAACAACTAAAATATCATATCTTGGGTCAATTTTTATTTAACGAAAATAGGTAAATAGTTTAAATTGAAAACAAATCAAAAGACTATAGTTTAAATTGACAAAATTAAAAATTTATTTTGTTAAAAATATCAAATCTTCAGATTTATTTTTTTAATTTTTCTAAGAAATTTTAAAATTTTAAGAGGAGTCATTCTATAAATATCCTAGTAATATTCATAAATTAGCAAGTTAATAATATAACTTTGAAAAAGAAAATTCTATTTATATATAAAATTCATACAAAAACTTGACAAAATTAATGTGATATTACTATTATTATAAATAAATTCTTGTTCAATAATATTTTATTTTGAAGTGAAAGATCCATGTATAAATTTTTTGATAACATCACTGTTTTGAAATATATGGCCATTTTTTTTAATCATTTTATAACTCCAAATATATGATATTATAATAAGCTCGTTTGGAAAGTTGACTATTGTAGTTGATTTTTAGTTTTTTTAGTTATTTTAACTTGATTAAAAAAGTTATATTTGGGAAGATAATTGACTTTTTTTTTTAGTTAATTTAATAATTGTGAGAGAAAAAATAAAATAATTATGATTTAAATGTAATATTTTATCTTATTAATTATTTTAATATATTTTATTTCAGTTAACTATTTTAGTCCAAAATCTTATTCCCAAACATGACCAATATAAGGTAAGTTAAAATTTTTATTTTTATAGTTGGACCCAAATTTTAATTTTGTCTTTTACATCTAAGTTAGTCCAATTTCAATCTGTCAACCAATCATATGGTTTGTGACAGATGGACAACGCAAGATTACGGTGCATCCAAGCCCCACACATACGGCACATTCATCACTAGGCGGCGGCGGCCACAGTTCTACACCGGCTACCACAGCGCCGAAGCATTTATATAAAGGTCCGGTTTGCAATCGTTGCGTGGCCCTTTATCATCCCTCATCACGGCGCCGTTATACTCCAAATCGCTCATCACCGCCGCATAGCTAATTACAGTTTTTGTATTTTGTTTTTGTGTTATTTTAGTTTATAAAATTTTAATTAACTTAATTTTAATTCTTAATTTGAGATTTTGTATTAATTTAATCAAATTGATAATATTTATTAAAAAATTATAAAGAAAAATAGTTCATGTGTGCATTTTTTTATCAAATAACACTAATAATTATAATCAATTGGAATAAATTGAGACAAAATCATAAATTTAGAGTTAAAATTAAGCTAATTAAAATTATAGAGATTAAAATAACACATGAATCAAAATACAAAGATTATTAGTGAGGTAATGTTATGGTACACCCCCTCAAAAGCTGTCATACCATATGCACATTTGTTACGCATTTTTGTGGTACATGTTACATATTTTTGTGGTAAATATTATATTTTTCTTGGTAGAGTTACAAAAATACATAATATTTATCACAAAAATATATAATATATGCCACACAAATACATAACAGAGTATATGATATACACGTTTTAAGAAGTGGGTATCATAAATATCTCCATTATTTTAGTGTAAGTTGCCATTGAAGGAAAAACAAAATAGAGCCTCTCCGTCTGGACTATAAGATGATGAGAATAATATATACATATTTTTTTAAAGTGACATGTGAGGTTGTAAGATATAATTAATTAACGAGATCAACTCGGTTAGTTAAAATTATTCCACCTCATCAAGTCATTGGTTTGAATCTTTTAATTTATATGTAAGTTTTATTCTCTGTGTGTCTATTTAATAGAGCTTTTTCTCTCATTTTAAAGTTTCATTGTAATATCTTATATAAATCAAATATATAAATAAAAAAAATTGAAAATCACTTTTTTCTCATCTCGTATGTAAATTAAGGAAAATTTTACTATATACCCCTTGAAAGGGGTGTAACATATACACTCTTAATTATGTCATTTTCTTTTTTAGTTATGACAAATATTATTATTTAGTTATGATATTATTTACTTATGAGATCTTTAATTATACCTCATGTGGTGTCGGGTTATGTCTTTCTTTTTTTCGTTATGCCGCAGAATGTATGGAATTATGCCATTTCTTCTTTTGTTGCAAAGTGCATATAGTACACACACATAGTCTTTTCCATAAATTATACAACTTCTGTAACGATCCACAATTTCTCCTCGGTCGAGCGGGGGAGTTGACGCTCAAGCGGACTAGAGAGGCTCCCAGCATTTTTGCAGTCTGTCCGAAATTCTGAGAGTTGTGAATTCCCGCTCGAGCGTAGAAGTGGTCGCTTGAGCCGATGACTTTGTTGGTCTGCGCGCTCGAGCGTGGAAAGTGAGATTGCCCTTGATTTTTTTTAGTGTATTTGGAACCTCCTTGTTTTATTTTGGGACATTGATCAAAGTAGTAACATGATGGTAAAGTAAGAGTGAACCAAAAATTTAATTCGGATAATTTTTCCTACGAACAGCCGTCACTATTTTGCCCTTTTCTTTTTCCACACTTTGAATTTGGATGTGATGCTAAAATCATTGGAAAGCTTATTTCCGGGGCTTCAATTTGGACATAAGAACGACCTAAAACGGTGTCCGGATGAGAGAGTTATGTCCGTTTGAAGTTTTGGAATCTGTGCTGGAAGCAGATACGCTCGAGCGGGAAAAGAGACGCTCAAGCGGACTGCGCGAATTCAGCAAGTTTAAAGGCACTTTTCTAGATCATTATTCATACTTCTATCTTCTCTCTTCATCCCTCTCACCCTAGGTCCGAAAACCCTAGGTTTTTGACCCCAAATACTTTCTATTCTTCTAAGATTTGGGCAAGATCCCTTACAAGAAAGTGAAGAGGCTTGAAGCTCAACATTTTCTACCGATTGGAATTCGGATTTGTGAAGGAATCTTATCAAAGCTTTGCTCCTTGCTTGATTCTTGAGGTAGGGGTCCTAGTTCTTCTTCAATACTTGCATTAATAGATAGATTTGTGGTATTTTGATTATATAAATGCAAAATCTACATTTTTGAGCATATATTGTTATATCATGGAATTTGGGGGTTTAGGGTTTGAAGTGTTGGGGTTCAATTATTGGGTTAAGATTATGGATTTTGAACCTTAGGTATATAATCAATGGGAAAATTGGAATAAAAATTAGTGGTTTGAGAAATTTGAATTTTTCTTGAAAATCTTAATTTTTTCTTAAAAACCCTAAGTTGATTCATGATGTCAATTAATGATTTTGCCTAATTGATAGTGGAATCCTGAAATTGAGAGGTTGAATTATAGGTATACAAGTTTAATTGGATTTTGGAAGTGTTTGAAGATTATGTTAAAAATTAGCGAATGAACCTTTATTATGGATATTATAAATCATACTCTAATATGAAATGAAATTTGGGGAAATAGATTTGTTAATGATATGGAATTTGTGATAAAATGATGAAGTGTAGATTTAAGAATTTTATTGTTTATTTAGAAAGTGATTTTATACCTCAAAACTAAAAGTCCAAATTTATGTTTGACTCTAGTTATGAAGTCTTATTTTGGAAAATGAGGATACTTTAATCAATAGGAAATTTATGAAATTAAGTCTATGTTAGGTTAAGATGAGTGTGAATAATGATAAATGGGAGATTGTGAAATATGACAGTGTTATATAAAGGAGTTGTATCAAAGAAATTAAATGTTGGAGATTAAATTATAACCGTGGGTAGTAATTGATAACCAATGTATTGTAAAAATTGAATATGAAGACTTGATAATAATATGGAAAAGTAAAGAAATAGTTTGAACCCAAGAATTGTGAATACTTTAAAGATGAATCTTTGCCTCTATGGATGTGTTGTTATATTTTTGTGTGACAAAACAATGAATGATTTAATGGATAATGAAGAAGGTCATGCAACATATTTGTACTTGTTATGTAAATGAAATTTTAATATATGGTGGATATGTATTGAACTAATGTGTTACGGAAATAATGGAAGACGTGTTGGCATTGCCCACTAATTATAATGATGGATTGTGATGCTATCTTGGGGTCCGTTTCCCGCCGTATTTTGAGTCGGCAAAGCGTGGCGCTTGAGATAGGTTCTGCCTTCCTTCTGGAGTAGCGCCCGGTAAAGCGTGTGGTATGTTGAGGTTTCGCGTTCCTTCCGGCTTGTGACCGGTAAAGCGTGTGACTCATGGAGATGACTTGTGATTGGATCTGATATTTGATATGAAATTAATTGAAAGAATGGAAATTGAAGTGGTAATTGGATTATGGATTGGTGATGGTGAACTTAATGAATTAGTTGCGACAATAAAGGCAAATTATGAGTATTGTTCTCTAAATAAATAAGAGACTGAATTGAAAGGGGTTTGTTAATCTTGTGTTACCTTGAAATGAAATCTAAGAGTGTAAATAACGGTGTGAATTGAGTATAGGAGAATTGTTAGTGAATCAAAAAGGGAACTTGAACTTGAAGTTATGGAGTTCTAAATAAATATAATGAGTAGAAAGAAAGAATGAAAGAAAAGAGGAACATTAAAAATGGAAACTGAATGAGAAATATTTTGGGAATTGGTTAATAACTTTTTGTTAGGTCCCTAAGTCTTGTCAAACCCACGAACAAACTTGTGTAATCGAGTTGTAAATTTCTGTGCTGTTTTGTCTTGCTCGCTCGAGCGAAGAAGTCCTCGCTTGAGCGAAGGATGCGTCTAGCTTAAACCTGAAAGAGGTCATTGTGCGCTCGAGCATAGCATTGGTGGCGTCGAGCGAAGATCTGCGTCTCTACATAAAACCTGAAGGAGTTTATTCCTCGCTCGAGCGAAGACTCGTGGCTCAAGCGAAGGCACTTATGGAAATCACGCGAGATAGCTTCTCGCTCGAGCGAGGGAGAGAAGCTTCGCTCGAGCGAGCTTCAGAATCCGGATTTCTATAAGTAGTTGGTTTTCTCCAAACTTTAGGATTACTTTTCCAGATCTATTTTGAAGTTTTCTAAGGTGTTCTTGTGGAGAGATTTTTCAGAGTTTTTCCTTGATGTTTTGAGAGAGTTCTTCACTCATGATCTAATCACGAATCACTTAGGATTTTCAATTGGTATCAGAGCAGGTCACTCTTTGTTTTATCAAAACTATAGGAGTGTGATTTGTTGTGACTAGTATTATGGATTCTATTCGTGAAGGTAACTCGACTCATAGACCTCCTTTACTCGACGGTACAAACTATTCTTATTGGAAAGCTCATATGAGAGCGTTTTAAAATCCATCGATGAGAAAGTTTGGCACTGGTGATCTATGGGTGGAGTGAACCTATGTCACCATTGATGGTGTAGATATTCCTAAACCCCTTGATAAATGGGACACAACTGATTACCAAAACTCGAGTTGGAACAGTAAGGCTCTCAATTCCCTGTTTTGCTCCGTCACACCTGAAGAATTTCGTCGTATTTGCACGTGTGAGGTAGCAAAAGAGGCTGGGAATTCTTTGAAACGATTCACGAAGGTACTACCTCTGTAAAAGGTCAAAACTTCAACGTCTCACCTCGCCTTTGAAACCCTTTTATGCGCGATGATGAGACGTTTGATGATTTCTATGCAAAACTCAGTGATATTGTTAATTCCTGTTTCACACTCGGTGAAAAAATCCCAGAAGCTAAAGTGGTTGGAAAAATTTGAGGTCTTTACCCGAGAGGTTCCAATCAAAAGTGACAGCCATTGAGGAGGCTCAGAATGTTGATACCCTCAAGCTTGATCAATTGGTTGGAAACTTGCAGACTTATGAAGCCCACCAGATTTCAAAGAAAAAACAAAAAGAAAGTGTGGCTTTCACTAGTGCTCATGAGACTGCAAAAACTCGGAGACTGAATTTGATTTAGAGTCTGAGATGACGGCTATGCTTACAAAACAGTTAAAAAATTTTTGAAGAAAAAGAAGCCTAATTTCAGAGACCCTATTTCAAAAGACAAGAGTAATGAAAAACCAAAACTTTTCCACCAAAATTTGCTCAAAAACTGAAAAGAAGATTGTAAAGGGGCAAGGGGTAAAGTGCTATGAATGTCAAGGTTTGGTATATTGCCCTTAAATGCCCTTCGAAAAAGAATCGAAAGAAAGTTTACACTGTGACTTGGGATGATGAAAGCGGGTCGGAACAAGAACCTGAAGAACCTGAATCCGGTGAAGACGGGGATAGTACTTTCATGGCTTTTTGGTCCTCTTTCGCTCAACCTCTTCCAAAGCCATCGGATTTAGCTCGTGGTCAGAACTTGCATCATGCTCCCACCTTTGATGGGACTAACTACCTGTATTGGAAAATCAGAATGAGAGCTTTTCTGAGAGCTTTTGAACCAGAAGGTTGGCAAGCCATTGAAGAAGATACAGAAAGTGCAGACAATCCGGGCAACCAAAGAGCCCTGATTACTATTCGTGGAGCAATTTCCTATGAAGAACAGCAACGAGTTGCTCACTGCACAAAGGCTAAAGACGCATGGGAAATTCTGAGCCAATTCCATGAAAGAGGAGATTCACCATGGGAAATTCTGCACAAAGGCTAAAGACGCATGGGAAATTCTAAAAAAATTAGGTTTTGTTATGATTTTTCTTTAAAAAAAAAGTAGGTTCTGTTTTGATTCACTTTAAAAAAAAAAGAAAAAAAAAAAGAAAAAGATTTTGTGATCATCAATCAATTGTGAGAAGGGATGTAGGTATGTATGAGATTCAACTCCAAATGATCATCGAAGTTTTGCTGCTTTTATCTAATTCTGTTGTTAATTCTATTCTAATTTCCCAACTTCTCTTTTTGTTGCAAACCATTGTTTTGATAAATGTCTTGAGAGATTACAATAACTATCATACCATTGATTACTATCCGTGAGGGAAAAAAAACTGATATGGTGAGTTCTCTACTTCGATGGCCTATGATGTGGTTAGAGGTCGCACCTGCCAAAGTGGAGATTGGAAGTGGATTGGAAACTCAAAATCCTTTCTAAACTCAAAATGTTTATGTGGATTGTGATCAATGGGAAATTACTTACAAACTGCATGAAAGTGTCTAGGGGACTCTCCAACAACTCTACTTGCCCCAATTGTATAGATGTGAAGATTTGGATCACTTGTTTAGAGGGTGTATTAAAGCTAGAGATATATGGGCAGCTAATTTTGGAAGGGAGTGGTACTCTTGTTCTTTAGATGAGCCTTTGAGGGGTTGGATCAAGAGTAACTCCAAGAAAAAAATCATCCTTGAATCATCGACTGTCTTGGTTTGTTTTTGATTACTCTGATGAAATCCTTCGAGTTTTCAGAATGAGTATCACTTCTCCAAAAAATTCTAGTCTAACTATGTGGCCTTGTCCCATTACAGGAATAATCAAGCTTAATACAGATGGGAGCATCAAAGGGAACTCTGCCTATGGCGCTTCAGAGGGTTGTTCCGTGATAAAAAAAGGAGCTTGGGTGTTACTATGGAAGATTGGAGAATTGCACAAGCTTGACAGCGGAACTCTGGGCTGTGTGTAAGGGACTCAAAATAATTCTTCATAGGCATGCACAAAGTTGTATAAACAGATGCGGAGCAGATCGTCCAACTCATAGAAAATGGTCCCAATGAGAAGTGCCCTTTCAAAGGACTGGTAGAAGATGCTCGAATCATTTCAAGGGATTTAAAAAAATTGCTTTATTTTATTTTATTTTTTTGGTTACATTTTGTTTCATTTGCTACTTTATGATGTAATTTAGTGTAATGGTTGCAGTGGTACATTTCATACTTGAGAATACAAATAAAGATGGTTGCAATTGTGTTGGTATATGATTAATAATATATTTGGCATTGCCTAAGAATACGTTTTGTTTCATGTGCTCTATGATACGTTTTGTTTTATTTGATTTTTTTTTTTTTTTTTGTTTCCTCTATACTTCCAGCCCTTTGCCCACTACAATCCACAAGCAATAAACTTGATTTGTAAATAAAACAATGCAGATTTTTTTAAGAGAATAAAAAATACAAAAGGGAAAGAAAATAAAAAGATCACACAAATAAAAATTTCGTTGGAGGAAAGGACCAATTGGCCAGAAGGCAACATAATAATTAACATACACAACAGAAACCAGACCAAAAACAGCACCACCTAAACATTAATTCTAACAAACCAAAAACTAATTAGCTCAGTTGAATTCCCATCCATCAATACTTAGTAGCCAATCGCAATCTAATAGTTTACAGCATCAAGCATCATCTTTTTCTTGCAACTAGTCACAAGTTGATAGCATCTGCCCAAACCACCACCTAAATTGTTAACTCATCTCCAAACCTCTAGTTATATCACTAGTGTTTAGATTAATAACTTGACAAATAACAAATAAAAATGCAGTTAACAAGGATCAATTTAAGAATAATAGTCTGTTTATTGAAAACCAATTAAGTCAAAAAGAAAATTTTAGTTTGCAATAAAAATTCTTCAAGAAAATTGTATATTAAGATTATCTCTCAAGACATTTATCAAACAGTTGGTTTGCAACAAAAAGAGAAGTTGGGAAATTAGAATAGAATAAACAACAGAATTAGATAAAAGCAACAAAACTGAATTGAGGATCATTTAGAGTTGAATCTCATACATATCTACATCCCTTGCTCACAATTGATTGATGATCTCAAAATCTAATTTTTTTTTCTATTTTTTTATTTTATTAAAGTGAATCAAAACAGAACCTACTTTTTTTAAAAAGGAAAAGAGAAATGTTAACAAAACCCAAATTTTAGAAAATCATAACTAAAATTGTAATCAACCTCCATTGTAAACGAAATCCCATTTTTAAAAAAAGGAAATCAAACAAAAATGTAGGGGGTGGAGTGAAATGAATGAATCAAAACAAATACCAAACCAGGGAATGAATGTTGGAATGAATCAAAACAAAATCAAACTTACCAATGAAAAATCCAATCGAAAATGGTGGAGACGGCAATGACGACTTGATTGGTTTGCTAGTTTCCTGGTGCTTTGTTCTTCCCTTAGGTTGTCTATGGAGGATTGGAGATTTAGGGATCTAGGAGCAGGAGTAGGAGTGTGAGTTGGAGTTGGAGTGAGATATGTGAGTGTGGGGTAAGAATCGCCACCGATTTCACTTCGCCTCGCCGCCATCGCCTTCCTCAAACATCTCTTTATTCTTGCTCTTGGGTGGGTTAGGGTTCTCAACTGAGAGAGACAAGAAAAAGGACAAAAGGGAAAAAAAAAAAAGAAAGGCCAAAATGACGTCGTTTTGGAGCCATAACAAGAACCATTGCAGGAAATCATAGCAGATGTAGGAGTGTAAAAATGGCCGCGACCCGTGGGTGGCCCGAAGCCTGTTCGCATCCCAGGGTGGGCCTGAGCCCTGGCCCAAGCTAGCCCGAGACCTTGGGCCATCATTTTGAAGCCCGGTCTGGCCCGTGGGCCCACTTAAGACCCACTCAAGGCCCTGTGTTTTTTTTAGTAGAAAATAATAAAATTTTGATAGAAAAAGGCCTGCCTAAGCTCGAGCCCAAGCCCAGGCCCACCAGCCCACCCAGGGCTCGAATACCCTCTGGGCCAGGGCCAAGGCCAAATTTTCTAGCCCGTGGGCCGGTCTAATCCTGCCCGAATTTTGGCGGGAGCCCGCGAGGCCCGACATGGGTCGGTCCAGGCCAAATTTACACTCCTAGGCAGAGGATTAGGACTCCTATACAAGGATTCCAGCCCTCCTGCTCCTGTAGCATCATTCATTTGTTGTCAGTTTGACAAATACCAAATATATTTTAAAAAATAAAATGAGAGTTCATTTTAATTAAAAAATTAGATTTATTTTTTAAATTCAAATAATGTAACAATTATAATATCTAAGATAATTTTGTGTTTCATATTTTTCTCTAAATATCAGCCAAGCATCTCTCTTAGACATTGTTAGGGTTTTTTGTAATTGGCAATCTCGTTGGACAAAACTCTATTAAGTTGTATTTTTATTTTCTCTATTGTATCTGTGAGTTATGAGAGTTTAGATACGAATCTAACCCGTGTTATGCTTGTGTAGAAGAGTATGTCTTGACATTCCAATCTTGACTTGAGCATTCTTTATTTGCCACTTCGCTAATTAAGTATGGCTGGCTTGTATGTGAGCACTGCCTTTTAATCACATCGCTTGAGTGGTAAAGTGAGCACTCAAGCAGTCATCCCATGAACTATTAGTTCAATCCTTCTCCGAAAAAGCCAAATAAACATGGCCTATGATGCTTACATAAATTGATTTGGAGTAGAATAAACTTAGATATATAAACGATTACCCTATGCCTTTTTTAGCAGTGGTAGGTACCATGTATGTCTTTTATACATAATCGAATCTTGTTGGAAGGGGATAAGCTCTTCCATATTTGTATCTTTTCATATTCATCCATACTCTTCTTGTGATCCCAAATTCAGACTCACATCAATAATTCAAACTATCTACTTTGTAAGTTTCGTAATAAAGGTTATTCATGTAAAAATTAATTTCATCGAACATGTAACGCCCCATTTTTCATGCCTAAATGGTAATACAATAATCATGGCCCTTTTAAAGCAAAACTGATAATAAATCCTCATACTTGCATTACATGATGTAAATAGTCTTCATGCGATAATACAGTTAATCCAATAACAAATAATTAAACAACAAATATCCTTAAGGGTTTACAAGTTTCCAAGGCTTGAGCTTGGTTACACAAAACGATTATTCAAACCCACACATACAAAGCCCTTGGCTTACAATCAGAGTCACAGCAAATGAGCACATTATGCTCTCTGTACACACTTCCACGTCTTCAGTTAGGCGGAATCACCACATCTTTTCCTGCACAAAAATCCCATAAGGTGAGCATAAAGCCCAGTAGGAAATTCTTAACATAGTATATAAATTTTATACAAGTCTCGTGAGATGGAATGCTTATGCCATGCCATGCCTTTTTGAAAGTAAAACACACCTTCATCTTTTGAAAACCATCATGCTCAATGATGTCATGCAATTTCAACTGCTCAACATTTATCAAATTTTATTCAAGGGGCAGTAAATACAACTCTATAAATCCCTAAGTCTGTGTCTGCAAGTAGACTATATAAGTACTACTAATTTGTCATTTTTACCAGTATTAACTGGAAGGCTCGACACCTGTAATCTGTCATTTTTACCAGTATTAACTGGAAGGCTTGACACCTATAATCTACACCACCTTTCAAGACTTACCACCGTATTTATCCCAAAACCATTTCATGAAAACTTATTTTTCAACATTCTTTTCTAAATGCAAAGTTTTGCAAATCAAATTTTAAAGCTCTTCATTATCAAATGAATTGATATGCCAATGCAATGATTAATAATACAATGCAATATTTCTTCCACTTTCAATACTCCTACACAATATTCCCATTGCGATCAAAATTCTCATTTCTTATTTCAATGGAATTAAAGATGAATAAAAACTTTTATTTCAATTCATCCAAGGGATAACATAATTCCCACATTTCAAGTAATCTTAACAATTTAGTCATCTCAAGGCTATATTGATACTTTTAAACAACAATTCCCAAAACTTCAATAATTCCCATATTCCATGAAAAAAATCATATATGTAAGTAAATAAATAATTTTCTAACATCATTTATTTTGGCACACAAAATAAATATAACAACATCTTCCAAAGATTTTCAACATTTTTCTAAAAACCCCCAATTTCTATGTTTTCTCACCAAAACCAACCATTTTCAAATATTTGAGAAGATCTCACCAAAAACATCTTTCTTTACCAGCATAGTCCAAAACCCTCAATTTCTATTTTAAAAGATAAAAAGAAAGTAAACCCACTTTCAAAATCACTCATCTTCTGGAATCAACAATCCATTTTCCAAAAAAAAAAAAAAAATTCAAAGGATGATTTCGAAAATCATCTTGATCTTGCAAAAACATATATAGATCTCAAAGAAAATCCCTACCTCAAGCTTAGAAGAGAAGATGAGCAAAACAAGGTTAAAACTTGAAAGTTGTCGAAACCAACTTCTACTTGGATCAAAATAAAGCTCTTGATAAGCTCTACACTTAATCTCAAAGGAGCAAGGCAAGAAGATGCTTCCAAGTGAGTAGATCTAAAGATCTTTGAGCAAAAAGTGATTTTGGAGAGGGAGAGAGTGACTCACGGCTTGGAGAGGGAAAAAGAGAAGAAAAAGTAAAGAAAAGGTTAAGTGAGGGACCTATTTATAGTGCTAGGTCATAGTAAAATGAAGTCCCAAAGTCAATCCAAAAGATCAAGTCCAAATACCCAAAAAGTAGGCCCAAAACCGAACTGAAATCTGAAAAAAAAGTTTGCAGGTGAGACCCTTGTAACACAGGTGTCGACCCTTATGAAGAAAAGCTGGAACACTTATGTTTGACAACAACACAGGTGTCGACCCTTCCCAGACTGGTGTCGACACCAAAATTCAGCAAGCAATTTCTAGATTCAGCAACAAACAAGGGTCAACCCTTCCAGACTGGTGTCGACCCCTGTGGCCAACAACAAAAGGAAGGTGTCGACACCACCAAGATCGGTGTCAACCCCAGAACAAGATTTTTAAGTTCCCAAACAACTTTTCAACGTAAACAAGCGTGAACGAGCAATCCCAACAAGTTTAAATCGATTTGTACTCCTCCAAAACTAAGATACAACAACACTAAAAATTCCCAAAATAAAATAAAGGATTCAAATACTTCCCCAAAAGCTTTGAAGGACACAAGTGCTACAAAACATCTATAAATATAAAAACAAATCACATTTTATTTTATATAGCAAATAGAATTGTAAACTTAAATCATTCATTTTATAAAACAAAACGTGATTTATTTCTGTGTTTATAGTTATTTGATAAATCTAATTTTTCGTATGGATAACCTTTATTATGAAACCTATGAACTAGGCTATTTGGATCATCAAAGTGAGTTCGAATTGAAACCTATAAAAGGAGTATGGATAGGTATGGAGGATGGAATAGATTGCTAGTTAGCTATCTTACAATCAATTCCATACAGAGGCACGACACCCCCATTCTTACAATATTTATGAAGTGTGATAAGAAATTGAAAGAGCTTTAAAAATGCCCCCTCCTCTCAGACAAAGTTATATTTTCTAGAAGAAAATTTTATTGAAATTGCTATTATTCATAATTTTCAAAATAATATTCTATCCGTCCCATCTTAATACATTTTAAATTCAAAATTTTAATGGTTAATTCCAAAAATTCCCTTCTATTATAATCTTTAAATATATTTATAATTACTTTCCAAGGGTAATTTTGGAAACATTTAAATTTAAAACTTTGATTTTTCGAAGTGAACATTCATTTTGAGACAACAAAAAATGAAATAATGGACCAATAAAATGAGACGGAGGAAGTATGCAACTAAAATTTGAGCTACAATAGTTCATAAGTTTTACCAATTTGGGTCATGACAATCAATTTGATTTTTAAGAAAAATGCAACAAGAATTTCATAATCAAAACTATTTTGATTTATTACAAGACATCACAAAACTAAAATGAATTTGAGTCTGGTAATCAAGGCACTTCAATACATAATCATACACCATGGAGTTTGATAACTAAAATGGATTTGAATCATGAAAAAAAATACCACCAAAATTTCACAACTAAGTTCACAAATTTGACTACCACAAATTTCACTTTTCTAGTAAATGATGTGGAAGTATTCCACGTTATAGAATTGGTCAAGGTCTTCAGACTTTTCCAAGTCTTCGTATTGTAATTCTTCTACTTCTTTAGTATATAATGTAACCAGTAATTTAGTAAATGATTATATATATATATACATATGTAAGTTCACCGTACACCCATAATCATTAGTTGCATCTTCCTCTTTTTCTTTTTTTATCCAATTGTTCCCTCTCTCTCTCTCTCTCTCTCAAAATGTTGAGCAAAGCATTTTCTTCTTCTTTTGTTTCATAATGTTGATGCTAATTATGGTCCAACCAGTTACATCTGCAAGAAAACTAGCTACCAATCCAGGCAGTAAGTTCTCTCTCTGTTATATATTTATATAAGTTTTTTTTTTTATATATAATATTTATCGCAATTCACTACAATATATAAGAGTTTTAGAAATCAAGTTTTTTTTATCTCTAATATAGCGATTCAGGTTTTGACCCGACTTTTGTTACATTCTGGGCTCGGGTTTCGTTGTTTAATATTGTATCCATGTCTCATTTTCCTCCTTTAACTCTTTGAATTTAGGTTTTCGAACATGTTGGGTGTGTTTAGAACAGGTTGGTTGTTGGTTGGTCTAGATTGTTGTTGCCCAGATTTTGGCTTCTTTGCTCAAGCGAGGCTTCTTGCACTTGAGCGAGCCTTGTAAAATTTGCTCCTTCGCTCGAGCGAGGTTTCTTGCGCTTGAGTGAGAATTGAGAGTCCTCAGGTTTCTTTCCCAGACGCAAAATTTCTGAGAAGGTGAAGTGCTCCGCTCGATCGAGGCTTCTTGAGCTCGAGCGAGCATGTGCGTCTGTAAAACTTCTGAAGCTTTGCATTCTGTGCTCGAGCGATACTTCTTGCGCTCGAGCGAGGTCACTTGTTGTTTTTGGTCGCTCGAGCGAAGGTCGCGTATATCAGTTCGTAGCAGGGTGATTTTACATCACTTTTTGATCTTCTTTTCACTCAAAAGCCTAATCCGACACTCTCTCTCTCTAAAACACACACTCTCTCTCTACAAATACTCCTTGATCTAAGGGTCACTCAACCCTAGTTCCTTTGATAAAAAGATAGAGCACCTTGTGGACTTCCTTTTGATCCGAACAAAGTGGAGTTTGGGCATTCTTGAAGTTCTTCCTTTTCCTCTTTTGGGCTTCTACTCTTGAGGTAGGGATATTCTACACCTTGTTATGGTTTTTAACCTAGGTATTTGTCATTTTGGAATTTGGAAGGTTTTGGGTAAAGTTAGGGTTTGAGTTCAAAATTTAAAAAAAGGATTTTATGTTGGGTTCCATGAATATATATATGTATATGAAATTGGGAGGATGTGTGAATGAATGGTGTAGTTGGATTTGATAAATCACTCAT
Source organism: Camellia japonica (assembly GCA_030407325.1). Taxonomy (NCBI): domain Eukaryota; kingdom Viridiplantae; phylum Streptophyta; class Magnoliopsida; order Ericales; family Theaceae; genus Camellia; species Camellia japonica. The sequence continues at coordinate 26,710,430 of JAPPVO010000019.1, forward strand.
CTATGAAAAATTTGATAAATTATTTGTTGATAGATTTTATATATGTCTAGAAATATCTGTTTTGGGCTATCGGTGGAGGATAGTTATCATTGTTGTAGAAATTGTATGAGGACTAGGTGAATCAAAACTGGTCATTTGAATTTTGTCACCGAATATGACTGTTTGATTAAACCATTGGTTATGTGATTTGGATAGTCCTTGTATATGACAACGTTTTTTTTTTTATTTATAAAAATACATTGTATATGTATCATTGTTTGGGAGGAGATAGCATTGTTTGGGAGGAGATAGGGGATGGACTCCATTTTAAATTAAGTTGGCTGGAGTGTCCAGGGTGAAAGTCTCGAAACCTTATATGTGTATCTTTAGGTGCCGATTCCCTCGAACGAGAATCCGTAAAATGGCAAGAAGATTGAAGTGTTTGAGTAATGAATGTTATTGAATTGTGAATGAATGAGTTATAGTCTCATTTGGGATGGTTTAGATAATAAGGAACTATACTTATGCATTGATTTGAAATGAATGAATGGAAATGAATTAAGATGTGGTTATTAATATTAAATGGTAATGGAAAGTATGTAAGTTGGTCACGAATATTGAACATTTAACTGATGCATATATCTTAGTTAAACTTCATATATTGTGTTAGTATATCTCTACTGGGCTTTGGCTCACCCTATTTGGGAAACCATTTTCAGGTATAGGTGACATGCCTCCCCCAAGGGCGTAGCTTGGGAGGACTTAGAGGTTGGAGGCTTGTTTTGTTAATTTTGTGTTTAAATGTTAATTCAAGCTAAGGGCTTTACATGTATAGAGCTTAGGACTCTTTTGTTGTAACCAAGTGACATCTTGGAAAGATGTAAGCCCATAAGGCGTTTATTTTGTTGTAATCACTTAGTGTTACATGCTGTAGTTTCAGAATGAACATTTATGAAAGTATAATGCATGTAATATCTCTTGTAATATAAACTCTGATGAATGAAAGTGCAACATTTTCTATTATGCTTATGAATATCTTGGGTTGGATTATCCTCTATATTTTGAGAGCGTTACATCTAAAAATATAAATTTTGTTGCAAAAAAATTAAGGGACTACTTGCAGACACTAGCCTTGTGATTTTGCCTGAGTTAAGTCAAGTTGTGATGGAATTGTTATATTATTAAACATGTTTCAAAATGAATAGGATTATATTTGCTGAATTAAAATTTAAATTTCGATAAAATAGCTATATAATGTGAAAAAAAAAAATGGAATTAGTGACAAAAGTTTTCATCCCTAAAGAAGGTTTTTCTTTGTCCCTGACTTGGCTTAGGTGGATGACTAATTTTTTCATGCATTCTTTATTTCGTTGCTAAATGAATTTGTCATAACAAAAAATATTGTCACATTTTGTCACTATTACCCCCAATATGTGATGAAATTTTTTTTTTTGGACATTATTTCATATTTTTAATGATGAATTTGTTTTTGTCTCTATTGGTAGCTTCTTTGACTAATTTTTTTCGTCTTTGTTTATATTAAACACTACAAAATTATTTTGTCTCTATTTCTTATATTTATGACTTTCTTACTTTAATGAGAAAATATTTCATCGCTAATTACTTACAAGTATGTTCCCAGCAATGCGTATGGGAGACAAAAAAATCGTCACAAATATATCATTTTCAATGACAAATATATCATTTGTCTCTAGGTTCTATTACCTCGGCAACCTGCGGTGATCGAACCTACATCGTTTATCCATATAGCATGTCGGCTAAAAAATTCATTCTTCTTTTCGACCGAGATCATGACTTGTCGGTTTTAAGTACCCAGGATTTAGCTGTTGACTTTATCAAGGATCAAGAACCAAGAATCAAGTTCTTTTAGCATCTTAGCCGAGATCGCTCCTATAGCCGAAGTTATAGCCTTACTCTTTCAAGAATTTCAAGAGTTCTAACTGTGCATGAGCTGTCACGCACAGTCTTTTCAACCGTTTCCTCCACGTGTCCCTCAGCTCCTGGCTCATACCTGGCACGCACCATCAAGTCACGTCGATTCTGCTCACTTTGCCTGACAGGCACGTCGCCCAAGATGTATTCATTTCATTTTGCCGCCTTTTCAATTTTTAACAAAACTCTCTTTCTCTCTCTTTGTCTCTTAAATTTTGTAAATTCAATTTCCCTCTCTTGCTTAAGATTTTCTCTCTCTACATTCCTAATCCTCCATTGTCGTGCTTTCAAGTTTCCTGTAACCGTTGTAATCATCTCCTCTGGCGAGCTTTCTGCTGTTTGCTTCCGATTACTCACGTCGCTTGCCTTCAACAAGCCTCATTCCGGCATCCGTTTTGTCGCCTTCACTCGGTAAGTCCTCAATTTCTTCTTTTTAATTTCTGTCTTCAATGTGTTTCTTTCTTTGAATTTACCACAAGCCCATGCTGTATTTATTCGTGTGCTGTCATTGAATTTGTATGTGTGTCTGGATCCTGAATCATCATTTTTTTTTCCCGCTTCAATTGTGTTCTTGATTGCACATCACTGTTGTAATACCCCTGTTCCGTAATATGTTAATTGGTCCTTAATATGATGTGATTATGTGTTTTAATATGATTTTGTGTTCCATTATGTGAAAATATGTGGTTTTGAATTCCTATCTGTTCACCGTAGGAATATCTGTTTGATTATCTGCGTTGGAAATATGAGTGTTGAATCATACATGCAAGCATAGTTTTGTTGAGTTTCATGGTTAGAAGCACCATTTGTACCATTTGAAATAGAAATGGAGTCAAGAATTGGCATGCATGCATCATTAACGAGGATATGAAGCTTAAATGCATGAGTTTAATGTAATGGAAGTAAGTTTGGTATAATTTGGGTTTGCATGTGATTGATTCATGGGAATTGAACTTCAATATGTTGTAATTTGGTGTTTATATCATGTTGGTATGTGTATATGAGTGCTATGGGCTGTTAAATGCAAGAAATATCAGTTTGAATGTGTATTTGAAGCTCAAGAACAGTTCTGGAAAACCCAGAAAGTTTGGTGCCCGCTCGAGTGGGGAAACCGCCGCTCGAGCGGAGAATTCGAGCTCCCAGCATTTTTGACAAACATAGTGCCCGCTCGAGCGGGGAAGTTTACGCTCGAGCGGGAAGCTATGTAGACAGGCAATCCGTTCGAGCGGCCGAGTTCACGCTCGAGCGGGAAATTGAGGTAACCAGCACTTTTGCAGACTTAAGGGTCCGCTCGAGCGGGGAAGTCCACGCTCGAGCAAGGACCCTATTTTCTGAAATTTTTAAAATGCATTCTGTGTTCTGTTTTCCGTTCCCTTTCACTTCTAAACACTCTTAGGCATGCATTGAGCATCGTGATTGAATTAAAGAGATAAGAATAAAGCCTAAAGAGGAATATGTGAATTAAAGAATGGATTGAACTATTTGTGACCCATGTGTTATGTGATATGTAGGGTCAAGCTCCAGGGCAAATCCACATGCCGACCACTGTGAGTAATATCTAAATTATGTTATTGTCCCATTTGCTTACTCTTATGTAAGTTTTGTAAAGTTCATTAATTTGAATGGTGGACAAGTTTGATAAGAAAGGCCTATGTGCCAGTTTGATAAGAAAGGCCTATGTGCCAGTTTGATATGAAAGGCCTATATGCCAGTTTGATATAAATGTGGGCCGAAGGCCGATTGATAAAATGTGGGCCGAAGGCCGTTTGATATAAATGTGGGCCGAAGGCCGATTGATAAAATGTGGGCCGATGGCCGTTTGATATAAATGTGGGCCGAAGGCCGATTGATAAAATGTGGGCCGATGGCCGTTTGATATAAATGTGGGCCGAAGGCCGATTGATAAAATGTGGGCCGAAGGCCGTTTGATAAAATGTGGGCCGAAGGACGTGTTGACACGAAAGTGTATTTGGGCCTAAGAGCCGTTTTGACACGAAAGTGTATTTGGGCCTAAGGGCCGTTTGACACGAAAGGGTATTTGGGCCTAAGCGCCGTTTCGACACGAAAGTGTGATTGGGCCAAAGGCCGTTTTGACAAGAACGAATGAGTGGGCCAGAGGCCGTTCTGACATAAATGAAAGATAAAGAGGCCAAAAGGCCAGTATGTTTAGAACCACAGTCACTTAACTTACATTGTGTATATATATGTTAATTAGAAATATGAATTGGGCCCAAGGCCGTTCGGAATATGTTGTTCTACATATTGTTGTATCTTCTTATTTGATATTATTCACTGGGCTTTTGCTCACGCTCATTCGTGTGTTTGTAGGTGAGCTATGAGAGGTCCAAACCCAGCCTCAGTGAAGTCAGTGTGGAACAACATAGATTTTTGGGGAAGTCAGCCCTTGTGTCTCACGCACGAGACCCGCCTTCGCCTTTTGTCGTTTGTTTCTGTTCTGTTATGTTGGCGAAGTTGTGAGTACGTCTGTGTATGGTTTTGTTTGGCGGACTTAGATTTGAATGATCCTGTCTGTACAGAATTTTATGTCATTGTACTTTCTGTCGTGAGTTATTAACATATGTATGTAATGATGTGCATATAAGCACGGCTCTATGGACAAAGTTTCAAATTGCTTCCGTTTGGCCCCCATGAACTCTGTTAAAATACGTTTGGTTATGGTTTGAGGCCGTAGGTAATCTCATGATTGCTGGTCGGTTACGTCCTTAACCCACGGGGGCGGGTTTGGGGTTGTGACAGAGTGGTATCAGAGCATGAGTTAATAACTCACACACTTGTCCAAAAGAGCAATAAGCGTCTAGAAAAGATCTAGGATGCATTCATGTGATAAATATAATCTGAAAGCATCAGGAATGTGCTTAAGTGTTTCGATATGAACAGTTATGTGCTATAATTTGTGAATTGCTTGTATGGTAAACCTTTGGAATACGTATGCTCTCTGGTATATGCATACTTGTGAATCTCTGTATTAAGTATAATGCTATGTTTGGTATAAATGAATGATTGCCTAAATTCTCCTTGAACATAATTGTGGTATCCTTAGCGGAGACCCTCGCCCAGGGGATATAATACTATGGCTTATGGTCATGAGGCCCTAGCTCGGGGAAATAATACCGTGGCACAGGCCCTTGCCTGGGGGAAATAATACCGTGGCCTATGCATGAGATATGTTGATATGCTTGACCAACATGATATGTCACGCTAAAGGAAGCACCACAAATGATTCGAATGTGAGATATGAATTGTTACACTAATGTGTACAACAAGTTTGTTTTGTTATAATGCACGTACATGAATATATGAACCATGAAAAGTTGTTTATGTGCATTCAATTCTGCCTACGGATGTCTATGTGAAGTATGAACATGATTTGAGTATACAATTACTTAGTAAATGTTCAGCATGCGATATCTGATAAGTATGCAATTATCTGTTACGTATGTGATTAATTGCGTACGATATGTGAAATGAGAATATAAAGACGTACTTATGTACGAATGTGATTGGGCATCCCAGTATTTGGTAAAGTTTGATAAGAATTTGTGTAGAGTATGGGCAAATTAAGGGCATACAGGTTGGAAGGTTCTCCCATAGCCCGACTTGATAGTCCGGAAAGAGTAGTACAAGAATTGGCAAAGATCTTGAGACAACAGCGTCAATTGCCACTACGGCAAAAACCTTTGCCACCACCAGTGTAAGAAACATCGAGGAGCTTGTTACCAGATTTCTGAGGCTTGTTATAGATGTGGTAAAATGGATCATATGGTAAGGAACTGTCCCCAAACTGAACAAGTGGGAATAAGTATTTTGCCACAGCTAGATTCGTACCAGTGGTAGGAATTGCTACTCAGGATAGAGTAATTGCACTCATTCCAGAAAACGCTTAAAATATTGCGAACATTATCCCAGGTATTTGTACTGTTATAAACGATTGCTTATGTGTTGATTAATTCTGAATTAGTACATGTGTACATCTTTTATTGGGATATTATTTGATCCGGATCGGCATATTTTTCATATCTGCTGCATGTGTATCTAGATTGGATAGACCCACAAGATCGAGACTATATTCATTGGAAGTATATGCCCCGTTTGGGAAATTTGTGAAATACGTTTTGGGATATTGATTGACACTGCACATGCACATATATATCTACACCTACGCTCATGTTGGTTGCTTTGTTACTGTCTTCGATGACTAAACTCCTGGAATTGTGACTTTGTGATTGTATAATTGAGACGAGCACCCCAAGTGATGGACTTTATAATTGGGAGACCATGTGTTCTGATTGGTAGAAAATTAATTGGGCTTAACTCGCAGACCTTATCTTATGTACAACCGAGGAACTCTGTTTAATGTGTTACTGTGCACCATGTGCCTGCATAAGACTTGTTTGGGGATTGCTGTATTAATTATGGTACATACCTCCTGATTTGAGTAACTGCATGTTTATATACCCCGAATTTATGTAGTCAATGCTATATTGTACATAACTTGAAATGCTTTGATGTGAACTATTGTGATGAATGATTCTGATATGACTTTGAGAACTAATGAACTTAGGGCAGTTGAGAAACTATCAACCATGCACCTAAGGAAACGAAGTCCGCTCTACAGAACCGAAGGTGTCCCATTTGAGAAAACCTTTATCTGATTCGGTCCGATAGAACCTTTGCCTGATTTGACCTGATAGAACCCTCATTGGATATAATTTGATGGAACCTTTGTTTGATTTAATCCGATAAGACCTTCGTTTGGGTTGATTTGATAAGAATTTCTAATTGATTTTGTGTTGTAAAAAGGGGATTAAGAATTGCTCGTAAGTAAATAGCCAGATCATTCTCGGCAGAAAAAAAAAATAAAAAAAACTGATAGACCCAAAACTTGAATCCATTTGGAATACTTGACTTATTTGAAAGACCTTTTGTGGGCTATCAACAGATTGATCTAACCATGAACACCATTGAGAACCGACCTCCAACTATTGAGACATATGTGCTATAAAGGAATAGAATTGTACAAATCCCGTGATTGGGTGGTGTGTTGTCATATTCTTGCTTGTTTGACGCTACGGAAACCGATGACAACAGATTGACTTGATTGTAAATCGTACTGAATATTTATCCTCCGTTAATCAGAATTTGTTTCATGTGTTTGCTTCAGTGTTATCGGATTTCGGGCAATCAGGTTATAGTGAGTGGTATTTTGTTTGTTTTGATGACATTCTTGAGACGTCCTTTCGTGCTAGGGGACGTTAAGCCTATGTAGCACCCTTGTTGAGAAATCTCTTTTGCCACCGACGGTTTTGTACGGGTGGGTTTGACTAATCGATCTCGAGTCGGCCACCGACGGTCGTGAACGGGTGTGCTTCGATTCCGAGACGATTATTCTTTTGTTTTGTCCGGAATGTCATCCTTTTGTAATTTGTAAATGTTTAAACGTCCAAGAAACTTTGAAAAACCCTGATTGTCCGTAAGTACGTGAATTCAGTACGCTTGTGAATAACTGCTCAGTGTCGTCATATTCTGTGATTGGGGCTTTGAGGATGTGTAATTTGTGTTTAACATGTGATTGATTGTTTTAGTATTACCTTTGACGCCACGGGGATTGGTATATGAATTGCCTTCTGTTTGCCGACTATCAGATAAAGTAGAAAGACTCGATGGAACAGAGAATTGAACACTAAACTGAATTGTGAATTGCAAACTGTAAACTGTTGAATGAACTAAGAACATGTGCATTCTGTTAGAAGTCGACTGCCTCAGTGTTGTTGTATTTTACAATTGATACTATGAGGATATACGGACTATATGCGTGTAGACACCCCATTTTTGACCGACCTTAAGACTCAGACGTCACCGATTGAGCGCTCGGTGATGTTGCATATTGTGCTCGTTCAGAAGTCTCAGAGTCGCGGCCGTGCGCCCTGCCTCCGGACTTCCGAACTCTCTTTTGTGCCTTGCCTCGGTTTGCGAACCGGACTCGATTTTCTCTGTTTTCTTTCCTGCAGGGAGGGAGAGGTCTAGCAGATCATCTCTCAGTGGCCGTGGGCTACGTTTCGTGGCCGTAGGCCATTTTGCCCATTTCGGAGCCCGGTTCCCGGTTTTCGGAGCCGTCAGGCCGTGTGCCTCGGTTCGGGACCACCCAACCATCTCCGATTCCTCCGGTTTTTGGCATGCATCTCATTTACTCCCTTTCGAGGGACACTGGGGTCTTAGATACCCACTTCGTGGCCAAACACCACTTTCGGTGCTTATAGCCGGTTTTCGGGCCCCGAACCTCGCGATTTGGCCCCCGAGCATTCGTTTCGCATCGGTTTTCTCCGATTTTTGGCAGGTACCTCTGTTTTGTCATTTTGAGGAACACTGGGGCCTCAGATGCCCACTTCGTGGCCGAACGCCACTTTTTATTTAGAGCAAAATATCTAGATATTTTGAAAGATATTTAGAGCAAAATATCTAGATATTTTTCCCACCTTTTTGCCCTCCTTTTTCACCCCTTTTCTTGGCCATATAAACCAGCAGCCACCAGCTGGTTGAAGGTTAGAAAAAATCCTTTGAGCCTTGCATGTACATCTCCTCCATTCCTCTCTTCCAAAAAGCTTCAAACATCCAAGTTTTGGCACCATTTGTTCATCAACACCTAGCATCACCATCACCATTCCATTTCCAGCAGCTAGGAAGGTTTTTCAGAGGCTAAGAAGCAACAAATTTGGTCCAAGAATCAACAAAAGAAGTTGTCTACAAGGGTAAGTCCTCTTTCCCTCTTTTCTAGCCCTATTTTGGCTCATTTCTTAGACCTATTTGCTTATGGTTTTGAGCTCCGAGATTAACTGGAAATGTCACTATTTTGAGGTTTTCTTCATGTTTGTTTAAGGTCTCAACATCATTTGGCATCTCCTTCATGTACTTGCTTCAATAGCATCTTTTATGCCAATATTTTGCATGAAATATCTAGCTTATGAACGATCTGATTTCGAGCATGACATAAACTGTGAATGGGCTTATTTTGAGCCCCTCTTCAACATTGAAGAAGGGATCAACCCTGTTTGGCCTCTCTATCATACACCTACTTTGTATTTCCTTCAAATTACCGTTAAATTGCATGCTTTGTTTGGATTATGTATGATCTGATTTTGAGCATGCCATCAACTGAGGTTGAGTTTATTTTAGGTCCCTCTACAACATTGTAGAAGGGATCGAAGTGGTTTGAGGCCTCCATGTTGTACCTCTCTTTATACCTCTCTTTGGCCCCATCTTGAATGCCTTTTTGAGCTTACTTAGCCCCTGTTTTGAGCCATCATCAGTACTGAAAATATTCTTATTTTTGCCTATTCTTCATGTTTTGTTAAGGGTCTTAGGCCCTTTGATGATTGGTTTTGGTACTTCATGTTATATCCTTCATATTTCCCGTAAAATTGCATGTTTGTTTAGGCTTTCTTAGCTACTGATTTGAGCCTTGATCAGGCTTAGAAAGTGTCTTAGAATGACCCACTCTTCATGTGTTATTAAGGGTCGAAAGTTGTTTGATCATTTCTTATGGTACCTCATGTTGTAGCCCTTTATTGGCTCATTTTTGCATGCCATTTTAAGCATATCTACACACTGAATTGGAGGATCTCATCTACTGTAAATATGCGTGTTTTTGGCCCCTCTTCAATTTTGTAGAACTGATTTTTCTGGTTGGAGCATTGTATATACTACTTGCTTTGTAATTCCCCTCTTTTTCCCCGTTTTTGCATGCTAAATTTGCCATGCTTGTGGTTCTTGTTTAGCCTTGCTTTGTACTGAAAAAATGCCATATTTGGGGCTGCCTTGCTACTGTTTTTGCTTTCATGTATCAATTTTGCATGTTTAGCATAGCCGTAGGCCATTTCGGGTACTTAGAATCACATTTCGGGATGATTTCATGCATTGATTGTCATTTCGTATCATTTCGGGGCTGTTTTCCCCTTTATGTAGCTGCTGAAATTTGGTTTGCATGCTTGCATATCATTTTCATGTCATTTCATGCTTTAGTGCATTGCCTCGATGTGCGCGCCTGTGGGCACGCATTTCGAGGCACTTCGCTTTTATCCGACGGCCTCCCGTGTGAGTGTGGCTGAGGCCCTCTCATGTTGGTATAAGCCCAATTTGCATCATGTATGTCATTTCATGCTTTAATGCATCGCCTCGGTTTGCGCGCCCGTGGGCACGCATTTCGAGGCACTTCACTTTTATCCGACGGCCTCCCGTAAGAGAGTGGCTGAGGCCCTCTCATGTTGGTATAAGTCCATTTTGCATTCTGTATGCCATTTTCTCGGTTTGCGTGCCCACGGGCACGCACTTTGAGAAATCTCATTTTAGCCTCATCACATATCATTTCCATGTCATTTTGCATTTCACATCATCGTCTCGGTTTGCGCACCCGTGGGCACGCATTTCGAGGCACTTCAGTTTTATCCGATTTGCATTTCATATCATCGCCTCGGTTTGCGTGCCCGTGTGCACGCATTTCGAGGCACTTCGGTTTTATCCGATTTGCATTTCACATCATCGCCTCGGTTTGCGTGTCCGCGTGCACGCTTTTCGAGGCATCTCATTTTCATCTCATTTTCACAGCATAGTGCATACCAGGTTGTATCTTAGATCGCATTCATGTATTTTCTCGGTTTGCGTGCCCGTGTGCACGCATTTCGAGACGTCTCATTTTCATAACATTGAGCATGCTAGACTATATCTTAGTTGCATTTCATGCATATCATGCATATTGCATCGTGTTCGGGATAGGAGTTAGCCCGGGCACGGGAAACGAGGCACGTTTCGTACTCCGAGTGACGGAACGGGTCTCAATTCCCCAGTCACCGACACTCCGGATAACCCATGATGGAGTTAGGTTTTGTCGTAGCATTCATCTGCATTGCACCCTATATTGAGTTGTGCAATCCGATTCCTCGGCCATCATGCATCGATATGCGTGATTGGTGGCACGAGGATCGAGGCATGCATATATTTGTGAAATACATTGCTATGCCCTTTTCCTGCTCTCTGTTGCAGCAAAATCAAGGATCAACAACTTTTCGGAGTCTGGCGCGCATTTTGAGGAACATTGCAAACAGAGGCTAATCGGGGCATCCCAGTGGATTTCCGAGAAGGCAATCCGGCATACATCATTCATCAGAAGTGAGGCAGCCCCTCCTGGCTTGCAAGCCATTTTAAAGCTTTCTTAGTTTAATATATAGAAATCTGTATTATTCTTTTATTCGGACTGTATTATTTATTCGGACCCTCTGTGTGAGGGCATAATTGTAATAAGGGTGTGTGAGTGTGATGTATGTCTTCCAACCCCACGTCTTTCTCCCTTTTATTTACCCGCTTACGATGGTTAGATATAGGGCATATTTCAATTAGCATACAGTATGATAGCATGTTTGCATCATTCATCTGTTTTGCACGCACCGGGCTCGGCGCATCATACAAACTGCATTTGTACTTCAATTCCAAATTGAATACGTGTTAGTTGTAGCATTCCATATGCCATGTTTAGAATAGCCGAGCCTGCTATAGTTGCATCTTTGCATGTGTTGCATTAGGCATTCCTGTATAATTAGGATCATGCATGATTTCTGATCGGTTTTCTGTTTTTTGGCTTGGAGTACTAGGTGAGTTTTATGCTTTAGCATCCTTGCATGCGTGTGAGTGTTGCCATGATAGCATGCTTGCCATGAGGCTATATGCTTATGTGATATAACTACCTTGAATGCCTGTGGGTGGAGGTTGAGTTATTTGAATTGGGATAATTCGTCAAATGTTTGTTTTAAGCCCACTAGACAGTGGCAAAATCATGTTTTCTAAGCCCACCTGAGGGTGGCAAATCCGCGTCTTAGCCTACCTGCGGGTAGCACCATCAAACCATTTTCAAACAAACAAACATGAGATGTTTTGTTCTAATTCGGGCGACTCAGTCTATACTTGTTTGCTGCGAGCATCACATAGTAACCTAGGCTAAATAACCGGAATAAGAACATACAATGTTTTCAAAAACAGATATCATGGTTAGTAGAGGCCGGTCTTTGATCGGGCGAGTGGGGGTGCTCACGAAGTGACCTTCCCCAATCGTACCCAAGTTCTCGAGCCGAGGCAACTTTGGTGATGACGGACACGTGGCCTTTGGCACCGAGTCAGGGTTTCCTAAATTTCCCATTAAAAAATATTTAGGTGGCGACTCTGTATCTGGCGAAACAGTCCATGTTTGGCACTTCTTTCAAAAAAATCTGTTTTCAAAACGATTTGCCGGATTTGGACTCTTTAGTTCAAGATTAAGAACCGTGACATTTGAGTCCTTCGAACTGTAGTGACCCCAATATGAACAGAACGGGACTTAACCCTCCCGGGGCGTTCGGGGACGTCTACAATGCGTTGTATGGGTAATTGCCTCGATATTACCTTTGTTGGTTAGGGAATCGGTGTCTGGACCCACTTTGAATTTCTGAAGACTTTTGATTGACCTTGGACAACTGTGATAAGTCACTGGACTAAATACCGAATCGGATTGTGAATTGTGGAACTATTGAAGAATGAATTGAACTTTTGTGACAAGGGAATAGACCGAACCTCTGTGACAAGTTAGCTGACATTTGAAATAAATATGTTAGTGACCTACTTTGAAGAGGGTAATTGGTGAATGTGTGTCTAAGTATTTTTCGGGGCCAACAGGTCGGAGTCGAATATCAGATAGTGGCGGAACTACTTCAATCTCTCTATTTTGGAATGGAAATGGGAATATGTGACTGCGAATTTTGTTGTGGGGCTACCTTAAGCACTCAAGGTGTAAATCCTGTTTGGGTTGTTGTATGTGGAATTACTGAATTTGCTCATTTCCTCCCTGTGACATTTTCGTATGATGCTAGTAGACTAACCACTGTTTACATCAATAAGGTTGCTTGTTTGTATGGGGTCCCAGTGTCTATTGTTTAGACAGAAATTCTGAAATGTGTTCGAATTCTGACAAGCCTTTAAGAGGCAATGGGGACTGAATTATGATTCGGCGCTGTTTTCCATCCGCGAATTGATGAACAATCAGAAAGAACTTTTTAGATCATGGGAGAAATGCTCCAAATGTGTGCGTTAGATTTTCGGGAATTGGAAAGATCTGTCCATCGTTGACAAACTTTGTTTGCAATAACAGCTCACACTCTAGTTTTGGTGCGACACCATACAAGCCTTGTATGAAGGAAAAGGTAAGTCTCTGACTGATTGAGAACAGAGTGTCACTTGATTTTGAGACTAAAGTAAATGGCTATCAATAAAGGATTGGAACCATTGAATGAAAAGTGTTCCGAATTGTGCCTGACTAAAGGTAAATTAAGTTTGGAGGACCAAACTTCCTAAAGGGGGGAAGACTGTAATACCCCTGTTCCATAATATGTTAATTGGTCCTTAATATGATGTGATTATGTGTTTTAATATGATTTTGTGTTCCATTATGTGAAAATATGTGGTTTTGAATTTCTATCTGTTCACCGTAGGAATATCTGTTTGATTATCTGCGTTGGAAATATGAGTGTTGAATCATACATGCAAGCATAGTTTTGTTGAGTTTCATGGTTAGAAGCACTATTTGTACCATTTGAAATAGAAATGGAGTCAAGAATTGGCATGCATGCATGATTAATGAGGATATGAAGCTTAAATGCATGAGTTTAATGTATTTGAAGTAAGTTTGGTATAATTTGGGTTTGCATGTGATTGATTCATGGGAATTGAACTTCAATATGTTGTAATTTGGTGTTTATATCATGTTGGTATGTGTATATGAGTGCTATGGGCTGTTAAATGCAAGAAATATCAGTTTGAATGTGTATTTGAAGCTCAAGAACAGTTCTGGAAAACCCAGAAAGTTTGGTGCCCGCTCGAGCGGGGAAACCGCCGCTCGAGCGGAGAATTCGAGCTCCCAGCATTTTTGACAAACATAGTGCCCGCTCGAGCGGGGAAGTTTACGCTCGAGCGGGAAGCTATGTAGACAGGCAGTCCGCTCGAGCGGCCGAGTTCACGCTCGAGCGGGAAATTGAGGTAACCAGCACTTTTGTAGACTTAAGGGTCCGTTCGAGCGGGGAAGTCCACGCTCGAGCGGGGACCCTGTTTTCTGAAATTTTGAAAATGCATTCTGTGTTCTGTTTTCCGTTTCCTTTCACTTCTAAACACTCTTAGGCATGCATTGAGCATCGTGATTGAATTAAAGAGATAAGAATAAAGCCTAAAGGGGAATATGTAAATTAAAGAACGGATTGAACTATTTGTGACCCATGTGTTATGTGATATGTAGGGTCAAGCTCCAGGGCAAATCCACATGCCGACCACTGTGAGTAATATCTAAATTATGTTATTGTCCCATTTGCTTACTCTTATGTAAGTTTTGTAAAGTTCATTAATTTGAATGGTGGACAAGTTTGATAAGAAAGGCCTATGTGCTAGTTTGATAAGAAAGGCCTATGTGCCAGTTTGATATAAATGTGGGCCGAAGGCCGATTGATAAAATGTGGGCCGAAGGCCGTTTGATATAAATGTGGGCCGAAGGCCGATTGATAAAATGTGGGCCGATGGCCATTTGATATAAATGTGGGCCGAAGGCCGATTGATATAAATGTGGGCCGAAGGCCGATTGATAAAATGTGGGCCGAAGGCCGTTTGATATAAATGTGGGCCGAAGGCCGATTGATAAAATGTGGGCCGAAGGCCGATTGATAAAATGTGGGCCGAAGGCCGTTTGATAAAATGTGGGCCGAAGGCCGTGTTGACACGAAAGTGTATTTGGGCCTAAGAGCCGTTTTGACACGAAAGTGTATTTGGGCCTAAGGGCCGTTTGACACGAAAGCGTATTTGGGCCTAAGCGCCGTTTCAACACGAAAGTGTGATTGGGCCAAAGGCCGTTTTGACAAGAACGAATGAGTGGGCTAGAGGCCGTTCTGACATAAATGAAAGATAAAGAGGCCAAAAGGCCAGTATGTTTAGAACCACAGTCACTTAACTTACATTGTGTATATATATGTTAATTAGAAATATGAATTGGGCCCAAGGCCGTTCGGAATATGTTGTTCTACATATTGTTGTATCTTCTTATTTGATATTATTCACTGGGCTTTCGCTCACGCTCATTCGTGTGTTTGTAGGTGAGCTATGAGAGGTCCAAACCCAGCCTCAGTGAAGTCAGTGTGGAACAACAAAGATTTTTGGGGAAGTCAGCCCTTGTGTCTCACGCACGAGACCCGCCTTCGCCTTTTGTCGTTTGTTTTTGTTCTGTTATGTTGGCGAAGTTGTGAGTACGTCTGTGTATGGTTTTGTTTGGCGGACTTAGATTTGAATGATCCTGTCTGTACAGAATTTTATGTCATTGTACTTTCTGTCGTGAGTTATTAACATATGTATGTAATGATGTGCATATAAGCACGACTCTATGGACAAAGTTTCAAATTGCTTCCGTTTGGCCCCCATGAACTCTGTTAAAATACGTTTGGTTATGGTTTGAGGCCGTAGGTAATCTCATGATTTCTGGCCGGTTACGTCCTTAACGCACGGGGGCGGGTTTGGGGTCGTGACAACTGTTTCACACACCGTCACCTAGATGTTTACGAATGTATTTTTGTCTGTCTCTAGGCATTATGCATTTTAGCCACTTTCCATTCTTGAATCTATTACTTGTACTGCTTATTGTTCATGTAACGCAAACCAATATACACTGGGATCGTATTTTGGTTGCCATTCACATTTCTTGTTTTTGGAATGTTTGCATTGATCATGTTTGTGTTCTTGAACGTCTAGCACTACTCTTGCCATATATGTGTTATTCTCTACATTTCTGCTTCAGTTGGTTCTTGAATCTTGCTTGCCTCTGATTATTTTTTATTCTGAATCATGTTCCTTTTCTGTTTTTCTTGTTTGTTTTCAGATCTTTGGCCTTTGATTCTTGTTTCTGTAGTTCTAGGTTTGGGATTTTCAGATCTTTGGTTTAGCCGAGGTCTTCAGACCCTCTTCAACCACTTTTCTCTGAAATCCAGCACAAAATACTTTAAGCTGATATCATGGGTATGTTTATGTGGAGGGTAGACACCCCGACCAAACTTGAATACTTTCGTCAAGAGTTCTCTATCCCCACTGACGTTCAAATTAGGTTGGTTGGAGAGGAGGACTCTATCATGCCTGATGGAGGCTCCACGCCCTTTCCCATAGTTGCATTTATTGAGTGTGGACTCCGATTCCTTGTAGACATCTTGTTTACGGAAGCCCTTCACTACTACAAGCTTAACCCCATGCAACTAGCCATCAACTCATATAGGGTTATCAACGGTATAATCGAACTAGCACACCGAGAAAAAGCTAGGATTACACTAGCCGACATCCAATTCTGTTACACAATGTGTGGCCTTAAGTCTGACAAAGGTTACACATATTACCTCAAGCCCAGATCCACCGCCTACAAACTCATAGCCGACCTTCCTAACTCCAACAAGGGCGCTGGCGATGACTACTTGATTATCTCGGGCAATTGGGAATTTACTCCTGATGACGATCTTCATCTCTTTCCTATGCGCTGAGCAGTGTTTAGAGAGGATGAGGGTAAGAACTGAGTTATCTCATAACTCTATCTCTGTTAAGACTTGTGAACTTATCTATTTGTACTAATGTTTACTTGGCGCTTTTTGCAGTTCTTCCCCAACCATCAAAGGACTTCCACCAGAGCACCTTCCCAAGCCCAGATTTGAAAAAGGCTCTTGGGTTTGCTAATTGAGAAGCGCAAAGCCCCGCTGCTGCTCAACTATATCCCAACCTACAAGTCTGCTTTGCCTGACGTTTCCTGCCGAAACAAGACTTCTCCATCTGCCACAACTCTGCCAGCTACATTATCACCAAGGCCAGACCAAGCCTCCACTTTAGACCCAATAGACCTACCATCTACCTCTGCCCCCCCAATTGATTCCTCTAGCCCAATGCCAGTGCCAACGTTGAGCTCCACCAAACACTCCTGCCGACAAAACTCGAAGTAGAAGATGCCAAGGTCTTAAGTTCTCGGTGATTGACCCCTCAAACCCGCTAATTGCCTTTCCAGTAATTCGTTTTGGCACCAAGGTTACTGTTGCTGCAATAGCCAATGAGATGGGTCGCAAACCAACTGTCGTTGAAGACCTGTTGGCCAACATTTCAGGGTGGTGACTATTCAATCCTCCTCTTCTCCATCCCAAACCAAGCCAAAGAAAAAAAAGGGTAAAGAGGGCTAAGGCAAAAGCCTCTGCCACCCAAGTTGATTTTGAGGACATCGTGTCGATCTCGAAGCTAGCTAAGATCGAGAAAATTGCGTCTACCGCCGAGAAGAGGCCAATTGAGGCTACAACATACGACGCCCCACCCCCAAAGAAATTGAGGTTCAATCGCCCAAAGGGTAGCAGCAGTTTCCCTCTCGATCAGACTTGGGCACCCGAGGTCATGGTTGAAGATAGGCCTTTGACAGCTGGCGACAGTGCGATCGAGAACGTAAAGGTCGGCGCCGTCTTCTCAACGGCTGTGCGCATTCCGATTGACATAAATCATATGGCCGATCTTCATGAATATGAGAACTTCGGCCTTATGATGCAACACTCCGTCTTGGTAAGTCATCTACTTTACCTTTTGAAGCTTTCCAACACCTAGTCAAATTTTTACTAATTTGTTTCATTTCTTGCAGGCCATCTAGTATGCACATTCGTATGCGGTCAAGACCAAGATGACGAGGAAGGAATTGGTAAAGAAAACTCAAGAATCTACCAAACTCCTCTCCTCACTCAACCACGCCGAGACAAACAACCAAAGTCTGCTGGATTAAGCCAAGGTTGCTCAAAACGAGGCTAAGACTAAAGTCGAAGTTGCTAAGGTAGCTGCCGAAGCTGCCCAGGCTGATGCTGAGGCTGCCGAAGCTGTAGACACCCCATTTTTGAACACCCTTAAGACTTGGGCGCTACTAATTGTTTACTTGGTGACGAAGATGTGCAGTGCAATGGTTCTATTTCTTCGGCAAGAGGAGAGTCAAAACCCAACCTTACACTCCCTTTTTGGACCAAAGCCATTTTGACCAAAAGATTTTAGACCTTAAAACCCTCTCTTTCAAAATATTTTTGAAAAAGTTCCTACGATGTTCCTACGCTCACATTTCGTTAAATGTTGCACTTTTTGGTAAACTGAGCAAGGACAAAGTGGAAATGAATTAAAGAGAGGTGAACTCTTTGAAAAATCTTTTAAAACACCTTGTTTAGGGGTTTGGAGTTGAAGAAAATGGGAGAGGAGAGAAGAAATTAGGCATGAATCCGGGTAGGATCGAAATTGAGCAGTCTCCACTAAAAGAGGCATAACTTTTTTCACACTTATAATTTTGAAGTGAGGCTGCCACCATTGCAAAGAAGACTTCCAGGGCTTCAATTTAGGCTGAAGAATGACCTACAAAAGAAGTCCAAATGAAGGAGTTATGTCCGGTTGAAGTCGGGCTCAAAAAGCAGATTTTCCTGGCCAACCAGAGGTAGAGAATGCTAGCCATAAATGGGATTTTTTGGCCATGTACCGGCCATGAATGGCCAACGCCGGCCCCTTACCATTTAAGAGTGTCCCATGCCAGCCAACAATGATAAAGTGCCGGCCATCAGTGAAGAAGTGCCGGCCATTGATGCCAGAAAACAGATTTTTGTAGATATTTGTTGTCCAACTGTTCCAGCTGTCTTTCTTGAGATATTTTCGAGCAAGACTTGAATTCTTCTATATATAGAGGGCCTTCTCTATGGTTCAAGGGGTTAGAAATTTTTGGTGAGCAAAAATTCACTCTCTCTCTCTCTCTCTCTCTCTCTCTCTCTCTCTCTTTCTCTCTCTATTTTAGGCTTGAAAGTGGGAAATCTCTACATATTTGCATACAACCTCTTGACCAAATACCTTTATCTTGGAGCTGAGGTCCTTGGAGGTCCTATTTGAGGCCTAAAGCTTGGTTTTAACTCGAAAATCTTGCTATTTTGTTGTTGTGCTGCAAGGGTAAGAACTTGTCCCTTTTAAGCTTTGTTTTGGTTAAATGCTTTGCCATCTCTTTACACTATTTTGAGGTTGGTTTTCAACTGTAAAAAACTCTGATTTTGAGGTTCTAAAATGGTGGTTTAAGCCTTGTTTGGTTAGGGGGTGTTTCCTCCCTTTTGCTCCTTGGCTTGTAAAGCCTTTTGAGCTATCTTTCAAGCTTTTCAAACAATCTCTTTTTGGCCTTAAAACCACTGAATTCCAAAGGAATTTCAGTGGTGGAAAGCTTGTTTTGAGGCCCAAAATGGGAGGGGATAGCCTCCCCTCCTTGTCTCTCTATGCCATGCCTTGTTAGCATCACAAAGTAGTATGTTTTTCTAGCTTATGTTAGCTATATCTCAGCATGTTTTTGCCAATATTTTAGCATGTTTAGACTTTGTTTGAAGTGGTCTTGGCCCTTTGAGGCTTGCCTTGTATGGCTATAGTGTGAATGCCTTAACTAGCTTTGAGTTTTAGGGCCTCTAGCATGCTTTGCTTGTGATGTTTGCATGATATAGCATCATTTTATATGTAATTTTAGTGCATAAACCACTGTCACACTGTCACATATTCCACTCTTTCATTGCTTTTGAGAGGTGTGCTTTGTGCCTTGTTTGTGAGCCAACATGTGTGCATGTTTTTCTTGCCATCTATGCTTCCATTTCAGCATGTTTGAGCCACTGATTTGGCATGATTAAGCTCCATTTTGAGCTGGTTTGATCACATGAGCTTTGCTTTGTATGCTTGTAGTGCAATTGTGCTAAATTGCCTAGCATGTGCTATTGTTTTGGCCTCTTAATATAGCTATTCTTAGCTTATTTCAAGCATGTTTTAGAACTCTATTTAGGGTGTTTTAGGACTGTTTTGGACTGTTGGTCCCTTCTGAACTTTGTGTTGCATGCCTCTAGTGTTGCGTCTTTCACTAGTTTCAATGCTTTGGCCCCTAACATGTTGTGCATGTGTTGCTTGCATGTTTTAGCATTCATTTTCATGCCATTTCAGCACTGAAAATTCTGCAACCTCTCTTTGTTCTTCACTTTTAATTTGCTTTGAGGGTTGGTTAACCTTATGCATGTGTTTAAGCTTGAGGTAGAGTTCATGCTCAATGGCTTTAACTCTCTTTTGAGAGTTTCTACTAGCCAAAGGCATGAACTCCCTCATGCCTTAAACCATTCTTTGGTTGACCCCTCTCTCATTAGAGGACTTTCACATTGGACTTAACCGGTTAATGAATGGCTCGGTAATGTAAAATGTGTAAACAAGAATTGAGCAAAGTAAAACTTGTGCAAGATAAGCATGTGTGTTGCATTGCATGTGTTTGGATCGGACGTTAATCCAAACACGAGAAATGTGAGACATTTCATACTCATAGTGATGAAACGTGTCACGTTTCTTGGTCTTCATTGCCATTGATCTCTCATGATAAGGTAATGGACTTGTGTCTTTGTTTTTGTGCATTTATTGAATTTGTGCAAGTTGGATCCTTGGCCATCATGCATTGAAATGCTTGATTGGTGGCTTTAGACCCAATGGTGCCACTCCTTTGATGTTTTGAGGTGATAGGAAGTGGCATAGCGCAAACATGTCCTTGGAAGAACCTCTATTTTCCTCTGTTTTGAGCTCTGTTGCAGTTTGTTGTTTCTGCACACCAGTGGCCGGCAGTGCCCCACTGATGGCCGGCACTGCTTTATCCTTGGCTGGCAGTACTTCATCCTTGGCCGGTAGCACACTCTTTTGGCCGGCAGCAACTCCTCATGGTCGGCAGGCCACTGGTGCATTCCCCAACATTGGTTTGGTAAATTTTAGCAGCAAGTTCTTGAAGACACCCTGCAAACAGAGCCTCTAAAGAGCAAACCGGAAGGCTTTTCGGGGCGAGAAACCGAACGCGTGCATGCATGTTTAACATCTTCAAACAGAGCTGGGGCAGCTTAGTTTAAAGCTTTATTTATTAATTAGCTTGAAATTGTGATTTAATTAATTAGTTGCTAATTAGTTAAAGTTTTGTAATAATTAATTAACTTAGCATAGTTAATTAATTGGTTTGTAATAATTAGTTTAATTAGCATTGCTAGTTAGCTAATTCATTCGGACCCTCCATCGAGAGGGCATATTGTTGTAATAAGTGTGTGTGTGTGTGTGCATATCTTCCAACCCCACTTCTTTCTTCCTTTTATTTATCCGATTTCAGTGGTTAGATTAGGGCATATTTCAATTAGCATACCTTATGCTTGCATGCGTGCATTATTCATTTGTCTTGCATACACCGGGTTCGGCTCATCATTCAAACTGTATTGTATTTCAATACACATACTTGAATACGTGTCTAAAAGCATGTTATCAAGTGTTGCATTCATATGCCGTTTTAGATAGCCGTGCCTATTTAGTTGCATTATTGCACGAGTTGCATTAGGCATCTTAACATAGTTAGGATCATGCATTGATTTCTAACTAGTTTTCTGTTTTGGCTCGGAGTACACTGTAAGTGTTTATGCTTTAGCATCCTTGCATGAGTGTGAGTGTTACCATGACAGTATGCTTGCCATGAGGCTATTTGCTTAAGTGATTAACTGCATGAATGCCTGTGGTTGGAGGCTTTATTACTTGAATTGGGACAATTCATCAAATGTGCATTTTAAGCCCACTTTGCGAAGTGACAAAATCATGTTGTTTTAAGCCCACTTGAGGGTGGCAAATCCGCACTTTAGCCTACTTGCGAGTAGCACTTTCAAACCATTTTCGAAAAACAAACACGAGTTGTTTTGCTCCAATTCTCGCGATTGAGTCTATACTTGTATGTTGTGCGCATCACATAGTAAGTTAGCTAATAACTGGAATAAGAACGCATGTGTTTATAAAAACAACATATCATATTTAGTAGAGGCCGATCCTTTGATAGGGCGAGCGGGGGTGCTCATTTCAGGACCTTCCCCTCTCGTACCCAAGTTCCCAAGCCGAGGCAACTTTGGTGATGACGGACACGTGGCCTTTGGCACGAGTCAGGGTTTCCTAAATTTTCCAAAAACAAAATATGTAGGTGGTGACTCTGTAATCTGGAAAAGCAGTCCATGTTTGGCGCTTTTTGATTAAAATCGATTTTCCAAAATGATTTGTCGGATTTGGACTCTTTGGTGATTTATCAGTCTTACATTGCACTTTGTGAGATTAGATTCAGAACTGTGAAAGGAGTCCGAACTGTAGTAGCAGGAACCCAATTCACGCCCTCTCCAAAAGGGAGGCGCACGAAGGAAGTTCGGGCGGTCTATAGTTTCTGGTGACTCTGCTGGGGATTTAGAGAATTTGACTCGAACTCATGATATGTTGTTTTATCTACACTTATGTGTTTCTTTGCATTGCATTGCATTTGCATTGGTGCGCCTAAGTCACAGTGTTTGCCATTTGCTATTCCTGAATAGTTTGCCGGAGGCATGCTTGGAAAAGCTTGCCATAAGGCTGACCGGTTACGAGCTTTGCCACGATGGAAACACAAACCTCGGATCAGGATCACCGCCGAGGCACCCTTTTTGACCAATCGACCTAGTTGCATATCGGAAGCCATAGTGACCATTCCAAATTAGGACAAGTTGCTCACTCGAATGTAGGTTGTTTGAAGCCGCATGCGTGTGTAGTGAAACCCTAGCTCCTAACGAAACTAGGACAGGGAAACCCTACCCCATCATAGGGGTGTTTTGGCTCTTACTTGCTTGATATGTGCTGTTAGGAAATGTCTCTATAGGAATGTATGTATCAGTTGCAAGTTTGGGTATCAGTCCAAGGACATCAGTGTTTGGGGGCATCAGTTTGAGGCAGAAATTTGGGGGCAGAATTCAGTAGAGAGTACAGTCATTCAGCTATGCTCATATCTGTTCTGGTGAAATCAGGCTGAGATGTTGCCTATTTTCTCTTTTGCAAGGTAGTCTTGGAACCATAGCTTCAGAAGGCTCCATTATCCCCAGGGTACTTTGGACTTATATCGATAGACTTTGTTAGTTCAGAATTGGTTCAGAAGCAACCTGTGTTTTCCTCACCCCCACCAGTTACAAGACGAAGAAGGTTGAGGCAGAATTCACCAGTGCAGTTTCTACAACAGTCACATTTCAATTCACCCGAGTCTAGTCTGGTCAGGGAACAGTTGTCTGTATTCAGCTCAGCACGAGATCAATCACCCAGTCCCATGGCTTAGTATCCCCCAGCCAGTGTGGAAGAACAGATATAGCACCTGCAACAAACAATCCATGCACTGCAACCGGATGCAATCCGTCAGGCTGAAGTCACGGCTCGTCAGGCCGAAATGATAACCTAGCTACAACAACAATAGCCACAGCCGGCCGCGGCTTCTGCATTTCATACACCTCCCACGAGTAACCCGACAGCCGGAGCCACTGCCTATACTGCTAATGTCTAAGAGACTCAAGGCAATCCGACGGAGCCAATCCCAGAACAGGCCTCTAAAGTTCCTGTCTATCAAACCGAAGATTCGTTTGAATGTGAGGTTGACCCAATTGCACTTAAGGTCAATAAATTGGAGAAGTTATTCAAACGAGCACAGGGAGTGAACTCTATCCTGGATTTAGAGGACGGGTATACTGAATCTACAGTTACCTTACCTGAGCAGTTTAAAATGCCACCTATCGATCGCTTCGATGGCTCTGGAGACCCAATGGTGCATCTCCGCCTGTTTTCTGATATCCTAAGGCCAATGGGTTTGACCTCAGCCCAGAAGTTGTCTCTCTTTGGCCGAACCATGTCTGGGATAGCCGTAATCTGGTACGCTAAATTGGAGAACTTTGTGAAACAGAACTGGGAAGAGATGGCTGAGGCCTTTATTGCTTAATACTCCTACAACACACAGATCGAGGTCACAACTCGTGATCTCGAAGTCACCCGCCAAGAGCCAAATGAGGGTTTCTTAGAGTTCGTGACGAGATGGAGAGCAAAAGCCTTGATGGTAACTACAAGGCCTTCCGACAAAGATCAGATCAGGATGATTGTTCGGAATCTGCATGGCCAGTTACTGCAAAAGATGATTGTTCTACCTCTGTTTACTTTTTCAGATCTTCATGAAATGGGGGTTCAAATTGAGGATACCCTCAGACAAGGGATTTTTATGGAAGAAGATGAGCCTTTGAAGAAGAATGTTGTTCGCAGCTCCAATGCTACTACTGATGGTAGCACAGTTGCGAAATGCTCAGAAGTAGATACTATCGCCACTCCCCTCAATGGCCAAAAACCAACCACTTCAAATCGGCCCCAAGCCCGAAAGTTTAACCCTCTTTATATGAGTCTCTCTCAAGCTTTGAAAAAGCTGCGAGAAGAAGGGCACCTAGAGCTCCTAGAACCTCAACCCCTTTAAAATCCTCTTTCACCAAGATATGACCCAACTAAATACTATGTCTATCATCAGTAGCATGGTCATGATACAAACCGTTGCATCTGCCTCCGTCATAAGATTCAGGATCTTATTGACGAGGAGACCATAGCTCCACCAAAAGGACCTCGGGCCACCACTGACTCGTCACCTCTACATCTCAACCTCGTTCATATACTACCATCCACCTATGACCCCAGTATATACATTACCCCAGCCCATTTACCCAAGCCTGAGGTGTTCATTCTAGAAAGCATGAAATTGTGTATGATGAATGTGCTCGAACCCCAGTCATCTCAAACCCATGAACCCACTACTTCTGAGCTAGTGAGCGTGATTGAAGATTTGCAAAGAATTGTGGCAAATTTAGCCTTTGGAATTTTGGCTCCATCACCAACCACATCACAGGCCAGAAGTTTCAATCCAAAAGGCTCCTTGATCTTGGGGCAAGCGGCAATTAAAAAGGGCCAACCTGAAGCCATCTCAAATCTGGGTGATGGCATGTCGACAACAATTGGGGCTCCGCTCTGATATAGCGACCTGATCCTTTGACAAAGTGGAGGCAAGTGATAAGAACAAGGTAGGGGAAAGCATTGGTCCCCATGAACACCTTCAGTGGGCTGTTGAGGCTCTGAAAGCTGAAGGACTGAACAAACAGCAAGTACTTACAGTGGTTGCAAACACTGTGGATGAAACTTTTGCCACTCAAGCTCGGGCATGTCGAAACAAGGGGCAAGTCGGGAAAAGGGATGTCGTACCAGAAACGTTCCTTTTAGCTCCAATTCTACACTCGGAAGAGATCATCAAACACAATTAGCATCGGCCAACCCCTTTGCTGGTACATCCACAACTCCACAAACCTCGAAGTACCAACCCTGAGGCCAGAGGGTCTTTCATCCCCTCTACATGACTTTGTCCAAAGCTCTCCAAATCCTTATAGAAAAGGGGCATGTAAAACCCCTGGAGCCGCGACCATTACCAAATAACCTTCCTCCCTCCCATAACCCAGCTAACTACTATGCCTTCCATCAACAAGCGGGCCATGATACTAACATGTGTTTTCGTCTTCGTTACGAAATAAAAGATTTGATTGATAATGAGGTCATCGTCGCGCCAAGTCCTGCAAAGTCTATCGACACTGGATCAGTGAACTTGGGGGATAATGTGATTATGTGATCGGGGGATGAACCACCTGCTGATGGTGCTCAGTTTACTCCAGATGTGGGGGATGGCACGCACTATTTTGAGCAATGTGCAAATGTTGGTTATTTTACTTTCTGACTTGGGTGTTGGGTCAGTCTTGTTGTGTTGTATTGAGTCAGTCTTTTTGTACTGAGTCAGTTGAGTCTGTCTTGTTGTATCGAGTTAGTCCTGTTGTGTTGGAGTAGGGTGATTTCGGGGGTGTTACCTCGGATATCACTATCTTGTTTTGTGTTTGTCTTTTACACCCTTTCTTTTGAGTCTGTTTTTACCATTGAGCCAGTTGCGCCAGAAGTTCTGAATGAAACAGCAGTGATTTTCACCCTTTTGCGTCTGTTTCTGCCATTGAGCCAGTTGTGCCAGCAAATTTGAATGAAACGGCAGTGCTTTTCACCTACTTTTCTGTGCCTTGAAATCTTTGCATTGACCTAAGTTTTTCAAAACTTTTCTAACATTGTGATGAAAACAAAGAGGAAGGAATTTCTCGGGATTTGCAAAAATTTGATCAATTGAGAGGAAGAGAGGCATGCTAAGCCCTTAATGAATGAGATCATGTTTGTTAATGTGAGTACTGAGAAGGATCCTGGCTTGATCCAGATTGGTTCTACATTGTCTTCAATGCGAGTGACTAGTCACTTTCTTAAAAGATTTCAAAAAAATGTTTTGCGTGGTCCTACGAAGACATGCGTGAAATTGATTTTGAGATTGTGCGGCATAGGATTGCTCTCGGCCTCGAGACTCATCCCCTTTTGCTTTTAAAACTAGAACTTTGACTCAGAATGTTCAAGCAAACAATCACAATATAAGGCTTGTATGGCTAGATCAGAAGCAACCCTTGGACTAGGGGCAAGAAGGTTAGATCAAGAATATCAGATGTTATCAAAGGAAGCTTGCGAAGCTAGATCTGAAGTGGCCCTTTAACTGGGGGCAAAAACGTCAGATATGCTCAAAGATTCAAAGGATGGGTCATTCCGCAAACCAATGAAGACTGGCAAGAAAGCCAAATTCGAGCAGCTGGAAAAACAAAATTTATCGCTGAAAAGGACAATCGAGTTCCTATCCGCAACACTAGGGGCAAATTCAGACCCGATTGGATGGATTCCTACATCATCAGCGAGCAGCAGCCGTTCTCCTGGATTCAGATGGCTTCGAGATCTCAGAACTGATTAACATGGACAAGTTAAAATTTTCTACCCTTTAGAGGCTCGTTGGGTCGAAAACCCGGAAGGGTGACCAAGGCAAAAGTTAGAGCAAGGAAAAAGAAAGAACAAAAATGAAAAAAGAAAAGAAGAAAAGATGAAATGAAAAGAAGAAAAGAAGAAAAGAAATGAAAAAATGCAAAAGAAGAAAGAAAAGAAAAGAAAAGAAAAAGAAAAAAATGAAAAGAAAAAGAAAAACAGAGCTCGCAAGGTTAAAAACCCGAAAGGGTGGTTTTGACAAAAGTTAGAGCGTAAAAGGAGAGTGTTAATACCCGGGTGAACCTCAACCCGAAACTACGTCAGGCCTGATTCCCATGTTTGGGATACGTAGGCAACTTCATCCTGAAGTTTGGCCCCAATCATTTTCAGCCTGCTTGGCTCATCCATGTTGATTGGTTTATCCTTGTTCAACTCGGCTATCTTATCCATGTGAAGTGGCTCATCTTCATGATCATCTTCGTTCGGACACGGTTGTCCTACTCTGTTAGAAGATTCAGCAGCAAGACAATTCAAGTTCAGATTTGAGGTTGTGCATCTCAAGGGTAAATTCCGTGTTGGTCGAGCAGTGGCCATTTGTAAAAATAGTTTTTGAGGATTTTTAATGAAGTTGACTAATTTTCTCAAAAATTATTCCATTTTTTCCAAAACTGGACCATTTCTTGGACCCAAAAAAGGAAAATTTTCAGTGCTCACAACCTGACTTGCATGATTTCAAATCAGAAAATCGAACAAGCGTGTTAATCAAACTCTTATATTGGTCAAAATTGTTTTAGCAGAAGCCAAAAACAAAAAATGGTCAAAATGAAGAACTAGGGGCACAGTTGATTCAGGTTTTCTGTCTTTTCCCCGCTGTTACCATACTTTCTAGAAAGGGCACCATACTCGCCAGAAAGGGCATAACTGAAGCTAACAGCAGAGGGCTGAAAGCTTTCTCATCCTCCAAGCAGCGAGGTATCAAGCCAAGTGCGAAGCACGAACTAGAATGGAGCAGGGTATTCCACTCCCTCATCTGGACAGGTCTGATCACATTCAAGCCAAGCCAAGGGCAGCGTCAACTGATGTCGATTGCAAATCTGCTGCACATCCAGTTGTAGCGCAACCCCTCTGTGGGAGAGCTCACTAGTTGTGAGTGAAAGAAAGAGAATCTGGCAGAATGCCAGGGGCAGGAGCTCGCAACTTCCTGTTTATCCATCAACCACCCAGGGGAGGGATAAAAAATAAGAGAGATTGAAGAATAGAGAGATGTGCGCTGAGAGAAAAAGTGAGAAAAAGGGCTTTTTAAGAAAATTAGAGATTGAGTGCCATAGTGATATGAGAATCACAAATAAGAAAGGGTGGGAAACAATACCCGGAGAAATAGGCTCCTCGTGAACCGAAGGGTCTCTCGCCTTTGTAACACATTCTGAGTGTTGTGTGTGTGTTTTTGGTTTGTCTCGATTTTTGTTTTGAGCCGTTTCAAGTGTCAATAGATGTGTTTAGGTTGTTTTACCTTCATTTTCTCTTTGTTAAGTCGTGGTGTGCTATGTTCAGTCGTAGGCTCAATACCTGGTTAAGAACTCATTTCTTAATTTCAAAAAATTGTTTTGTGCTCAGAGTGCTGTGCCGTTCTCCACATATGTGCAAAACAGGATTTGTTCTTTCATAAAATTGCAGGGTTTAACCCAGGTCAGATAAGAACAGTAAAACAAGGACCTATCTGAAGCTATTTAAGTTCCAGACTACAAAGCAAAAGAATAGAGGGAAAATGCGGAGCATCTGAGTGTGTTTCAACTTCAGAAAATTCCGAGATCGCATTCCATTTGCACTTCTTCAGGCCTTGTCAATGCTCCGAAGTATGAGTGTGCCTCTACCTCAAGCTCAAGCGCAAGCTTGCTTCAAGCTAGAATGGCAATCAGAAGTGCTCTCCTTGAGTACTATTCCACGCCAGAGACATCTTGGCTGTGTTTGCAATGAGTCCCTAGGAGACCAACTGAGACGGTGGGAAACTAGAGTTCGAATGACTGATGCCTAGAACGCAAAGGTTCGGGATTTCTGAGACTAAAGTCTGGTTTAAATACCCAGGGGTGTATCCCCAGCTTGAAATCTGTATGGAAGCCCCATAGGTTGAGGTAGCGGGTATGCGCCTCAATTCTGGATACTGAACCAACCTAGTTTGTCACCCTGTTGGAGAATAGGGAAAGTTGTGAACATGGCCGAGAAGAAATGTAGTTCCTATGGTTTGGAAGCGCAAGATACAAAAGCAGGAGATCCCTAGTAGCATGAGGTGAAATCTCCAATCTGCCCCGAATTTGCCTTTGTTGGCCGATGAGATTAATTTGTGGCCGATGGGTGGCCGGTGGCTTCCTGGAGTGGCCGGCATGCCTCTGATGCTCTCCTTGGTTATTGTTTTGCTGTTTTGTGCTTGGATCCCTTAAGAAAATGCAAGGGAAGTACATTTTTTAAGCTCAAGTGGCCTATGCGGAAGCTCCGGACTGTGTTTTCAACATGTGATGCTCAGCATGTACGAGGTGTATCCTTTTAAATTGTTGCAACTCCTCCGAGAGGTAAATCGGAGGTTACGTTTGAATTGGTCTTGTCAAGATGCGTATTTGTTCATTGAACATATTGCATCGAATATGCATTGATTACTGTGCACAGAATATGTATGCTGCGTTACGTTGCATTGTACATGCACTTCTTATACTTGCATCGTATATGCATTTCTTATACTTGCATTGTACATGCACTTCTCATGCTTGCATCGTATATGCATTTTTATACTTGCATTGTACATGCACTTCTCATGCTTGCATTGTACATGCACTTCTCATACTTGCATTGTATGTGCACTTTTTACACTTGCATTGAATATGCACTTTAATATCTCGCATGGAACATGCATTTGTTACTCCCGCATCGAATATGCATTCATTATTCTTGTATAGGATATGTATCTCGATATTGCATGGAGCATGCATTTGTCATTTTTGCATTGTATATGCACTTCTCACATTAGCATGGTGCACGCTGTCAACCTTGCATGGAACATGCATTCCTATCCTACTGTATCTGTTAAGTTTCTTTCTTATGCAGGCACGATATTGTATATACGGTTCATTCAGAGAAGTTCCAGATAAGATCGTTCATGTCTCAATAAGAGAACGCTTTCCTTCATTTTGTGTATCTATCACACATGTTCATTTTGTGTATCTATCACACCTATTCACTTTGTGTATCTATCACACATGTTCATCTTGTGTATCTATCGCCCATGCTCATCTTGTGTATCTATCGCACATGTTCATTTTGTGTATCTATCGCACACGTTCACTTTGTGTATCTATCTCACATATTCACTTTGTGTATCTATCACACATGTTCGTCTTGTGTATCTATCGCACATGTTCACTTTGTGTATCTATCGCACATGTTCACTTTGTGTATCTATCGCACATGTTTACCTTGTGTATCTATCGCACATGTTCATCTTGTGTATCTATCGCACATGTTCAATTTGTGTATCTATCGCACATGTTTACCTTGTGTATCTATCGCACATGTTCACTTTGTGTATCTATCACACATGTTAATTTTGTGCATCTATGGCACATGTTCACTTTGTGTATCTATCGCACATGTTCATCTTGTGTATCTATCGCACATGTTCACCTTGTGTATCTATTGCACATGTTTACTTTGTGTATCTATTGCACATGTTTACCTTGTGTATCTATCGCACATGTTTACTTTGTGTATCTATCACACATGTTAATTTTGTGTATCTATCGCACATGTTCACTTTGTGTATCTATCGCACATGTTAATTTTGTGTATCTATCACACATGTTGACTTTGTGTATCTATCGCACATGTTCAACTTTGTGTATCTATCGCACATGTTAATTTTGTGTATCTATCGCACATGTTCACTTTGTGTATCTATCGCACATGTTCAACTTTGTGTATCTATCGCACATGTTCACTTTGTGTATCTATCGCACATGTTCATTTTTGTGTATCTATTGCACATGCTCATCTTGTGTATCTATCGCACATGCTCGTCTTTGTGTATCTATCGCACATGTTCACTTTGTGTATCTATCACACAAGTTCATCTTTGTGTATCTATCGCACATGTTCACTTTGTGCATCCATCGCACATCTTCACTCTGTGTATCATCGTATCTAACCTCATATGCCTTGGGCATTGTTGTTCTTTCTCCTCGCGCGCGCGGCCGGTTAGACCTTCTTTGGTTAAGAGCATTTGGAATATGTTCCAACGCTTATACCACTCCTTTTCCTTTTGCGTGCAATGCGTCAGAATCTTGTTTGAGACCACGGGTGTGCCCAACGGTCGCTCTTAGTCTTTCCTACGTGGTGTGTGGTTAAGATTACATATTTTCTTACATCCTTTTTGCATGACATGTAGTTTGGTTTGTTTTAACTTGCTTATGTTCGAGTTTGTTGTAGCATTTGCATCTAGATGTTTCATTACAGCCCTCATTGCATGATCATAAGTTATGTTCTGCATCGTGCATATTATTTGCATCTTGCCCCAGAACTATGCTGGTTTGATTCCTTGCAAAGGGATACGTAGGCGGCTTGCGGGCTCAACCGTTTTTTGTATTTTGTTTGTTTGTTTGTCCAAGTCTTCGGCCTTGTCAAAAATAGGTCGTCTCTGGGCTTTGACATTCACTCCCGTCATTTCATGACTTTCGAGTTCTGTCAAAGAGGGGCAACTGTAGACACCCTATTTGTGACCGCCCTTAAGAATTGGGTGCTATTAATTGTTTACTTGGTGACGAAGATGTGCAGTGCAAAGGTTCGATTTCTTTAGCAAGAGGAGAGTCAGAACCCAACCTTACACCCCCTTTTTGGACCAAATCCATTTTGATCAAAAGATTTTAGACTTTAAAACCCTCTCTTTCAAAATATTTTTGAAAAAGTTCCTACGATGTTTCGACGCTCTCATTTCGTTAAATGTTGCGTTTTTTGGTAAACCAAGCAAGGACAAAGTGGAAATGAATGAAAGAGAGGTGAACACTTTGAAAAATCTTTTAAAACACCTTGTTTAGTGGTTTGGAGTTGAAGAAAATGGGAGAGGAGAGAAGAAAACAAGTTTGGGAGAAGTTAGGCATGAATTCGGGTAGGATCGAAACTGAGCAGTCTTCACTAAAAGAAGCATAACTTTTTGCACACTAGGGATTTTGAAGTGAGGGGACCACCATTGCAAAGAAGACTTCCAGGGCTTCAATTTAGGCTCAAGAATGACCTGCAAAGGAGTCCAGATGAAGGAGTTATATCTGGTTGAAGTCGAGCTCAAAAAGCAGATTTTTCTGGCCAACCAGAGGTAGAGAATGCTGGCCATAAATGGGATTTGTTTGGCCATGTGCCTGCCATGAATGGCCAATGCCGGCCCCCTACCATCCAAGAGTGTCCCATGCTAGCCAACAATGATAAAGTGCCAGCCATCAGTGAAGAAGTGTCGGCCATTGATGCCAGAAAGCAGATTTTTGCAGATATTTGTTGTCCAATTGTTCCAGCTGTCTCTCTTGAGATATTTTCGACCAAGACTTGAATTTTTCTATATATAGAGGGCCTTCTCTATGGTTCAAGGGGTTAGAAATTTTTGGTGAGCAAAAATTCACTCTCTCTCTTTAGAACTCTCTCTCTCTCTCTCTCTCTCTCTCTCTCTATTTTAGGCTTGAAAGTAGGAAAGCTCTACATATTTGCATACAACCTCTTGACCAAATACCTTCATCTTGGAGTTGAGGTCCTTGGAGGTCCTATTTGAGGTCTAAAGCTTGGTTTTAACTCAAAAATCTTGCTGTTTTGTTGTTGTGCTGCAAGGGTAAGAACTTGTCCCTTTTAAGCTTTGTTTTGGTTAAATGCTTTGCCATCTCTTTACACTATTTTAAGGCTGGTTTTCAACTGTAAAAAACTCTGATTTTGAGGTTCTAAAATGGTGGTTTAAGCCTTGTTTGGTTAGGGGGTGTTTCCTCCCTTTTGCTCCTTGACTTGTAAAGCCTTTTGAGCTATCTTTCAAGCTTTTCAAACAATCTCTTTTTGGCCTTAAAACCACTGAATTCCAAAGGAATTTCAATGGTGGAAAGCTTGTTTTGAGGCCCAAAATGGGAGGGGATAGCCTCCCCTCCTTGTGTCTCTATGCCATGCCTTGTTAGCATCACAAAGTAGCATGTTTTTCTAGCTTATGTTAGCTATATCTCAGCATGTTTTTGCCAATATTTTAGCATGTTTAGACTCTGTTTGAAGTGGTCTTGGCCCTTTGAGGCTTGCCTTGTATGGCTATAGTGTGAATGCCTTAACTAGCTTTGAGTTTTAGGGCCTCTAGCATGCTTTGCTTGTGATGTTTGTATGATATAGCATCATTTTATATGTCATTTTAGTGCATAAACCACTGTCACACTGTCACATATTCCACTCTTTCATTGCTTTTGAGAGGTGTGCTTTGTGCCTTGTTTGTGAGCCAACATGTGTGCATGTTTTTCTTGCCATCTATGCTTCCATTTCAGCATGTTTGAGCCACTGATTTGGCATGATTAAGCTCCGTTTTGAGCTAGTTTGATCACATGAGCTTTGCTTCGTATGCTTGTAGTGCAATTGTGCTAAATTGCCTAGCATGTGCTATTGTTTTGGCCTCTTAATATAGCTATTCTTAGCTTATTTCAAGCATGTTTTAGAACTCTATTTAGGGTGTTTTAGGACTGTTTTGGACTATTGGTCCCTTCTGAAGTTTGTGTTGCATGCCTCTAGTGTTGCGTCTTTCACTAGTTTCAATGCTTTGGCCCCTAACATGTTGTGTATGTGTTGCTTGCATGTTTTAGCATTCATTTTCATGCCATTTCAGCACTGAAAATTCTGCAACCTCTCTTTGTTCTTCACTTTTAATTTGCTTTGAGGGTTGGTTAACCTTATGCATGTGTTTAAGCTTGAGGTAAAGTTCATGCTCAATGGCTTTAACTCTCTTTCGAGAGTTTCTACTAGCCAAAGGCATGAACTCCCTCATGCCTTAAACCATTCTTTGGTTGACCCCTCTCTCATTAGAGGACTTTCACATTGAACTTAACCGGTTAATGAATGGCTCGGTAATGTAAAATGTGTAAACAAGAATTGAGCAAAGTAAAACTTGTGCAAGATAAGCATGTGTGTTGCATTGCATGTGTTTGGATCGGACGTTAATCCAAACACGAGAAATGTGAGACATTTCATACTCATAGTGATGAAACGTGTCACGTTTCTTGGTCTTCATTGCCATTGATCTCTCATGATAAGGTAATGGACTTGTGTCTTTGTTTTTTTGCATTTATTGAATTTGTGCAAGTTGGATCCTTGGCCATCATGCATTGAAATGCTTGATTGGTGGCTTTAGACCCAATGGTGCCACTCCCTTGATGTTTTGAGGTGATAGGAAGTGGCATAGCGCAAACATGTCCTTGGAAGAACCTCTATTTTCCTCTGTTTTGAGCTCTGTTGCAGTTTGTTGTTTCTGCACACCAGTGGCCGGCAGTGCCCCACTGATGGCCGGCACTGCTTCATCCTTGGCTGGCAGTACTTCATCCTTGGCCGGTAGCACACTCTTTTGGCCGGCAGATGGCCGGCAGCAACTCCTCATGATCGACAGGCCACTGGTGCATTCCCCAACATTGGTTTGGTAAATTTTAGCAGCAAGTTCTTGAAGACACCCTGCAAACAGAGCCTCTAAAGAGCAAATCGGAAGGCTTTTCGGGGCGAGAAACTGAACGCGTGCATGCATGTTTAACATCTTCAAACAGAGCTGGGGCAGCTTAGTTTAAAGCTTTATTTATTAATTAGCTTGAAATTGTGATTTAATTAATTAGTTGCTAATTAGTTAAAGTTTTGTAATAATTAATTAGCTTAGCATAGTTAATTAATTGGTTTGTAATAATTAGTTTAATTAGCGTTGTTAGTTAGCTAATTCATTCGGACTCTCCGTCGAGAGGACATATTGTTGTAATAAGTGTGCGTGTGTGTGTGCATGTCTTCTAACCCCACTTCTTTCTTCCTTTTTATTTATCCGCTTTCAGTGGTTAGATTAGGGCATATTTCAATTAGCATACCTTATGCTTGCATGCGTGCATCATTCATTTGTCTTGCATGGACGGGCTCGGCGCATCATTCAAACTGCATTGTATTTCAATACACTTACTTGAATACGTGTCTAAAAGCATGTTGTCAAGTGTTGCATTCATATGCCATTTCAGATAGTCGAGCCTATTTAGTTGCATTATTGAATGAGTTGCATTATGCATCTTAACATAGCTAGGATCATGCATTGATTTCTAACTAGTTTTCTGTTTTGGCTCGGAGTACACTATAAGTGTTTATGCTTTAGCATCCTTGCATGAGTGTGAGTGTTGCCATGACAGCATGCTTGCCATGAGGCTATTTGCTTAAGTGATTAACTGCATGAATGCTTGTAGGTGGAGGCTTTATTACTTGAATTGGGACAATTCATCAAATGTGCATTTTAAGCCCACTTTGTGAAGTGGCAAAATCATTTTGTTTTAAGCTCACTTGAGGGTGACAAATCCGCGCTTTAGCCTACTTGCGAGTAGCACTTTCAAACCATTTTCGAAAAACAAACACGAGTTGTTTTGCTCCAATTCTCGCGATTGAGTCTATACTTGTATGTTGTGCGCATCACATAGTAAGTTAGCTAATAACTGGAATAAGAACGCATGTGTTTATAAAAACAACATATCATGTTTAGTAGAGGCCGATCCTTTGATCGGGCAAGCGGAGGTGCTCATTTCAGGACCTTCCCTCTCGTACCCAAGTTCCCGAGCCGAGGCAACTTTGGTGATGACGGACACGTGGCCTTTGGCACGAGTCAGGGTTTCCTAAATTTCCCAAAAACAAAATATGTAGGTGGCAACTCTGTAATCTGGCAAAGCAGTCCATGTTTGTGCTTTTTAATTAAAATCGATTTTCCAAAATGATTTGTTGGATTTGGACTCTTTAGTGATTTATCAGTCTTACATTGCACTTTGTGAGATTAGATTCAGAACCGTGACAGGAGTCTGAACTGTTGTAGCAGGGACCCAATTCGAGCCCTCTCTGAAAAGGGGCACGCGGAGGAAGTTCGGGCGGTCTACACAGGGCAGCGGAGTTTGAGGCCAAGCTTAAGGAGGCCATTGAATCGAAGGAGACCGAGGTCAAGGTGGCCGACGAGAAGGCTTTTGAAGAAGGCTAAGCCACTGTCCGCGATTAGTATAAAGAGCAAGTCAATTTGGCTTGTAACCGAGGTTATTACCTTGGCTGGATGGCGGCGCTCAACGAGTTTTATGTCCCAGTGGACTCTCCTTTCCAAGATATTAACCAGCTCAGTGTGCCCTCCCCTCCCTCTTCAAAGGACTCTGAAGACGAAGCCGAAGAGAAGGAAGCCGATGGTGAGGATGCTAAAGAAGAGAAGGAGATTGTTATTCGGGGCCAAGTCCTCCACTCTAGATGAGCAGGTCCTGGACTTGACTCAAGATGAGAAGGACGAGGTCTCCAAGAGTGCCTCTCCTAAGAAGACCACTTCTGAAACCGAGGTCCAGATTGCCGAGAAGAGCCTTGATGAGACCATTCTCGAGATCAACATCGAGATTGAGGCTGAGAAGACTCCGAGAAGACCACCCCACTATCTTCCGAGGCTGAAACACCGTGAACTGCCAAAGCAGGATAGTCTGCTTAGAGTTTATTCCTTAATTGTACTTTTTTCTTTCAGTTGTAACTTCTTGTTGTTTGAACAATTTTAAGTTTCAATTTGGCCAATGTGCCTTCTTTTGTATCCGAACAAGTTGTCTTCTTTGCTAGGCCGAAGTACCTTCTTTGTAATAGAACAAGTTCTCTTTGCATGCATGTTTTATATTTCCTTCTAAGTGTGAATACTTGTCTTCACTGTCTTGTATGTTTTCTATACTTAGAATATTTTTTTCACTTTTTATAACTATACCTCAACTGTGTAATCACTTTAGGTAGGAATACCTCGGACAAGTATCACCTTGGATAAAAACTGTTACTATTTTTCTCGGCCAACACTTAAAAATATCAAAATATTTTTACAAGTGCTATTTATTCACTTGTTCTTGCTATTCTCTGGCAAGACTCCACCCTTCCAAGTTCAACATCTTGGCTGGGTATCTCAGTCAATTACACTTCGGGTATAAAATAATACTCCCACCTCGGATTAACTCATCTCGGATAGTTCCATCTATCAATGATCTCGGATGAAATTTTAAAAAATTTCTCAAGTGTTATTCATAACTTCAACTTGAAATTTCAAAAAAACTCACAAGTGTTATGCTTTTATTTCATTCCCACTTCTTGCTTCCAAACCGGGTAATTATATTCTTCCAAATGAAGTTCTTCACATCCACATCTCGGATTTTGGCCAAGGGTTCTGCCTCTACCCATTTTGTGAAGTAGTCAGTAGCTACTAACAAGAAATTTCTCTATCCAGTTGCCTGGGGTAGTGGTCTCACTAGGTCCATGCCCCACTTGGCAAACGGCTAAGGACTGAACACTGGGTTCAAATCTACTATTGGCTGATGTATCAAAGGTGCAAACCTTTGACACTTCTCATACTTCCTGACATAGGCTTCAGCATCCTTTTGAATGTATGGCCACCAATATCCCTAGGATATGGCTCTATGGGCATGTGACCTGCCCCCTGCATGGCACAAACTCCTTCATGGATCTCATATAAAAAATCCTCTACCTGAGAGGGATGAACACACCAATATCCCTAGGATATGGCTCTATGGGCATGTGACCTGCCCCCTGCATGGCACAAACTCCTTCATGGATCTCATATAAAAAATCCTCTACCTGAGAGGGATGCACACACCAAAGTAGAGGTCCAATGAAGGATCTTCTGTATAGATGGCCTTCTACTGAAAGGCAGAACCTGACCGATTGCAACCTAGTTTTGTGTGCCTCTTTTCGGTTATCTGGTAGTATGCCCTCTCTGAGGAACACAACTATGGTGTCTATCTAGCTGGGACCCATTTCCATGCACATTACTTAGTACTTTGCTATTAGAGGCTCTACACTTGATCCTGTCAGATAATCAACCATGATTGTCCTTGGTTTCCCTGATTTTATTGCACTAGCCAGGTTTGCCAAGGCGTCAGCATGACTATTATCATCTCAGTTAACCTGTTGTAGCCGACAATTCTCAAACAGTGTTAGCAGCCTGACAACTTCCTTAACATAGACTATCATCTTTTCATCTGGGGCTGCATACTCGCCCGTTGCTTCATTCACAATAAGTTGGGAGTCACAAAAGACTACCACCTCACCGACTTCCATGGCCGCTGCTAGTTTTAGTCCTACAATCAGTGCCTCATACTCTGCTTCGTTGTTAGAGGCCTTGAACCCCAAGCGAATAGACTGCTCTATCATTCGCCCATCTGACGATACTAACACTACTCCTACCCCCGCTCCTTGCCGATTTGAGCTTCTGTCAACAAAAAGCTGGAAGGAGTCTCCGATGTAGATATCGTCGGGTTTTGGTTTTTCTTTCTTCTTCTGTGCTGCTGGTGTGGGGTTCGTTTGCCCTAGTTGGGTTTCTTCCTGCTCCCCTGGACATTCTAAGCCGCGGCTCACTGGAGCCTGCCTTAGGATTGCGCCAGGAGTGAACTCGACCACAAAGCCAGCTAGCACCTAGCCCTTAATTGCTGTTCTAGGCCTGAACTCCAAGTCGTATTGGCCCAGCACCACTGTCCAT
The DNA here is from genome assembly GCA_030407325.1 of Camellia japonica. Taxonomy (NCBI): domain Eukaryota; kingdom Viridiplantae; phylum Streptophyta; class Magnoliopsida; order Ericales; family Theaceae; genus Camellia; species Camellia japonica. The sequence goes on from JAPPVO010000019.1 coordinate 26,748,912, forward strand.
CTGGTTATTCTGCTTGTCAGATCTCCATGCTGCAACAGGGACTTCAGGGGATGCTGAGTCAGCACCATAATCTTGTGGGCTTGGAAATAGTGATTTGACTTTTTGGAAGCCATCACCAAGGCTAGTGTCAATTTTTCCAAAGGCAAGTACCTGGTTTCTGCACTTGCTAGGGTTTTACTCACATAATATACTGCCTTTTGCTCTCCCTCCCCTTCTCGGATTACCATTGCACTTACTGCGTGGTCTGAAACTGCTAAGTATAGCAACAATTCTTCTCCAGGTATTGGATTTGACAAAACTGGAGTTGTTGTCAGGTACCTTTTCAAGTCGGCCAAGGTGACTTCGCACTCTTCTATCCACAAAAAATCCGTGGCTTTCTTTAACAATTGAAAAAATGGCTTGCATTTATCAAAACTTTGGTTGATAAATCTATTTAGGGCCGCTACCTTGCCGGTCAAAATCTGGACCTGCTTGGCTAATGTCGGGCTCTTTCAAGTCAATGATGGCCCTGATTTGATCTGGGCTTGCTTCAATGCCCCTCATGGTCACCAAGTATCCAAGGAATTTACTAGATCCGACTCTAAATGCACATTTAGAGGCATTGAGCCGAAGCCGATATGCTTTCAAGATATCAAAAACTGCCTGTAAGTCGACCAGACAGTTCCCAAGTTCTTTGGTCTTTACAACCATGTCATCGATGTTGACCTCTACTGTCCTCTTAATCAAATGCTTGAACATCTTGGTCACTAATCTCTAGTAGGTTGCTCCTATATTTTTCAACCCAAAAGGCATCACTCTATAACAATAGAGTCCTTTCGGGGTGATGAATGTCGTCTTCTCTTTATCTGGGGCATACATTGTTATCTGGTGGTAGCCTTTGTATGCGTCCAGGAAACTCATCCTTCCATGCCCTGAAGTGGCATCTACTAATTGATCAATCTTAGGTAGTGGGAAACTGTCCTTGGAGCAAGCCTTATTCAGGCTGGTGAAGTCCACACAAACCCTCCACTTGCTGTTCTTCTATTTCACTACCACTGTGTTGGATAGCTAGGTAGGGTAGTTCACTTCCCAAATGGCCTGGGCTTCCAACAGCTTGTCCACTTCCTCCTCAACTGCCTCCACATGTAACAATGTCGGCCTCCTTGCTCGCTCGATGACAGGTTTAGCTGACCTGTCTACGTTGAGCCTATGGCAAGTGACCTCGGGGTCAATGCGAGCTATTTCGTAAGGCATCCAGGAAAACACTTCTATGTTTGCTCACAAGAAAACCTCTAACTCTCTTTCCCTCTCCTCGATTAAGCTTGAGCTGAGAATGAAGAAGCGCTCTCCATCATCTTTTCGGACCAGGATCTTTTTCAAAGCTTCCTCACTCTTGTTGGCTGGTTCTTTGTCGACATCATTTAGGACCTCTATGTCCTCGTCGTTAATTTCTACTGTCTCTTCTTCTGGCACGTTATGAGTGGATTTCATTGCTACCATGGAGCAATTTTTGCCTACACCTGATCCCCTCTGATCTCCTCAATCCCATGTTTGGTTGGGAATTGCAACAACTGGTGCAATGTTGAGGGAACAACCCTCATTGCATACAACCACGGCCTACCCAAGATAACATTGTAAGAGGAAGGGGTGTCAATTACTGTAAACTCTGTGCTTACCTTCTTGGTGCGTGTTTGCACCTCCAAATTCGTGGCTCCTAGAGGCCACGTCGGCATTCCATTGAATCCAACCATTGGGCTGTTGGATTGTTCCAGATCATCTAGGTAAAGGCCAAGCTCCTTGTAACATCTAACATACATGATGTCACAAGAACTACCTTGATCAACCAGTATGCGTCTCACCTGGCACTATTCAATCTTCAGTGTTATCACCAGGGCATCGTTGTGTGGATGCTACACCATATCCAGGTCTGCCTCAGTAAAAGAAACCATTGGTCCCTGGTACTCATTTGTCCTAGGTTTCTTTTGTTGGACCTAATACACATGATGCAGGTGCCTCACTCTCTATGTTTCACCACGTACATCATTCTCATTGACCTTCGAATGAATCACATTGATCACCCGAGGTCCATCTACTTGCTGCTGTGGCGCTGGTAGAGGTGGTGTTGTTGGTGCCTGGGGTAGCCTTGCTTGCTCTTCCCTTGTCCTGGCCTCATCTACTATGTCTCTTAGGTGACCCTGTCTGACTAGATCCTCTAACTTTGTCTTCAGGGCCCTACATCCTTGAGTCAAGTGTGCACCCTCATTATGGTAAGCACAATGTTTCCCAAGGCTCCCTCCCATAAACTCGCTAGGGATCTTCTCCAACGCTCTGTAATACGGTTGGTTCCTGATCCTTTCCAGAACTTTGTAGACCGGGATCCTGAATACAGTGGTGACTGCCTATGCAGCCCTCAACCTTGTTTCCTGCTTGTTAAAACCAATATTACCTTGGCCTCGCTTCGACGAGTCGTTTCTCTTCTCCTATTTTGGTGTATTCATCCACTGTGTGTCCTCTTCAGCTCTGGCATACTTCTTGATCCATGCCATGAGCTCCTCCATACTTTTTGGTAGAGTTTTTGCCAGCGATATTCGAAGAAGGCAATCGTCATCCAGGCCGTTCTAAAAAGACACGACTGCTAGCTCCTGGTTACAAGCAGGAATTCGGTTGAACACCTCGTAATATCTCTTGGCGTAAACCCTGAGGCTTTCACCCTCACTAATGTTCAAAGCCAGTAGGGAGTCTACCCTTAGTGGCTGCAACTTGTTTGTAACAAACCTGGCCACAAACATCTCGGTCAAGCTTTCCCAACTCTTCACAGTTCCTTTCGAGAACTTGCAGAACTAATCCGATGCGATTTCCCCAAAGGATGAGGGGAACACCATGCATAATAACTACTCATTCCCACTCCACCAAGCCATTGAATTCAAATATAAATTAACATGAAAGTTTAGATCAGACTTACCGTCATAAATCTGGAACCTCGACATGTGGAATCTCTTTGGGGCCTCAAATCTATCCAACTCCACTAAGAATGGCATTCTCGGCTTGACGGGGATGTGACCTCAGCGTTGAGTCGCTTCTTCTGGAGGTAGTCTCTCAGATCCTCTTTTGTTTGGCCGGGAGCTTGGCTATCAACAGATTTCAGCCTTTTTGGCGCGTTGCTTCCGGTGTCATTGTGTGTCTTCTTGGACTTCTTTTCATTCACTGTATTAAAGCAAAGGCCCTTCCCCTGGATATGCCGAGGTTCTTTGGCATAGGTCCCTTTGGTTCGTGGTGTCTTCTGCGACTCACCTCTCACTGACTCTGCTCATCCGACATCCCGTGAAGGCTAATGTGAGCGCTTCTTTTCCTTGCCATACTGTGGAACTACTGGGATTATTTTATGTCCCTTTTTCTGGGTGTCAGTCTTGGCTGCTGGTACCGGCGTGTCCTGCAACAGGAATAGTGATTGCATCACGTTGTTCTGTATGATGAAGTTGACAATCGATTGTATGTCTACCAACTTGTTTGCCATTCCTTTCATCTCGCCGTCCCTCCTCAAGCATCTATCCTTCCATACCTGGAGGTCGCTTTCATTGTAATACTCATCTCGGCCTACTTTCTTTGTGGCATTACCCTCTTGGCTGATGTCCTTCTCCCCAAGATTCGGATCCGGTGCTCCTTCATTACGATTTTTCTCCCCGACGTTAGGATCTGCATGTTCACCACTCTTATTGTGGACGTCGTCTCCAATCTTTTCTTCCTGTTCGTCATTGTCCATCTATTCTCCTTAAGTTCGCATAGACGGCGCCAAATTGTGGGTGTTGATTTTTGACCACACAAACAAATGGGGAACTCAGCTAGACAGCACCGGCAGAATAGATTAATCCCAACAACCTACAACCTGCACAAGAAGATGAGAATTTGGTGGTGGTTCGTCCACTCGGGGGCACTCCGATGATCAAGTCAGTAATCTCTCAAAGATATCAATTAAAGTATTTAACTCACAATTCATTGCTCACAGTATATAACACATACTTGAGACCCACGGGGGTGCCCTGTTTTTATAGCTAACATTGACCTGATCCCTTTAGAAGCCTAGCATCAGTGGACTCAGGCTCAATGCTCATCCAGGTCCTTCAGCTAGATAGAGATAAACTCTTCTTGTGCCTTATCCTTATCTAGACTGAGATCCTCTCATGTTCTAGGATCTTGTCTCTTATGTACTTATCTCGGATTTCGGCATCTCTACAGATAACCTTGGCCTAGCCGAGATCATCTCGGCAGTGTGACCAGGCCACTTGGCACCTTGACTGACACTCCGACATCACCTTAGCCATGTTATGTCATTCACAAAATACTTCCCCACAGTTTTTTACTTTAATCGAACTAGTTTTGGGGTTAATTTGGCTAGGTTTTTACGAACATGGTTATAGTGATGCTATAGTATCATACAGACATTTCAAACTTGGCAGTTTGTTTCCTTGTAGAACATTTTACTACACTGTTTGATTAATAATGCTCCATTTGTTTTGATGAAAAACATTTTTTGAAAAATATTGTTTTCATTTTCTAGCATTCAGTATGATAGAAAATGAAAGTCTAATAGTAAAATGTTTTCTGTATTCCATAGTCAATGGAAAACAAGGACAAAATATATTTTTCACTTTTTAAAGGTGGAATACATTTTTTTTGGATTGAACTCTTACCATCACCACCATTCAACCACCACCATCACCACCTCCTCCCCTACAACCACCACCTCCAACCATCACACCACCTCTACTACCACTGTACCACAAGTATAAACACCACCCTCCTACCATGACCACCACCTTCACCACCATTTCCATTTTGGGAAATTATTTTCTAACAAAACAAACAGAGCGTAAGTAGCTAATGCTCTTGGCAAAAACGCATTGTGACTTTCTTTGGTGAGTAACATATGATTTTGGTATTTTGGTTTTGTAGATATCGGTGTAGGAGTTCCCGGCAAACTCAACCATCCTGGATTTGATGGAAAGAGCTGGTCAAGGAAGCTTTAGATAGACCTCTTGTGGGTTTCCTGTGAAGGAAGAATTGAGGCCGAGGTTGATTCATGAGCCAGTGAGTGATCCTACCTACAAAATAAAAATGGGGGATATGGTGGAGCTCACTCCGGTGATACCTGACAAGTCATTGACAGAGTACAGGGAAGAGATCGAACGGATGTACGATAGAGGCCTTACTGTGTCAACCTCAAGATAGGCTGCTAGTAACATGGTTGTCTGGAGAAGTTGATAGACGCTTGCATGGTTTCACCTCCTGTTGTAGTGACGACTAGTAGTTCTTGTATATATATAGATGATAAGTATTTGCAAAGCTTTCTAGTTTTGGTTCAAGTTCGGGTTCTGGGTTCTTGAAGAACAATGACTTACTGGATTCAACGAAGAGCAAATGTTTAATTTTATTGCAATATAATCTAGCAATCATTACCTGCTTCTTCATTATGTGCCAGTGGCGTAAACTCATCACATTATCTCCTCTTCTAACCCTCGAACTTCAATTTGTAACCTTTTTGTTTAGCTAATGACACATACCCATGGTAATTTTTCATTTTCATTTGTTATGAAAGTTTATTTTGAGGTTGGATGAATTTGGAAATGAGTTATGGTATAGTGGGGATTAAATTGGGTTTGGGTTTGCCTTTCGATTTGAGAAGCAAAGTGAGAAAATTTATTTCTTTTATGGACCAAAATAAAAAACGGAACTTTACAAATTCAAAACTTCGCCTTAACAAAGAAGGAAGGTGGTAATTAAATTAAATAAATAAGTCTTAATTAATATTATAATAAGTCATAATTAAATATCAATGTCATAATTAGAACATATAATAAGTACCCTAAAACAAAGTGTATTATACTCCTTCCGTCACAAAACAATAATTCTTTTTGGGAAATTTATTTTTTTTGGTAGTACAATTATTGCACTTTAAAAAAATTGATTTTTCAAAATTATCATTTGATAGTATGTTTTTGGGATTTTTATTGATAAATCCTATTTAGAGGTGTTCTAACCCAATAAGTCCACCAAGGAAAATTATAACCTAATTAGTCCCATGTATTTATACTTTTATTCCATGAGGTCCTTTTTTCCTGATTTATATTATTTGTTGGACTATTATACCCTTATGTCTATTATTGATATGTATTACATAGAAAAAGGATATATAAATTATTATATATATATATATATATAAAATTTCACAACATAGCACACACCAACTCCATCTTCTCAATTGCTTCAGAGAACTTCACAGCACACCAACTCCATAAATGGAGCAACAACTTCGTGCCAAATTCGAGCAAATTTTCAACCAACCCACAACCACCTCCACTTCTCTGTAAGCTCCATCTCTCGCTCGATCTCTCATCCTCAAGCCTTCCACCTCTGACTCCACCATCTCTTCTTTCCTCCAACCTCCTTCTCTCTCTCTCTCTCTCTCTCTCTCTCTCTCTCCAACCAGACCGCGACCCTCTCTCTCTTCACCACACTCTGTTTCTCTCTATCTCTCTCCTCTTCGACCTCACCACCTATCGCCACCACTTTTCTTACTCCATCTTCCATACTATCCGCTCGTTCTCTCTCCTCTGCAACCCCACCTCAACTCACACCCTCGCCGAAATCATGATAATATATAGATAGTGTATATATTTTCACTGGGTTCATTATCACTATGCAATTGTGATGTTAAAATTCATATCAGACTGTTGTATTCAGCCATCCACAATGTTTATTTGGATACAAAAATGATGTGAATATTCACAATGTAACAAATAGATGTGAAGATTCACATTAATTCTAGTATATTTTTGGATGGATCATACACCTTATTTATGTACAATGTGAATATTTACATCTGTAATAAACTATAATAAACATAGGACATGATGTGATTGAAAATGGGCCTTAACAAAATTACGATGTGAACATTGACACCAACTTCAACATAAGAGACCAGATATGGATGTTCACAATTCATATTGTTTAGAACATTGTTTGGTCAACTGTCATTATGTGTAGTCAATATTTTTTTTGGATATATTTGTGGATGAATCATACATCCTACATATGTAAAATGTGAATATTAACATCTGTAGTCGATCACAGTAAACATAAGACATATTTTAAACATTCACATTAATTGAAAATGGGCATTAACATAAATTATGATGTCGTTCACACCAATTTCTGATACGTTTGTTCATGGGTCGTACACCTAATTAATGTATAATGTGAATATTAACAATGCAATAAATAGATGTGAAGATTCATATTAATTCTAATATATTTGTGCATAGATCATTGTGGACACGCCCCGCGTGAGGGCCTCATGCCACAGTTCGGACTCGATTGTCACGGTTCTTAATCTGAACCAAAGAGTCCAAATCCGGCAAATCGTTTTGAGAAAACATATTTTTAGAAAAGAAGTGCCAAACATGGACTGCTTTGCCAGATACAGAGTCGCCACTAAATATTTTATTTTGGGGGAATTTAGGAAACCCTGACTCGGTGCCAAAGGCCATGTGTCCGTCATCACCAAAGTTGCCTCGGCTCGGGAACTTGGGTACGATTAGGGAAGGTCAGCTATGAGCACCCCCGCTCGCCTGATCAAAGATCGGCCTCTACTAACCATGATATCTTGTTTTGAAAACATTATGCGTTCTTATTCCGGTTATTAGCCTAGAATTACTATGTTATGCGCACAACAAACAAGTATAGACCAAATCGCCTAAATTGGAACAAAACATTTCATGTTTGTTTTGATGATGGTTTGCTACTCGCAAGTAGGCTAAAGATGCATGTTTTGCCACTTTCAAGTGGGCTTTAGAAAAGATGGTTTTGCCACTATCTAGTGGGCTTAAAACTCACGGTTTCAATGCATTATTCCAATTTAGGTACTTTGACCTCCATCCACAGGCATTCAAGCAGTTATATCACATAAGCAGCTAGCCTCATGGCAATCATGTTATTATGGCAACACTCACACGCATGCGGTATGCTAAAGCATAAAAGCTTACCTAGTACTCCAAGCCAAAACAGAAACTAGTTAGTAATCATATGCATGATCCTAGTTCATGTTAAGATGGCTAATGTAACACATACAAAATGCAACTATAATAGGCTCGGCTATCCTAAAGATGGCATGTGAAATGCTGCAACTAACAAGTACTCAACTTGGAATTGAAATACAATGCAGTTAGTATGATGCGCCGAGCCCGGTGCATGCAATACAGATGAATGATGCACGCATGCATAGCATAAGGTATGCTAATTTAAATATGTCCTAGTCTAACCATCATAAGCGGGTAAATAAAAGGGAAGAAAGACGTGGGGTTGGAAGATATACACACACTCACGCACACTTATTACACAATTGCCCTCGCTCGGAGGGTCCGAATAAATATTACAAAACAAATGAATACTGCTAAATTAATTATTACAGAACTTCTAATTAATTAACAAATTAAATGCAGAATTAAAGTGGCCATAGCCCCACCTTAAAATGTTTGGATGATGCATGCTTGACTCGTACTACCCGAAAACTCCTGCCTGTTTACACTGCCTAGCTCCTCTGAAGGCTGCACAAGTCTTGGGTTAGGTTCTCTGCACCCTGTGGAGCACCACCGGCTAGGAGGAATGGCCACCGGCTATGCGAAATGGTCACCGGCCGCTGATGAAGTTATCGGCCATTGATGGATGGTCCGGTCGGCACTAGAGATGGCCGGCCGGCCAAAGCTTCCTGCAGAAACTGGTTTTGACAGCAACAGAGGGCAAGTAGTGTATGGCATGGAATTTTCAAGCAAATGTATGCATGGACACACTCCCTATCATGCAATGGACTCAAGGGAGCATGGCCCTCGACCCTCGGGCCATCAATCACGCATTTCAATGCATGATGACCCAAAAGCCAAGTGTGCAACTTCAATATCAAATGAAATGCACACACAAAACACATCAAAGGCCCCAACCTCTATCATGCTTGATCAAGAGGCAAGGGATGCATGCACGATGCAATGCAACCTAGGCATGGAGGCTAAGTATGCAACATGAACATGCAAATGAGCAATGTATACTAGGCACGCAACCTAAACATGTAAGCAAACATGGCATGCAACAACATGCGATGATGGACTTAAACTAACATGGATAGCTCGCAAGCATGCCAAAATCAGTGGCCATAATGAGGCAAGTGAGGCAACAAAATACATGGAATGCATGCACAATGCATTAACCAAGCTTGAGGCACAAAAATGCAACTCTACCAAAGCATGGCAAGGAGGAAATATGACATACAATGGTGCATGTTCCAGTGCTGGAATGGCATACAAAATGACCCCAAAATGACTCCAAAGCATGCAAACACTCATGTAACGCATTGTTAAGGACTCAAGCACTAAAGCTAGTGAAATGCAATACACTATAAACATGCAAAGCGATGCTCAAATGATGAAACCAGTCCCTATACAGCCCAAAATAATGCTAAAACATGTATGAGGTGTAACCAAAATAAGCTAGCATGCTTAGCCAAAACATCATGCAATATGAGCTAGTAGGCATGGTTTACATTACATGTATATAAAGCACAAGAGAGGTCACCAAACCAGCCCAAAACAGTAACATGGTATGTCAAATAAACCGCCAAAACCCATGGAAACAAGGTCCATGCATGCAAGAATGGTGTGTTCCTTTGAAAGGCCAAGGGGGTTACTCCACACATGCAACAAGGACACTTAACATGGCAAAACTAACTCTGGAAATGGGTTATGGAGGTCCTAAACCCACTGAAAAATGCCTGAACCGAGCTCAAGAAGTGTGCAAATATAGGCCCCTTTGTAAGGCCAAAAATGCAAGTAATCAAGACAATAAGGAGAGGGGATGGCCCTCTCCTTCTTAGGACCTTAAGACACCATCCTCACCACTGAAATCCCTCAAGATTTCAGTGGTGAGGAGGCCCAAACAAGGTGGTCCCGGAGCTCACCAAAAATGCACAAAAATGAGGCCAAACAAGGCCTAAGAGGGGGTAGACAACCCCAAACACAAAAGTGTTCTTGAACAAACTTAAAAAGGAGCTAAAAACAAGACTTTTTTCAGTTATACACAAAGCTTAAATCAGCATGCAAGACAGGTCAAAAGCTAATGCAAGATTGGGGAAAAATAAAGCAAAAGTGTTACCCTTGAAGAACACTTCAAGAACAGCAGGTCCAGCCACTCTCTTCTGACCAAAATCAGTCCAAAACCTCAAGAACAAACCCTCAATGTCTCTCAAAGTCGAAGTAAGGTGTAATGCTATGTGTTTTAGTGCAAAACTAAGAACAAACACACACTTTAGGCCCTCAAACACACACAAAATGAAGAGAGAGAGGGAGATATAGAGAGAGAGGATGATATATATCAGATATATATGTGTATAGCTCTGGTTTTTTGCTGAACCAAACAAAGGAGAGGGTTAGTCTCCTTATATAGGCAAGGGAAAGCTTAAAGCTTACAGAGAAGCCAAGTGAGAGGGGTCAAGGGGGTCAAGGCTTCCTAGAGAAGCTAAGGCAAGGGTGCAAGCTTCTTGGGGAAGCTTTGACAAAGGGTTAAGCTTCCTCAAGAAGCTTGATCAAAGGGTGCAAAAGGTTTGGATCAAAAGGGGTCAAAGGTTCAAAATAGCCACACATATGCACGGGGGAGAGGGTTTGTGCATCCCAGCTGGCACAGCTGGCATGCACCATGCCTGAAGGGTGCAAAAGGGTAAAACCGGCCACGAAAGGAGGCCATCGGCCAAATAAATGGCCGGTCGGCACAATAAATGGTCGGCCTGCTATTTTTTCTGGCCGACCGGCTAAATAGATGGCCGATAGGTGGCTGCCAAGGTCAAAAAGTGGCCGGTGGTGTCCAGATTGAAGCCCCGGAAGTTAGCTTTCCAATGGCGCAAACCTTGCATTAAAATTCCTCCTGTGCAAAAAGTTATGCCCTTTTTGGTGAAGCCGCGCAGATTCGATCCAACCGGGATGATGCCCAACTTCAACCGATCATATCTCCCCCACCCGGACTTGGCTTTAGGAGATTCTTGAGTGCAAAATGAAGCCCCGGAAGTAAGCTTTCCAACGGTGGTGGCCTCATAGCTAAAATCCAAGTATGCAGATGAATAAGCCCGATTCAGCGAGGGCTGCTCGACCCTCTTCTACCCGGATTCATGCCGAACTTCTCCCAAACTAGTTTTCTCCTTTCCTTTCCTCTTTTCTTCAACTTCAAACCCCTAAACAAAGTGTTTTGAAAGATTTTTCAAAGATTTCATCTCTCTTTCATTCATTCTCCACTTTGTCCTTGCTCGGTTTACCGAAAAGCACAACATTTAACGAAATGCGAGCGTCGGAACATCGTAGGAACTTTATTTTCAAAACATTTTGAAAGAGAGGGTTTTAAGATCTAAAATCTTTTGATCAAGATTGTTTTGGTCCAAAAGGGGTATGAAGTTGGGATTTGACTCTTTCATTGTCGAAGAAATTGAACCTTTGCCCTGCACACATTTTACCACCAAGTAAACCATCAGTAACGCCCAAGTCTTAATGGCAGTAAAAAATGGGGTGTCTACAATCATACACCTAATTAATATATAATGTGAATATTAACATCTGCAGTCAACCACAGTAAACATAGGACATAATTTGATCATTCACATTTATTGAACATAAATTACGATGTAAACATTCACACAAACTTCAACATAAGAAAACAGATATCAATGTTCACAGTTTATATTATTTAGCACACGCAACACATCAACACCAAATATACCATTAAAACACATAGGTCTGTGAGAAGTATATCATGATATAATTATATGTCGTCGAGTGTTACAAGTTATCAAAATTACAAAAAAAAAAAAAAAAAAATAGCATTGTATTTTGGTATAGCTAGTGTATGGTGGACAAACCCCTACCATTGAACAACGGAGTTTGCCTCAAATAGTCCAGCTGAGGATACGAGAACTTGGTGTTTGTTATCAGTTTTACTAAGCCTGTAATGTTTGATTGATAATTGATATGCCTCATGTCGATGTGGGTGTTGCTCTCTAGAGGCATGCTCTATTCTTTGACATGATACTCTCCTCTTCCTCTTTGTGCAAAATTTAGATGCAACATTTGTTACATAGGCATGCACAAATAGGGAGTGTTTATATGAACACTAAATTTGATTTCAATAGAATTGGTAGGGTAGGCATACACATTGACATCAGCACATCATTAGTCAGTGTGGATGTTCACATTCAACGATATTCATATAAGCAAAAGCAACAAAGTACTATTTAGGTGACAATTATTATGTGAACATTCACATCATTAGATATGTGAATATTCACATTACTGCTAGGGTACAAATAGGAGTGGTCACGCCGAATATTAATATTTACACATCCATATAATATTAGGTATGTCTATGTGTATAGAAGGGAATGTTAAAGTTCACATCAACATTTGGTTACTACAATTCATTGTAAGACGATGATTATATGTACACATTTATAAGCAAATAGCACCAATGTGAATATTCATAGTGGCTATAAACAACCAAACAACATGACAACATCACCCATTCATTAACCACAAACCACATATTTTCAGTGTACACATGTGATGTGATGTGAATATTAAGTGGATAAATATGAACAACTACAATGTCAAGGTTCACATCAAAATCGAACTACAACTAGAAGAAACGTTTTTATTTGGGGATTTGCTTGACACAATGTTCACAATCGTATAACAAATTTATTTAAGACATGGTCCCTGTGTGAATGTTGACATCATGTGAACACCAACAACAACATTCGAAACAACGACAATTTTTTTGTTTTCTAGGAAAAACAACAAATTTCGTGTAGACACCCCATTTTTGACCGTCCTCAAGACTGGATGTCACTGCTTGAACACTCGGTGATCATCCATGTTTGTGTTCGTCTTGAGTTCTCGGAGGTCTCGGCTGCGCACCTTACCTCAGGATCTCTCGACTCGACTGTTTCGTGTCTGGTTTTGCACCAAACACTTGTGTTTTGCCTTGGAGGGGCAGGGAATGGCTTGTGGGTCATCCCCACACTCCACCGGCCATGGCTTGAGGCCACCGGCTGTGTTTTTTGCCACGGCCAATGTTTGGCCGGCCGCCGGCACTATAGATGGCCGACCGGCTATTTTTCTTTGGTCAATTGCATTTTGGCGGGCCGACTACTGTGCATCTGCTTTTGCAGATATTTTTGGTGCAGCTGGCATACACTGTCACCCCCTCCATACACGTGTATAGAGGGATGATTGCCCTCTTGTTAGCTTCCTTTGGAAGCTTTACAAGACAAATGGTCTATAAAAGAGGGGCTCTTCTCTCTTGTTTTGGGGGGTTAGACATTTTTAGACAACATTTTTAGAGCTTGAGTTTTAGGGTTAGGGTTTACATATATCCTTTATCTCTATATCTCTCTCTTTCTTGTGTTTAGTGTGTGTTTAGTCCCATTTTTGTGCACAAACACCCACCATCACACATTTTCTTAGGAGCTAAGGTCCTTGAGGGTTGTTTTGAAGTTTTGGAGCTGGTTTTGAGCTTGGAAAGGTAGTTGGACCACCATTTGTGAAGGAGGTCTTCAAGGGTAACAAACTTGCTCTTTTTACCCTATTTTTGCAAAGCTTTTTAGCCTATCTTGCATATGTTTTTGAGCTTAGCATATAACATAGAAAAGTCTTGTTTTTATCTGCTCTAAATAGTTTGTTCAGGGTGTTTTAAGCTTTGGGGTTGTTTGACCCCTCTTAAGGCTTGTTTAGCCTTTGTTTTGTGCCATTTTGGTTGAGCTCCAGGACCATTGTGTGTGGGCCTCCTCACCACTGAAATCTTGAGGGATTTCAGAGGTGAGGATGGTGCCTTGAGGTCCTAAGAAGGAGAGGGCCACCCCCTCTCCTTGTTGTCCTTGAAAAGGGCCATTCTTGCCTCTTTAGTGAGCACCATGTTTAGGTTCATGTTGGCCATGCCTTGACTGATTTTCATGCTTATTATGTCATAATATAGCATTATGTTTAATTGGTTTGGACACACCTTGCATGCTTTGCATACATGTCTTGTAATGCCATCATTTAGCCTTAACATGCATCTAGGCTTTGACCCTTGTTCAAGCATGTTTTAGGCCTAGCTTTGTGAAGCTTTTGTACTTGTTTTTCCATGGTTAAGGTCTACCTTTAGTTGTTTTGGTCGACCATGGCATGCATTGCATAGCCCCTTTACATTGTTTAGCTTGTAGGCTTTAAATGTGTGAAGTGTTGAGCATGCATTGTTTGATTTATTTCAGTGGTTCGACACCACTTATAGCATCATTTCAGTCCTCATGACATGTTTGCATGCTTGCCTTTGATGCTTCTTTGATGCCTTATGAGGTTGTGCCTTATGCTCCATGTTTGGTCATTGTGCATGCCCTTGAATTTAAGTCATTTAGATGCCATCTAAGTGATCTTTAGGCTTTGTTTTAATATGCTAAAACTCTATTTTTGGTCATTTAAGTCATGCCATGTTTGGTTTTGCTAAGGGTAGTTCAATACCTCCTTAGCTTGCCTTGAGCTTTGGACCTCTAATTGCATGCTTATGCTTGTCTTGTTGGCTTGGTTTGGCACCATTTTAACATGATTTTCAGAGCTTATGTTGCATGTCATTGGTCCATGTTTTTGTGTTTACAAGTTGTCTTCATGTGCTCAAGTGTTGGACCATATTTGCATGCATGCGTGTGTGTGTTTTGGACTTCACTTCCATAGCATTGGCCACTGATTTTGGCAAGCTTGCAAGCTACCCATGTTAGTTTAAGCCCACCCCTTTGCATGTTGTTGTATGCCCACCTTGTATGCTTCTTAGCATTGTCCCGTGTTGTTGCATACTAGTCGACATGCTTAGGATTGCATTGCATTGGCATGCATGCTTTGCCTCTTGAATTGCTTGTGATAGAGGTTGAGTTCAATTTGCTTGATTATGTGCATTGCATTCCATATCAACATGCACACTTGACTCTTTGGGCCATCAATGCATGGAAATGCGTGATTGGTGGCCCGAGAATCGATGCCCATCCTCCTTTGAGTCATAAACATGATAAGGAGTGTGGTTGGTGCATACATTGCTTGAAATACATTGCCATGCTTTGCTTTGTCCTCTGCTGCTGTCAACACAGATTCTGTAGGAAGATTTGGCCGGCCGACCATCTGCAGTGCCGACCGGCCATCCATTGTTGGCCGATGGATTCATTTGTGGCCGGTGACCACCCTCCATGGCCGGTGGCTATTCTTCTCAGTCGGTGGTGTTCCACAGCACTTAGAGGAGCAATCCTGAGACTTTTGCAGTCTTCAGGGTAGGACAGTCAAAGCAGAGGCATCTTGTGCATGGCAGTGATTTCCGAGCGGAATCGAACGCACACGCATTAGACCCTTTTCCCGAGGCCGTTGTTTACTGCTTAAATAAATTAGTTAATTTGCTCAGCTGATTTAAGTGGTCTGTAATATTTAATGAGCTTATAGGTTAATTAAATTGTATTATTCTTTCGGCCTCTCCGAGCGAGGACAAATTTGTAATAAGTGTGGGTGCGTGTGTGCATATCTTCCAACCCCCACTTCTTTCTCCCTTTTACTTACCTGCTTTCGATGGTTAGTTTAGGGCACGTTTACTTTAGCATACTTTATGCTATGCATGCGTGCATCCATTCATCAGTATTGCATGCACCGGGCTCGGCGCATTATGCTAACTGCATAAGTATTTCAAATCTAACTTGAATACATGCTACTTGAGCATTTTCACATGTCATTTATAGACTAGCCGAGCCTACTCTAGTGACATTCCGTATGCGTTGCATTAGGCATTTAAACATGGACTTGGATCATGCATGATTGCTAACATGTTCTTGTTTTGACGCGGAGTACTAGGTGAGCTTTTTATGCTTTAGCATCCCGCATGCGTGTGAATGTTAACATGACAGCATGCTTACCATGTGGCTAGATGCTTATGTGATATAAACTGCCTGAATGCCTGTGGGTGAAGGTTGGATGTTTGAGTTGGAACAACTCATTGAAATCCGTATTTTAGCCTACTTGCGAGTAGCAAATTCCAAAGCGTTTTCCAAACAAACGGATATGCAATGCTTCATTCCAAATTAGGCGATCTAGTCTATACTTTGTGTTGTGCGCATCACATAGTAATTCTAGCTAATTAACTGGAATAAGAACACATAACGTTTTCAAAATGAGATATCATGGTTAGTAGAGGCCGATCTTCGGATCGGGTGCTCATAGCTGACCTTCCCCAATCGTACCCAAGTTCCCGAGCCGAGGCAAATTTGGCGATGACGGACACGTGGCCTTTGGCACTGAGTCAGGGTTTCCTAAATTTCCCCATAAAAAATATTTAGGTGGCGACTCTGTATCTGGCAAAGCAGTCCATGTTTGGCACTTCTTTCAAAAATTTGTTTTTTCTCAAAACGGTTTGCCGGACTTGGACTCTTTGGTTCAGATTAAGAACCGTGACAAATTGAGTCCGAACTGTAGCATTGAGGTCCCTCGCGGACATGTTACATTTGGGAGTTTGCATCATTTCAACAATACCAACAATAGCAAAAAGAGGAAAAATAACAGTAACAACATGAACAACAAAGACCAAAAATAACAATGGCAACATGTGAGAAAGTTTGCATTAGGACCCAAAAAAAAAAAAAAAAAAAATGTAATTTGATTACACAAAAAATGGGAAAAAAATGTGCTTACATTTGTTCCCATGTCGAGTTGATACACTCCGATAGATACGAATGTTCACAGTGTTGTTTCTTTTTCATTGAAGTATGGTTCCAGTAGCTGACAACGCTTTGAATGACGGTGGGAGAACGGAAAGACACAAATGGTGGGTGAATTTAGCGATGGAAGCAATGAAATCGCGAAATCGATAGTTGTGTCCACAAATGGATGTGAATATCCACATCTGTCCATGGATGTGGATGTTCACTGTGTCAGCATAAACACAGTGTGCATAGTGTGTGTGTAAAGATCAATGTGTGTTGATACAACCATGAACAACATTCAAGAACATGCGAATGTTAACCCGAACAAATCAAATTATATTGTGGATGTTTACACTACTAATTTGGATAACAATACACATATTTGTTACAATCATGCAATGTTGATGTTATAGTTCAACCTCAAAATTGAAATACAGTTTCAAACATGGAATAACAAAAGTGATATGTTTCCTCTAAACACAGTGCACAGTGGTAAATGTTTACAAAGTGTCTAATTAATTTACACATGTTATGAATGTTCACAACATAATTATATATAACAACAATATCTGACACAAGCAAGTTGGACCATGATTCTTTGTTTTCATCAACCTCAAAATTGAAATACAGTTTCAAATATGGAATAATAAAAGTGATATGTTTCAGCTAAACACAGTAGTGAATGTTCACAAAGTGTCTAATCAATTTACACATGTTATGAATGTTCTTTCATATGAATGTTCACTACAGTTAACAACAATAATATTATGGACAAGAACAGTAACAATATGAAATTCCACACATTGTATGAATAAAAATAGGGGATATGTGTGGAAGTTCATATTAGTGCAATTTGAATAAGACATTCACATGATTAAAACATACAACAAGAAGAAGAAGAACATCTGCAATAATTGGCTTGGCCCAACATATTGACTTCTATGTGAATGTCTACTACTATTAACATCAATAATATTAGGGGCAAGAACAATGATAATATGAAGTTCATACATTGTAAGAATAGAAACAAGCACTATTGTGGAAGTTCATATTGGTGTAATTTCAATAGGAAATTCACATGATTGAAACATACATACATACATACATACATACATACATACATACAACAACAACAACAACAACAACAACAATAACAATATCTGAGACAATTTGCTTGGCTCAACATTTTCAATTCCATATGAATGTTCATAGCTTTTAACACAACATAATGGCTAGTGCAATATTTCTGGGTGAAAAAACCCATATAATTGAGGATTGGGATTGAGGGTTCACATTTACTATTAGGGCATGAACAATAATAATATGAAGTTCCACATATTGTATGAACAATAACATCATTTGTAAAAGTTCACAATATTGTATTTTGAAGAAGAGATTTAGGGTTTACATACAAGATTTGTGAGGTTACCTATATTTTTTGCCCATATTGACAAAGATGGAACTTCAGGATGTTCAGCAATGGTGATTTCTACGATTCCGGCGACGGACAGTGGAGGGATGACGAAGAAGATGATGAGACGCTGCGATGATGGGACAATGAGAGGTGTGTGGGTGTTGAGACAATATGGAACACAGTTTTGGGTTTTTGGAAGGGTGGAGATATTGTGCTTGATTTTCTGCAAAATAAGAGGGGAAGAGGATAGAAGATTATTTGATTTAAAGAGACGTGGGTGTTTGTGTGAGGGTGTTTTGGTCTTCTACTATGAAATATGACCTAATGGAGTAACAAGAAACACTATGGGTTTGATAGAATAAGACTCTTAGAGAGTGGATTTATTAAAAAAACTCCCTATATTTTTGAGAAATATCAATTGTCATGATTATACTTTTGGTGTTATTAATGAATTTAAAAGAAGGACAAAATAAGAAATTCATATTATTTTAGTTATTAATTTTTTAAAAAGAATTAATATTTTAGAATAATAAAAATAAAATAAAAAATTAACATTTTGAGACGAGAGAGGTAAAATTTCCCAAGTAAAGATGACCTAATAATTTGAGAATGTTGACTTGGTCATATCATATCACCTTGACCCAACTTCTACGGTACTTTGGTTTCCATAGCTTTTAATTCTTGGGTCAATAGACTCTTTGATGCGTGCATAAATTGATTTGGAGTAGAATAAACTTCGATAGATATTTAGGCCTATCATGGGGACTTTAAAAATTATTTTTTTGACTTTTAACTTATTTTGAATCATAATACTTATTTATTATTTATTTACATATTTTTTAAAAAAGCAATTTAAAAAAAAATCAAAAAAATTAACTTTTAACTTACTTTTTAAAACGAGGCTTATAAGATTATCCTATGCCTTTTTCAGTAGAGGTAGGTCCCATGTA
This sequence comes from Camellia japonica, assembly GCA_030407325.1. Lineage (NCBI taxonomy): Eukaryota > Viridiplantae > Streptophyta > Magnoliopsida > Ericales > Theaceae > Camellia > Camellia japonica. The sequence goes on from JAPPVO010000019.1 coordinate 26,768,038, forward strand.
ATATGTCTTGTATACAAATTCAGATTTTGTTCGATATTGAGCGTAACGATTAATATATATATATATATATATTTGTCTATTTTACTTAATAGAAATATGCAAATAACTTAAATTAAAAATTAATTAAAAGATTAAGATTTAAATTGATAAAATTAAAAATTTATCTTGTTGTAAGAATTAAATTATGAGGTTTTTTTTTTATGATTATATATATATTCTTCCCTTTTTGGTTTTAAATAGACTTTTCTTTCTCGTAAACGCCCTGCAAGTGTTTTTCACGTTACAGAATTTGTCAAGTTCTTGAGACTTGTCAAAGTCTTCATGTTGTAGTTCTCCTACTTGTGAAAATAGATATATACGTATTTATATCTATTTCTTTAGTATGTATAGTAAATGATTCTATATAAAGTTCACTTTACACCCATAATCATGGGGTGCTTTTTTTTTTCTCTCCAATTCCTCTCTCTCTCTCTCTGAAAATGTTGAGCAAAGCCTCTTCTTCAAAATTTCATAGCATATTCTTCTTCTTCTGGCTCATAATGTTGATGTTCATCATACTCCAACCAATAACATCAGCAAGAAAACTAGCTGGCGGTAAGTTCTCTCTTTGTTATATATTTATATCAGTGATTTTTCTTAATCTTTATCTCAATTATTTCTTATCAAGATGATTTTTTTGTGGCTCGCTCTTGATACCCACATGACCTACAGGAAAAGAGAAGAGCCTTGGGTGGAGGGATGGAATTAAGAGAACACTATGGTAGCCATGGTGTTTTTATTTTTGTGAAAAATTCTATTTACTATTAACACTTTTAAAATATATATGTATCATATTCTTTTACCATCTTATATTCTATTTTTATTTTCTATCTAAAAATTTCTTTATCCTATTAGAGATTACTTCTATAGTATTTGAATTTGTTTTTATGTGTATATGTATAGTTTATATATCATATTATACATACATATTGATTTTTATATATGGTAAAAAAAATTTATTTATTTTTGACCCCTCCAATGATCCATGCTTGGGTGTACACGAGTGTGGTGTCAGTTGAAAACCTCTCTGATTAGCTAACTTGGAGTAGAATAATATGGCACTATTTGGTATCATCTACAAAAGTATACTTTTTTTTTTTAAAATATATTTTTATTTTTTTTAGATCAACTCATCTCTCTATTTTTTTGCACACCTTCTTTATGAAAAAGTTAAAAAATATACTTATTTATATAATCACAAGACACCCTCTAAATCTAAAAACGATATTAAAAAGATAGATTTAGTATTTTGAATATTGCTTACCCTATCATATGTGCACTTAGGGTTGCAAATAAATCAAGTTGCTCATGAACAAACTCGGTTCGGTTTTTCTCGTTAAGGGCTCAGTTCGGCTCAGTTGAACTCAAACTCGAGCTCGAATATTAGGCTTGTTTAGTAAACGAGCCGAGTTTGAGCTCGCATAAGTTCGGCTCGTTTATCTTTATTTAAATTATATAACAAATATATTATTTATATATTAAATAATATTTTATATTTAAATAATATAAATAATATTAAAAAAATTATCGAGCTGAACCGAGCTTGAATTTCATTAATATTAGTGAGCCGAGCAGAGCTCGATCTTAGTTCTTTATTGAGCCGAGGTCGAGCTCAATAAACGAGCTTGATAAGTAAACGAGCCGAGTTCGAGTTCAACAAAACTTAACTCGGCTTTGCTCGGCTTTTTCAGCCTTATGTCCACTGACCTTCCGTAGACGGTCTCATATATGAACCTTTCATATTGGTGGGTTCTATATCAATTTCATGCAATTTTTGAACTATGTAATTAAGATATTAAATTGTGATTTTAAAATATTTCATTAATTTACATAATTTATATAATTAAAAAAAGAGTTAATTATCTAAAAATCCTATTTACAAATGTTATGGTAGTTCAGGTCCTATCTAAGATTTTTAAACCAATAAGTCATATTTAGTATAACTGAGAATATTATCAATTTTTTAAAATTTTTAAAACTAAGAATATTATCAATTTTAGATAGTAATGTTCCAGATAATTATTTCACTAACTGATTAAAAATAAAAAACAGAGTATGAGATTAAACCTTTTTGCCTTTCTACTTATTGGTTTGATTCAACTATCTAATAAAATCAACAACATTATCATTTTTTTTTTTCAGTTTTAAAACTGAGAATTATTTTCAATTATTATTATTATTATTATTACTATTATTATTATTATTATTATTATTATTATTTTTTCCAGTTTTGTAGCTCCTTTATAGACACAAAATTGTTAGTTTTGCACAAACAAATAATTCAGTTTTTTCAAATTTTTCAAAACAAAAAATATAAGGTTTTTTTTTTTGCACATTTTTTTTTTTAGTTTTTTTAGTTTTTTCAATTTAAAAGTTGGTGTTTTAAAGTTTTGAAAATCAAAATAAATTTCAAATTATCATATTTCTTTATAGATAATCATAAATGATGATAAATTATTGTTTGAAGGACAATTCCGACTATTGAAAATTTAATGAGACTCGAAGGATCAAAAAATCTTAGTTAGGACTTAATAGAGTATAAGTTCATAAATTAAGACTTGTGTATAAGTGCTCCTTAAAAAAATATCTATTAATATATTGATATCGTTACATGAAATGTAAAATAATTGAAAGTCATAAAAATTGTACATACAGTCATGAATTAAAAGGTGAATAAATTTTTTTGAAAAATTATAAAAAAAAAAAATACAAAAAAACTCAGAGTTTGATTGTCGTAACAAAATAAATTTTGAATTTTGTTAATTTAAACTATAATTCTTTTTTTTTTTTTCAATATGAACCATTGATTTATTTTCGTTAAGTAAAATTGATTAAAAAAAGAAGAAGATATTTTAATCATTAAATTTAATGTAAATGTATGAAAAAAAAAAACCTAAAATACCATTTTTCGTTGAGTTTAACAACTAAAATATCATTTTTTTGGGGTTAATTTTGATTTAACGAAAATAGATAAATAGTTTAGATTGAAAACAAATAAAAAACCTATAATTTAAATTGACAAAATTAAAAATTTATTTTGTTAAAAATATGAAATCTTCAGATTTGATATTATAAATAAATATTGTAGTAATATTCATAAATTAGCAAGTTAATAATATAACTTCGAAAAAAAAATTCTATTTATATATAAAATTTATATAAAAACTTGACAAAAATAATGTGATATTATTATTATTATTATAAATAAATTCTTCTTCAATAATATTTTGTTTTGAAGTGAAAGATTCATATATAAAATTTTTGATAACATCACTCTTTTGAAATATATGGCCATTTTTTAAAATCATTTTATAACTCCAAATATATGATATTATAATGGGCTATTTTGGAAAGTTTGTTATAATCAGCTTTTTGGTAAAAAAGCTACTTATAAGCTGCTTATAAGCAGTTTTTTTGTGAGAGAGGAAGTGGGTTATAATCTGGGAAGTGGATTATAACCCACTTCCCAAAAGGAGCCAATGAGCTCGTTTGAAAAGTTGATTATTTTAGTTGATTTTTAGTTTTTTTTTTTTTACTATTTTAATCTGATTAAAAAAGTTATGTTTAGGAAGATAATTGATTTTTTTTTAATTATTGATTTGATAATTGTGAAAGAAAAAATAAAATAATTATGATTTAAATATAACATTTTATCTTATTAACTATTTTAATATATTTTATTTTTATTAATTATTTTAGTCCAAAATCTTATTTTCAAACCAGACCAATATAAGATAAATGAAAATTTTTATTTTTATATAGTTGGACTCAAATTTTAATTTTGTCTCATGTTTAAAAAAAAAAAAATTAATTTTGCCTTTTCCATCTAAGTTAGTCCAATTTCAATCAGTCAATCAATCATAAGGTTTGTGGCAGGTGAACCAGGCAGTAAGATGGGGGTGCATGGAAGCCCCACAACTCCTGCACATTCAGCAATAGGCGGCGGCGGCGGAAAACCTACTGTTTGCAGGACGATCGGGCGGTACTCGAATTGCGTCGGCTATGCTAATCGTTACAAACGTCCTTGCAGCACTTACGACCGTTGCAAGTCTAAACCATAGAGGCATTGAATGGCGGCCAAATTACACCGCTTATTTCTGTATTTTATTTTTTTTTATTTTGTGTGTTATTTTAATTTATATCATTTTAATTAGTTTGATTTTGACTCTTAATTTTAAATTTTATATTAATTCGATTCAATTAATAAACCTTATTATGATTTTTAAAGAAAATTAATCGCTGAGTTGGTTAAGATTAATTTTTTGAGTTGAATAAATTTACAATTTTTTTTATAAAAGCATGACACACAGTTAAGAACATTCACAGTGGACGTATTAGTGATAGTGTTAGTGTCAGTTGCCAAAGTTTAGCTAGCTACAATAATCTTTGGATCTCACAATGGACGTGTTAACGTGTGTGTTAGGATTAGTTGCTAACTTGTTTGTTAACTGCGGAGAGCGTTGCAGCGAGCGTTGCAATTGGGAAAGGAAGTGTTTTTTTTGTCTTACGGGTTGACCGGCCGATTGACCGACCGGACGTCCGGCCGGTTGACCGGTCAACGGCAAATTTTTTTTTTTTTACTTTTTGAGATTTTTTTTTTGGGCTTGAAATTTAATTTTGAGCTTGAAATTTTTGATTAAACTAAATTATTTATTTATTAAATAAACATATATATATATATATATATTTAACACACACCTTAACACACCCCTTAACACATCCATTGGACCACCACTCACTCTCTAAAATTAACAAACTCTTAACACATCTTAACAAACATTTTTGGGCCCCACTTTTATCACTTTTTGTCATATAGCACACACTTTAACAAACAATTTTGGCTATCCCATTGTGGATGCCGTAATGTGCGCATTTTCTATAAAAAAAAAACACTAATCATTACAATCAATTAGACTTACATAAAATTATAAATTCAGGAACAAAATTGAACCAATTAAAATTACAAGGAACAAAATGAAGCAGAAGTTAAAATTGGCTCGTTTGAAAACTTGGCTATTTTAGTTAATTTTTTTGGCTATTTTAGCCTAACTAAACAAATTATATTTTGAGATGGTAGTTGGCTCCTTTTTTTTTTAAGTTGATTTGATGACTGTGAGAGAAAAAATAAAATAATTATGGTTCGGATGTAATATTTTGTCTTATTAATCTATTTGTCTTTTATTGCTATTTTAGCCCAACCCAATATCTGGACTATAAGATGCTGGGAATAACAAGTTTTTCCTTTTTATTTTTTTTATATTTTAATTTAAGTGACATGCGAGGATGCAAAAATATACTAATTAATGGGATTAACTCATTTAGTTAAAATTCTTGTACCTCATTAGGAGTTAGTAGTTTGAATATTTCTACTTATGTATAGGTCTTATTCTTCTTGTGTTTATTTACTAGGACTTTTTCCCTCATTTTGGAGTTTTTTCTGTATTGATTATAATATTTGATTTGATTTTTATGATTATGGTTGTAAGTCAAAGTTTGATCAAACGCTCTAATACAAAATTTTAGAATGAATTTTAATCAAACGAAAAGTCAAAGTTTAATCAAACGTTCTAATATAAACTTTTAAAATTTTAAATTTTTTTATAAACAATTCATTAAGTTACACTAAATATTTCATCACTAATGGTAGCCTAATAATTTTGGAATATTGACTTGGTATTGTCACCTTGACATACATCTAGAATGAATCTAGACAACACATTGACCTTTTTGGATAAAAAATTTAAAGTTATGTAGCATTGCATATTTCAACCAAAAAAAAAAAAAAACAATTGAGAGAAGAATGCGCAAAGTCACCCATTCTTCCTCTGACAACTTCGTTTTTTGCAGCCGCCCACTCATCCTCTTCCCCTTCCTCTCTCTTGTCACCCCGGTTGTCACTAACATCACTTCTAGCAACTTCGATCACCGCCCCGGTTGTCACTAACATCACTTCTAGGAACTTCGATCACCACTAGGAAATTTAATTAAATAAATTTTGAATTTTGTTAATTGAAATTATAATTTTTATTTATTTATTTTCAATATGAACCATCGATTTATTTTCATTAAGTAAAATTGACAAAAATGATATTTTAATTATTAAATTCAATGTAAATGTATAAAAAAATATATAAAATACTATTTTTCATTGAGTTTTACAAGTAACATATAATTTTTTTGGGTCAATTTTTACTTAATGAAAATAGGTAAATAATTTAGATTGAAAACAAATCAAAAGACAATAGTTTAAATTGACAAAATTAAAATTTTATTTTGTTAAAAGTATCAAATCTTCAGATTTATTTTGGGATATTTACCAATAAATCTCATCTCATAAACAAGTACTCCAATTAGTCCTAAATTTTTTATATTGATCTGTTAAATCCTATTAGTGGAGAGTTTCTTTCCGTGTGGTCCTATTTTTTTTTTATTTTGGTAGTGTTTTGGTGGACAACTATACCCTTTTATTAATGTGACAGATTTGATGTGGTACTCGAATGTGGCAGGTATTAATGTGACACTCTAACGATGTGATACTCCAAAAAAATTTTAAAAAATCTTATTGTACTTTTCTTAAATGTGACAATGTGACAGATTTGATGTGGTACTCGAATGTGGCAGGTATTAATGTGACACTCTAACGATGTGATACTCCAAAAAAATTTTAAAAAATCTTATTGTACTTTTCTTAAATGTGACAACGTGACGAGTATGATGTGACACTTCAAAACTTTTACTCCAAAAAAATAAAAACTTCATAGTGTACTTTTTCTAAATGTGACAACATGGTGGGCATGATGTGTAACGCCCTCAAAATAGTACAAAACAACCATTTACAAATTGTCACAAACATAGGAGAATTATCATCTCTTCGTTCATCAGAGTTTCCTTTACAAAAGACATTACATGTATTATATTTTCATAAATATTAATCTTGAAACTATAGCATGTAATTCTAACTTCTAAACAACAAAAATAAGTGCCCAAAGGGCTTACAGCTTTCCAAGTTAACACTTGGTTACACAAAAGAAGAGTTCCAGCTCTTTACACATAAAACCCTTGGCTTGATATTTTACATTTAACACCAAACAAAAATATACAAAATGGAGTCTTCATGTGATAACCCTGTTCCATATTATGCTAATTGGTCTGTAACAAGCCCGCGGGGGGGCCTCGCTACAGCTCGGACTCGATTTCGTGTCACGGTTCTTAATCTTGAACCAAAGAGTCCAAATCCAGCAAATCGTTTTGGAAAACAGATTTTTTTGAAAGAAGTGCCAAACATGGACTGCTTTGCCAGATACAGAGTCGCCACCTAAATATTTATTTTTGGGAAATTTAGGAAACCCTGACTCGGTGCCAAAGGCTACGTGTCCGTCATCACCAAAGTTGCCTCGGCTCGGGAACTTGGGTACGATTGGGGAAGGTCACTTCGTGAGCACCCCCGCTCGCCCGGTCAAAGACCGACCTCTACTAACCATGATATCTGTTTTTGAAAACATTGTATGCTCTTATTCCGATTATTAGCCTAGGTTACTATGTGATGCTCGCAGCAAACAAGTATAGACTGAGTCGCCTGAATTGGAACAAAAACATTTCATGTTTGTTTGTTTGAAAATGGTTTGATGGTGCTACCCGCAGGTAGGCTAAGACGCGGATTTGCCACCCTCAGGTGGGCTTAGAAAAACATGATTTTGCCACTATCTAGTGGGCTTAAAACAAACATTTGATGAATTGTCCAATCCAAATAACCCAACCTCCACCCACAGGCATTCAAGGCAGTTATATCACATAAGCAGATAGCCTCATGGCAAGCATGCTATTCATGGCAATCACTCACACGCATGCAAGGATGCTAAAGCATAAAACTCACCGAGTACTCCAAGTCAAAACAAAAAATCGATTAGAAATCATGCATGATCCTAATTATACAGAAATGCCTAATGCAACACATGCAAAGATGCAACTATAGCAGGCTCGGCTATTCTAAACATGTCATATGAGATGCAACAGCTATCAAGTACTCAACTTGGAATTGAAATACAAATGCAGTTTGTATGATGCGCCGAGCCCGGTGCGTGCAAAACAGATGAATGATGCAAACATGCTGTCATACTGTATGCTAATTGAAATATGCCCTATATCTAACCATCGTAAGCGGATAAATAAAAGGGAAGAAAGACGTGGGGTTGGAAGACATACATCACACTCACCCACACTTATTACAATATTGCCCTCACGCAGAGGGTCCGAATAAATAATATAGTCCGAAATGAAAGAATAATACAGTCCGAAATAATATTACAAATTCCTAATTAATTAACAAATTAACTAAGAAAAACTGTAAACTGGCATGCAAGCCAGGGGCTGCCTCACTTCCGCTGAATGATGTATGCTGGGCTGCCTATTCAGAAATCCACTGGGATGCCCCAATTAGCCTCTGTTTGCAATGTTTCTCGAAATGCGTGCCAAGCCTCGGAAGACTGCTGATTCTTGATATGCTGCAACAGAGAGCAGGAAAGGGGCATAGCAATGTATTTCACAGATATATATACATGCCTCGATCCTCGTGCCACCAATCACGCATATCGATGCATGATGGCAGAGGAGTCAGATTGCACAACTCAATATAGGATGAATGCAGATGAATGCTACAACAAAACCTAACTCCATCATGGGTAATCCGGAGTGTCGGTGACTTGGGAATTGAGACCCGTTCCGTCACTCGGAGTACAGAACGTACCTCGTTTCCCATGCCCGGGCTAACTTCTATCCCGAACACGATGCAATATGCATGATACGCATGAAATGCAGCTAATATACAATCCTAGCATGCACAATGCTATGAAAATGAGATGCCTCGAAATGCGTGCACGCGGGGGCGCAAACCGAGGCGATGATCCTAAGACATGAAATGGCATACGCAATGCAAAATGGACTTACACTAACACGAGGGAGCCTCAGCCACACTCATATAAGAAGCCGACGGATGAAAACGGAGCGCCTCGAAATGCGTGCACACGGGCGCGCAAACCGAGGCAATGGCCGTAAGGCATGAAATGACATGGAAATGATATGCAATGAGACTAAAATAAGATGTCTCGAAGTGCGTGCCCACGGGCACGCAAACCGAGAAAATGGCATACGGAATGCAACAGGACTAAAATGAGATATGCGATGCAATATGGGCTTACACCAACATGAGAGAGCCTCAGCTACACTCACACGGGAGGCCGTGAGGTGAAAATGAGATGCCTCGAAATACGTGCACACGGGCACGCAAACCGAGAAAATGGCATACGGAATGCGATGAGACTACAGTGGCATACAGAATGTAGAATGGACTTACACTAACATGAGTGAGCCTCAGCCACACTCACATAAGAGGCCGATGGATGAAAATGAGATGCCTCGAAATGCGTGCACACGGGCGCGCAAACCGAGGCGAGGGCCGTAAGGCGTGAAATGACATGGAAATGGTATGCAAGCATGCAAATAGAATTTCAGCACTCACAAATGATGCAAAACAGTCCCGAAAGGTGGGGAAATGACACCAAATGTACAGAATGATCCCGAAATGCGATATTAAGCATTCGAAATGGCCTACGGCCATACTAAACATGCATAATATGGACATGGAATGAAAATACAGTAGCAAGGCAGCCCCAAGAAAAGCATTTTTCATTCATAAAAAGGGCTAAACAGCAAGCATAGATAGGGCAACAATAGCATGCAAAAATACGGGCCAAGAGAGGGGTATTGAAGCAAGTGATACATGCAATGCCCAAATGGAGAAATTTCCTTCTACAACACTGATGAGGGACAAAAAATATGAACATTTACAGTAGATGACATCCCCCAACTCAGTATGAAAACATGCTAAAAATGTCATGCAAGAACTAGGATACATAGGGCTATAACATGAGGTACCCCAAACATTCATCAAACCAGCAAAGACCCTTAATGAAATATGTCAAGAAGATCAAAATATTACTCTTTCCAGTTCTGATGATGGCCGAAAACAGAAGCTAGATAAGCTTAAAAAAGCATGCAAAAATGGGGGTCAAAGAGGGGTATAATGACAAGTATAACATGGAGACCCCAAACAAGGTTGATCCCTTCTACAATGTTGTAGAGGGACACAAAATAAGCTTACTCACAGTTCATGAAATGCTCCAAAACAGACTACATGTAGGTCAAACAAATCATACAAATTTACGGTAAATATGAGAGATTATGAAGCAAGTGTATGATAGAGAGGCCAAACAGGGTTGAGCCCTTCTTCAATGTTGAAGAGGGGCTCAAAATAGGCCCAATAACAGTTTACATTATGCTCGAAAACAGATCGATCATAGGCTAGAAATAGCATGCCAAAACAAGGGTAAAAAAATGGATTCAAAGCAAGTGGCATATGGAGCATGAAAACAAGGTTGAGACCTTCTTCAATGTTGAAGAGGGCCTCAAAATAAGTACAATATCAGTTCATTAGATGCTCCAATTCAGATCACACATAGGCCAAATATTCAATGCAAAATAATGGCATATAAGAGGATATTGAAACAAGTGCAATATGGAGGGCTCAAACAGGGTTGAGCCCTTGAGAAAACATGAAGAATAGCTCAAAACAAGGCCCCTTTCAGTTCTGGTCGGAGCCCAAAACAATAAGCAAATAGGCTTAAGAAAAGAGGCAAGAAAGTGCTGCAAAAGAGAGAAATGGAGCCTTACCCTTGTAGACAAGTCTTGGTTCCCTTTTGCTTGAAGAATGGATGCCTCCTAGCTGCTGGAAAGCTCTCCTAGCTGCTGGAATGGAGTTGTGATGATAGGGCTTGGAGATGATGAAGAAATGGCCCCAAAACTTGAAGGAAATTGAGTTGTGTGTATGTATATGCTCAAGCCAACTCTTGGAACCTCTTCTCTTGAGTTGGGAGGACACCAATCTAGACAAGAGAGGGAGAGAGGAGTCCTTGCAAAAGTGGAGGGAAATGAGCCTTTATTTCCCTCCAAGAGGGTCCCCCGGGTACAGATATTTTTGAGGAAAAGCAGATATACAGCTGGAAAGTACCAGGACCAAAGAACAAGGCCGGCCAGGTATTTTTGTTGCAGGTGGCCGGCCAGCCACCCCCTATGGCCGGCCGGCCAAGGGTAAAAATGGCCCAAAAAATTAGTGGCCGGCCATAGCACATTAGGGTCCTCCAAGGTCTCCTCAACACAACCCTATGGTTCAAAATTGGAAATTGTAAAACAGGAGAGAGAACAACCCACTTTTCAAAGGGGTTCAAAAGTGAGAGAAGGAGTTACTGGCCGGCCATAGCATATTAGGGTCCTCCCATGTGTGTACAACACAAATATGTGGTTTTGGCTCGAAGAAAATGGCCCTAGGGTGGTCAACATTAGCCCGGAAGTGAGAAAAACGGGCGCCGGGGGGCGCCGGAAGAGCATAACAGGTCGCTTAGACAATTACTAGCCTCCCACCCTCCAATGATCTTCCTGATGATAAAACAGAGGTACCTGCCAAAAATGAACGGAAACCGATGCAAAACGAATGCTCGGGGACCAAAACGCGCAGTTCGAGGTCCCGAAAATAGGCTGGAAGCACCGAAAGTGGCATTCGGTCACGAAGTGGGTATCTAATACCCCAGTGTCCCTCGTTATGATAAAACAGAGGTACCTTCCAAAAATGAACAAAAACCGATGCGAAACGAATGCTCGGGGGCCAAACCGCGCGGTTCGGGGTCCCGAAAACCGGCCGTTAAGCACCGAAAGCGGTGTCTGGCCACGAAGTGGGTATCTAAGACCCCAGTGTCCCTCGAAAGGGAGTAAATGAGATGCATGCCAAAAACCGGAGGGATCGGAGATGGTTGGGTGGTCCCGAACCGAGGCACACGGCCTGACAGCTCCGAAAACCGGGAACCGGGCTCCGAAATGGGCAAAATGGCCTACGGCCACGAAATGTAGCCCACGGCCACTGAGAGATGGTCTACGGGACCTCTCCCTCCCCTCAGGAAAGAAAATAGAGAAAACCGAGTCTGGTTCGCAAACCGAGGCAAGGCACAAAAGAGAGTTCGGAAGTCCGGAGGCAGGGCGCACGGCCGCAACTCTGAGACTTCTGAACGAGCACAATATGCAACATCACCGAGCGCTCAATCGGCGACGTCTGAGTCTTAGGGTCGGTCAAAAATGGGGTGTCTACAGTTGCCCCTCTTTGACAGAACTCGGAAGTCACAAGTGACGGGAGTGAATGTCAAAGCCCAGAGACGACCCATTTTTGACAAGGCCGAAGACTTAAACAATCATACAAGATAAACAGAGATGTGCCCGCAGGCGTGCCCGCAGGGAAAGGGGGAAAAATGCAAAATGATATGCACAGGATCAGATGTAATTCAATGATCATGCAAGTGCAGCAAGCTGTAATGAAGCAAGTATTCGCAAATAGATGCAACAGTTTTAAGCAAGAATGCAAAGCAACAACTACATTTCATGCAGTTAGGAATGCGGAGAATTATTCAATTCTCGTCGCGTCTCACACGGAGAAGATACGATACCTGCGCGATTCGTCTGGTCGCACCAGCCTCAAATGAACCGTACATACAATATTGTGCCTGCAAAAGAGAGAAATTCAACAAGAACAATATGCTAACAACATATATTCAATGTGATTCCGAAAGTTTGACACACGCGGTACCGGCGGGTGAATGCATAAAGCAGTGTGATACGGGTAAGGTGCTCAAGATAGCGCGATGCAACGCACTAACAAGTGCAGGTGAGATGCGCAAGATAGCACGATAAAATGCATGCACAACGCAAGTAATGTGCACAAAATAGTGCGATGCGCAAAATAGCGCGAGTGAAATGTAATGCACTAACAAGTGCAGGTGGGACGCGCAAGATAGCGCAAATGATACAATGCACAAAATAGTGCGGTTGAGGTGCGCAAAATAGCGCGAATGATAAACTGCACAAAACAGTGCGGTGCGCAAAATAGTGCGAATGTAAACTACACAAAACAGTGCGATTGAGGTGCGCAAAATAGCACGAATGTAAACTGCACAGAATAGTGCGATTGAGGTGCGCAAAATAGCGCGAATGTAAACTGCACAAAACAGTGCGATTGAGGTGCGCAAAATAGCGCGAATAATAAACTGCACAAAATAGTGCGATTGAGGTGCGCAAAATAGCGCGAATGTATACTGCACAAAACAGTGCGGTGCGCAAAATAGCGCGAATGATAAAATGCACAAAACAGTGCAATTGAGGTGCGCAAGATAGCGCGAATGATAAACTGCACAAAACAGTGCGATACGCTAAACAGCACGAGTGAAATAGAAATGCACAAGACAGTGCGAATAATTTGAAATGCACAAGACAGTGCGATACGCTAAACAGCGCGATACGCTAAACAGCGCGGGTGTTCTGAAATGCACAAGACAGTGCGAGTGAGATACAACCACAAGATGCACAAGACAGTGCAAGTGAGATACAAAGTGTAAGTGCACAAGACAGTGCGAGCGAGGTAAAATGCACAAGAAAGTGCGATAAAATGCATCTTCTATGCAAGTATGGGGCATTTTCTATGCAAAAGATACGGGCATTTTCTATGCAAGTATGGAAGCACATTCTATGCAATATTGAAAGCAAGCATATTCTATGCATGAAACAAGCAAAGCATATTCTATGCGGAATCGAAAGCAAGCATATTCTATGCATGAATCATAACGATGCGCGGCACGCATGCAACAGCAGTGTATAAGAAAGTTCACATTCTATGCAATAGAGGATCATCAAATATGTACTATGGTGCCTCTGATTTGCTTCTTAGAGGGCTTCACAACATACTCAGCTCAAAAGGGCACACCCTATTCAAATTGGCGAGAGATAACATCTGCATGTGAAACCCTCTGGTGCTGCTTGGACTGCCATTCTGACTTGAAGCAGGCTTACACTTGGGGTCGAGACACACTCATACTCCAGAGAAATGGCGAGGCCTGAGAAGGTGCACCTGGAATGCAGTCTCAGATTTTGCTAAAGTTGAAACATGCTAAGACGCTCCAAATTTTCCTCTTTTCTTTTGCTTCACAGTCCGGAACCTAAATAGCTTCAGATAGATCCTTGTTTTACTGTTCTGACATGACCTGGGTTGAAACCTGCGATTTTATGAAAGAACCAATTCTGTTTTGCACAACTGTGGAGAATGGCATGGCACTCGGAGCACAAAACGATTTTATTTTTGAAATTGAGAGATGAATTTTCGACTAGGTATTGAGCCTATGACTAATCACAGCAAAACGACTCAAAACGGAAATAAAAGGCACACAACCTAGATACATCGAGTAACACTCGAGACAACTCAAAGCAGGAAACGAGACAAAAAAAACAAAAGACACGACACACAGACGTATACAGAGAGCCTGTGTCACCGGGTAGTGTTTTCCACCCTTTCTCATTTGTGGTTCTCACATCACTCAGCCCTCAAGCTCTGTTTTTCTGAAAAAGGCCCTTTTCTCACTTTTTCTCTCATCGCACACCTCTCTATTCTTCAATCTCTCATTTTTCATCCCTCCCCTGGGTGGTTGATAGATAAACAGCAAGTTGTGGGCTCGTGCCCCCAGCATTCTGCTAGATTCTCTTTATTCTGCGCACAGCTAGTGAATTCCTTCCACGGAGGGGTTGCGCTACAACTGGGTGTGTAGCAAATCTGCAACTGACATCGATCGATGATGCTCTGCTGGGGAGTTTGGACGTGATTAGATTTGTCTGGATGAGGGATTGGAATATCTTGATCCATTCCAATTCGTGCTTCGCACTTGGCTCGATACCTCGCTGCTTGGAGGATGAGAGAGCTTTTAGCCCTTTGCAATTAGCTTCAGTGGTGCCATTTTCTGGCGAATATGGTGCCCTTTCTAGCAAGCGCGTTGATAAAGGGAAAAGACAGAAAACCTGACTCAACTGTACCCCTAGTTCATCATTTTGACCATTTTTTGTTTTTGCTTTCTACTAAAACAATTTTGACCAACATGAGAGTTAGATTACACATGCTTGTTCAATTTTTGATTTGAAATCATGCAAGTCAGGCTATGAGCACTGAAAATTTTCCTTTTTCGGGTCCAAGAAATGGTCCAATTTTTGGAAAAGATGGAACGATTTTCGAAAAATAGTCAACCCCAGTAAAAATTCTCAAAAACTATTTTTGCAAACGGCCACTGCTCAACGAGCATAGAACCCACCCTCGAGATGCACAACCTCAGATTCGAAGGAAAATTGCCCCTTGCTGGAGGAGAGCTGCATGAAACGGAAAGTTGCCCCTTGTTTGAACGGCCCCGCGGCGCATTGAATGGCAACGGAAAGTTGCCCCTTGTTTGAATAGCACCGCAGCGCATTGTAGTCAGTCCTCAGAGTGACGAACACAACCAAATCCTCAGATACAGAGAAGACAAAGATGACCAGGACCATCGCGTGGACACAATCAAATTGAAGTGTTTTGCGGCTGGACTTCAGAATGAAGTTGCCTACGTATCCCAAACATGGGAATCAAGCCTCACGTAGTTCGGGGTTAAGGTACACTCGGGTATTTAACCTCTCCTTTTTATGCTCTAACTTTTGCCAAGGCGCCTGTTGCAGGTTTTCAACCTTGCGAGCTTTGCATTTCTTTTCTTCTCTTTTTTCTTTTTTTTTTTTTTTTTCTTTTTTTTTTTTCTTTTTTTTTTTCTTTCTTTTTTCTTTTTTTCTTTTTTTCTTTTTTTCTTTTTCTTCTGTTTTTCTTTTTTTCTTTTTTTTTTTTTTTTGTATCTATCTTTTCTTGCTCTAACTTTTGCCTGGGTCGCCCTTTCCGGGTTTTCGGCCCAGCGAGCCTCTCAAAGGGTAAAAGTGTAGCTGGTCCACGCCAAATGGTTTTGAGATCCTGAAGTCATCTGAATCCCGGAAAATGACTGCTGTATTGATTCGCAGAAGGATCCATCTTCGGCTCTTCGAGCGTATCGGACATTTTTGCCCCTAGTTCGAGGGGTGCTTCTGATTTAGCTTCGCAAGCTTCTTCTGATGAGGTCTGATCTTCTTGATCTGACTTTGGTGCTTCTTGTTCGAGAGCTGCTTCAAATCTGGCCACACAGGCCTCACATCGTAGTTGACCGTTGAACCTTCTGAATTCAAGTTCAAGGTTTGGAAGCAAAGGGGTTGAGTCTCGAGGCTGAGAGCGATCTTAGGCTGCACAATCTCAAGAGCGACTCCACACAGGTCTTTGCAGGACTGCGCAAAACATTTTGTTTTTGAAAATTTTTAAGAAAGCGACAAATCGCTCGCGCTGAAGATAGTGTGAAACCAGTCTGGATCAAGCCAGGGTCCTTCTCAGTACTCACTCCAACAAGCATGATTTCATTCATTAAGGGCTTAGCACGCCTCTCTTTCTCTCAGTTTGATCAAAGTTTTGCAAATCCCGAGGAATTCCTCCCTCTTTGTTTTTACCGCAGTGTTCAAAAGGTTTCGAAAAACTCAGGTCATTACAATGACTTTAAGGCGCAAGAGAGCAGGTGGAATGCATTGCCATTTCATTCAAAACCCGGCACAACTAGCACACGGCAGAAGCAAATGCGAGAGTGTGGAAATCACTGCTGTTTCATTCAAAATCTATGGCACAACTAGTTCCCTCCCTGGCAGAAACAGACTCAAAACAAACAAAAAGACGAACGCAAAACAAAATGGTGACGCCCGAGGTAACACCCTCGGAATCACCCGACTCCTATACAACAGGACTGACTCGATACAACAAGACAGACCCAAAACAAAAGAGACTGACTCAAAACAAAAAGACAGACTCAAAACAAAACAACAAAACTGACCCAATACCCAAGTCAGAAAGCACAAAAATTGGTATTTGCACATTGCTCAGAACAATGCGTGCCATTCCCACGTCTGGAGTAAATCTGAGCGCCATCCGTAGGTGGTTCATCCCTCGATCACATAATCACATTATCCCCCAAGTTCACTGACCCAGTGCCGATAGACTTTGCTGAGCTCGGCAGGAGGACGACCCCATTGTCAAATAGATCCTGTACTTCATGGCGAAGACGAAAGCAGTTGTTGGTAGTATGGCCAGTTTGCTGATGGTATGCGCAGTACTAGGTAGCATCATGCGTAGCCGGAAGAGGGTTCGGGAGAGGCCGAGGCTCAAGGGGTTTGAGATGGCCTTGTCCAACAAGGACTTGGAAAGCTTTGGATAAAGGCATGTGGAGGGCATGGAAGACCCTCTGACCTCGGGGTTGGTACTTCTGGGTTTGTGGATTTTTGCTGGGCGCACCAGCAAAGGGATTGGCAGGTGCTGGCCTAGTTTGCTGATCTCTTCCGAGTGGAGGATTATAGCTGAAGGGAACATTCTTGGTACAACGGCCCTTCTCCCGGCTTGCCTCTCGATTCAAACTGCCTCCAACTTGAGTGGCAAAAGTGTCGACCATAGTTTTTGTGACAACCGCGAGCACTTGTTCTTTGATCAGTCCCTCGGCTTTCAAGGCCTCAACAGCCAACAGAAGATACTCATGGGGATCCATGTCTACCCTTACCTTGTTCTTTCCACTCGTTTCCACTTTGCCACGGGATTGGCCTTCCTCAATGTAGCCCGCCCAAGGACTGGGGAGCCTTTTGACATGAACTCCCTGGTAGGCGATGTGGTTGATGATGGAGCCAAAACTCCAAAGGCTAAATCCGCCACTGTTCTTTGAAGATCTTCAATCATCCTCATCAGCTCGGAAGTAGTGGGTTCATGGGTTTGAGATGATTGGGGTTCAGGTGCACCCATCATGCATAAGTCCATGCTTTCTGGGATAAACACCTCAGGCTTGGGTAGGGCTGGGTGATGGGGGGGGGTGATGTATATGCTGGGGTCATAGGTGGATGGCAGTGTATGGATGAGATTGAGTAAGTGGGAAATGTTTGGTCATTGGGGTCTGAAGGTGGAGCTATCGTCCGGTTGTCGATGAGATTTTGGACCTCATGACGAAGGCGGTAGCAACGGTCGGTGCCATGACCGCGCTGCTGATGGTACATACAGTACTTGGAGGGATTATGTCTGGCTGGGAGTGGGTCAGGAAGAGGTTGAGGATCGAGGGGTTTGAGACGTCCTCTTTCCATCAGGAGTTTTAGTGCGCTAGTCAGGCTCATATAGAGAGGGGTGAAAGTTCTGCCTTGGGCTCGGGCTGGGTCGGCTGTTTGTAGGCTTGGATTGGCAAAGGGGTTGGCTGTAGCGACTGTATTGATTTCAGTGGGTTCGGAAATAGTGCTACTTCCGGCATTGGTACTCCTTGAAACCACCCTCCTTGTCGGTTCCCTTGTTCTGGGAATGATCCCACTGTTGAACGCATTCTCGACCTGAACCCCCAGTTCATGCAAACTTTTGAAAGTAAATAGTGGAGCGACTATCAACTTTTGCAACATATCATGCTCGAGGTTTTGCACCATCATCTGCACTTGATCCCTCTCAGAAGGGCGGCGATCTGTCATCTGCGCTGCCTTTGCTCTCCACCTCGCAACGAATTCCACAAAAGGCTCTGTTGGGTTCTGGCGAGTTGCTTCAAGCTCTTGGATGGTCATTTCAACTTGGGTATTGTAGGAATACTGATCGACGAAGGCCTCAGCCAGTTCTTCCCATTTTTGCTTCACTGTATCCTCCAATTTGGCATACCAAGTGGCTGCTACAGCCGACAGGGTTCTTCATACAGAGAGAGTTTCTGTGGCTTAGTTAAACCCATCGGCTTCAGGACATCCAAGAAAAGTCGGATATGTACCATAGGATCTCCAGACCCGTCGAAACGGTCAATATGTGGCATTTTGAATCTGTCTGGGAGCCGTACGGCAGTCTCGGTGTATCCATCCTCAATGTCGGGAATGGAGTTAAGGCCCTGTGCCTTTTTGAATTGCTTCTCAAGGTTCGCAATTTTCACTGCGGTCAGATCGAGGTCATTAGCATCAAGGGGATAAAGCCTCTCATTAGGCTGCACAAGGGGTCTGAAAACTCGGGCTTGAGCCAACCCTTCTCGAGGATCTGGACCCTGCAAATCTTCAGCTGGCGGAAGTGGGTCAAAGTTCGGCTGGGGTCCCAAAGCTGGATGAGAGGCAGACGCCCCAGATGGGCGCTGCGTTTCAATACTGGTCTCAGCCTGCATGGCAGTTCCCTGATTTAGCGCTGTTATCACGGCCACAAATTCTTCCGAACCCTGTGCCAGCACGGTCTGCTGAGTCTGGACAAAGGTGATGTGACTGGCGACTGACGGATCAGATGGACCGGTGAGCCCTGATTGGCCTTTCTTTGCCTTGCCTCAGCGAAAGAACACTGGTTGCCCTTGAATTGAATCTCTGACTTAACAAAGTCTATCAGCACTAGTCCAATGTACCCGGGGGATATCGAAGCCTTCTGAAGCTATGGTTCCAGGGCTACCTAGCAAAAGGGAAAACACGCAGCATCTCAGCCTAACTTCACCAAAACAGATACGAGCATAGTAGGATGACTGTGCCCTATACTGAATTCTGCCCCCAAAATTCTGCCTGTAAACTGTTGCCCTCAGGTAAACTGATTCTCAAAATACTGAACTGGTGCCCGCAGGCCTGATGCCCAAACTTGCAAACTGATACATGCATTCCTGTAGAGACGCACTCTAAAGCACATAACAAGCAAGTGAGAGCCAAAACACCCCTATGTTGGGGTAGGGTTTCCTGTCCTATTTTGTCAGGAACTAGGGTTCACTACGCACGCAGCGGTTTCAAACAACCTATAAACGGGTAAGCAACCTGTCCTAGTTTGGAATGGTTACTATGGATCCGAATATGCACTAGGTCGAATGGTCAAAAAGGGTGCCCCGGTAAAACCGGGGTTTGTGTTCCCATACTGGCAGAGCCCGTAACCGGTCAGCCTTATGGACATGCCTTGACAAGACAAGCCTCTGGCAAACCGCTCAGGAATAGCAGATGGCAAACACGGTGTCGTAGGCGCACCAATGCAAATGCAATGCAAAGAAACACACAAGTATAGTCAAATCGAGATATCATGAATTCGAGTCAAGTTCTCTAAATCCCCAGCGGAGTCGCCAGAAACTGTAACAAGCCCGCGGGGGGGCCTCGCTACAGCTCGGACTCGATTTCGTGTCACGGTTCTTAATCTTGAACCAAAGAGTCCAAATCCGGCAAATCGTTTTGGAAAACAGATTTTTTTGAAAGAAGTGCCAAACATGGACTGCTTTGCCAGATACAGAGTCGCCACATAAATATTTATTTTTGGGAAATTTAGGAAACCCTGACTCGGTGCCAAAGGCCACGTGTCCGTCATCACCAAAGTTGCCTCGGCTCGGGAACTTGGGTACGATTGGGGAAGGTCACTTCGTGAGCACCCCCGCTCGCCGGTCAAAGACCGGCCTCTACTAACCATGATATCTATTTTTGAAAACATTGTATGCTCTTATTCCGATTATTAGCCTAGGTTACTATGTGATGCTCGCAGCAAACAAGTATAGACTGAGTCGCCTGAATTGGAACAAAAACATTTCATGTTTGTTTGTTTGAAAATGGTTTGATGGTGCTACCCGCATGTAGGCTAAGACGCGGATTTGCCACCCTCAGGTGGGCTTAGAAAACATGATTTTGCCACTATCTAGTGGGCTTAAAACAAACATTTGATGAATTGTCCAATCCAAATAACCCAACCTCCACCCACAGGCATTCAAGGCAGTTATATCACATAAGCAGATAGCCTCATGGCAAGCATGCTATTCATGGCAATCACTCACACGCATGCAAGGATGCTAAAGCATAAAACTCACCGAGTACTCCAAGTCAAAACAGAAAACCGATTAGAAATCATGCATGATCCTAATTATACAGAAATGCCTAATGCAACACATGCAAAGATGCAACTATAGCAGGCTCGGCTATTCTAAACATGTCATATGAGATGCAACAGCTATCAAGTACTCAACTTGGAATTGAAATACAAATGCAGTTTGTATGATGCGCCGAGCCCGGTGCGTGCAAAACAGATGAATGATGCAAACATGCTGTCATACTGTATGCTAATTGAAATATGCCCTATATCTAACCATCGTAAGCGGATAAATAAAAGGGAAGAAAGACGTGGGGTTGGAAGACATACATCACACTCACCCACACTTATTACAATATTGCCCTCACGCAGAGGGTCCGAATAAATAATACAGTCCGAAATGAAAGAATAATACAGTCCGAAATAATATTACAAATCCCTAATTAATTAACAAATTAACTAAGAAAAACTATAAACTGGCATGCAAGCCAGGGGCTGCCTCACTTCCGCTGAATGATGTATGCTGGGCTGCCTTTTCAGAAATCCACTGGGATGCCCCAATTAGCCTCTGTTTGCAATGTTCCTCGAAATGCGTGCCAAGCCTCGGAAGACTGCTGATTCTTGATATGCTGCAACAAAGAGCAGGAAAGGGGCATAGCAATGTATTTCATAGATATATATGCATGCCTCGATCCTTGTGCCACCAATCACGCATATCGATGCATGATGGCCGAGGAGTCGGATTGCACAACTCAATATAGGATGAATGCAGATGAATGCTACAACAAAACCTAACTCCATCATGGGTAATCCGGAGTGTCATGACTTGGGAATTGAGACCCGTTCCGTCACTCGGAGTACGGAACGTACCTCGTTTCCCGTGCCCGGGCTAACTCCTATCCCGAACACGATGCAATATGCATGATACGCATGAAATGCAGCTAATATACAATCCTAGCATGCACAATGATATGAAAATGAGATGCCTCGAAATGCGTGCACGCGGGCGCGCAAACCGAGGCGATGATCCTAAGACATGAAATGGCATACGCAATGCAAAATGGACTTACACTAACACGAGGGAGCCTCAGCCACACACACATAAGAAGCCGACGGATGAAAATGGAGCGCCTCGAAATGCGTGCACACGGGCGCGCAAACCGAGGCGATGGCCGTAAGCCATGAAATGACATGGAAATGATATGCAATGAGACTAAAATAAGATGTCTCGAAGTGCGTGCCCATGGGCACGCAAACCGAGAAAATGGCATACGGAATGCAACAGGACTAAAATGAGATATGCGATGCAATATGGCTTACACCAACATGAGAGAGCCTCAGCTACACTCACACGGGAGGCCGTGAGATGAAAATGAGATGCCTCGAAATGCGTGCACACGGGCACGCAAACCGAGAAAAGGCATACGGAATGCGATGAGACTAAATGGCATACAGAATGCAAATGGACTTACACTAACATGAGTGAGCCTCAGCCACACTCACATAAGAGGCCGATGGATGAAAATGAGATGCCTCGAAATGCGTGCACACGGGCGCGCAAACCGAGGCGAGGGCCGTAAGGCATGAAATGACATGGAAATGATATGCAAACATGCAAATGGAATTTCAGCACTCACAAATGATGCAAAACAGTCCCGAAAGGTGGGGAAATGACACCAAATGTACAGAATGGTCCCGAAATGCGATATTAAGCACCCGAAATGGCCTACGCCATACTAAACATGCATAATATGGACATGGAATGAAAATACAGTAGCAAGGCAGCCCCAAGACAAGCATTTTTCAGTCAAAAAAGGGCTAAACAGCAAGCATAGATAGGGCAACAATAGCATGCAAAAATACGGGCCAAGAGAGGGGTATTGAAGCAAGTGATACATGCATGCCCAAATGGAAAATACCCTTCTACAACACTGATGAGGGACTAAAAATATGAACATTTACAGTAGATGACATCCCCCAACTCAGTATGAAAACATGCTAAAAATGTCATGCAAGAACTAGGATACATAGGCTATAACATGAGGTACCCCAAACATTCATCAAACCAGCAAATACCCTTAATGAAATATGTCAAGAAGATCAAAATATGACTCTTTACAGTTCTGATGATGGCCGAAAACAGAAGCTAGATAAGCTTAAAAAAGCATGCAAAAATGGGGGTCAAAGAGGGGTATAATCACAAGTATAACATGGAGACCCCCAACAAGGTTGATCCCTTCTAAAATGTTGTAGAGGGACACAAAATAAGCTTACTCACAGTTCATGACATGCTCCAAAACAGACTACATGTAGGTCAAACAAATCATGCAAATTTACGGTAAATATGAGAGATTATGAAGCAAGTGCATGATAGAGAGGCCAAACAGGGTTGAGCCCTTCTTCAATGTTGAAGAGGGGCTCAAAATAGGCCCACTCACAGTTTACATTATGCTCGAAAACAGATCACTCATAGGCTAGAATAGCATGCCAAAACAAGGGTAAAAAAATGGATTCAAAGCAAGTGGCATATGGAGCATGAAAACAAGGTTGAGCCCTTCTTCAATGTTGAATAGGGCCTCAAAATAAGCACAATATCAGTTCATGAGATGCTCCAATTCAGATCACACATAGGCCAAATATTCAATGCAATAATGGCATATAAGAGGATATTGAAACAAGTGCAAGATGGAGGGCTCAAACAGGGTTGAGCCCTTGAGAAAACATGAAGAATAGCTCAAAACAAGGCCCCTTTCAGTTCTGGTCGGAGCCCAAAACAATAAGCAAATAGGCTAAGAAAAGAGGCAAGAAAGTGCTGCAAAAGAGAGAAATGGAGCCTTACCCTTGTAGACAAGTCTTGGTTCCCTTTTGCTTGAAGAATGGATGCCTCCTAGCTGCTGGAAATCTCTCCTAGCTGCTGGAATGGAGTTGTGATGATAGGGCTTGGAGATGATGAAGAAATGGCCCCAAAACTTGAAGGAAATGGAGTTGTGTATGTATATGCTCAAGCCAACTCTTGGAACCTCTTCTCTTGAGTTGGGAGGACATCAATCTAGACAAGAGAGGGAGAGAGGAGTCCTTGCAAAAGTGGAGGGAAATGAGCCTTTATTTCCCTCCAAGAGGGTCCCCCGGGTACAGATATTTTGAGGAAAAGCAGATATACAGCTGGAAAGTACCAGGACCAAAGAACAAGGCCGGCCAGGTATTTTGTTGCAGGTGGCCGGCCAGCCACCCCCTATGGCCGGCCGGCCAAGGGTAAAAATGGCCCAAAAAATTAGTGGCCGGCCATAGCACATTAGGGTCCTCCAAGGTCTCCTCAACACAACCCTATGGTTCAAAATTGGAAATTGTAAAACAGGAAAGAGAACAACCCACTTTTCAAAGGGGTTCAAAAGTGAGCAAAGGAATTACTGGCCGGCCATAGCATTTTAGGGTCCTCCCATGTGTGTACAACACAAATATGTGGTTTTGGCTCGAAGAAAATGGCCCTAGGGTGGTCAACATTAGCCCGGAAGTGAGAAAAACGGGCGCCGGGGGGCACCGGAAGAGCATAACAGGTCGCTTAGACAATTACTAGCCTCCCACCCTCCAGTGATCTTCCTGATGATAAAACAGAGGTACCTGCCAAAAATGAACGGAAACCGATGCAAAATGAATGCTCGGGGACCAAAATGCGCAGTTCGAGGTCCCGAAAATAGGCTGGAAGCACCGAAAGTGGCATTCGGCCACGAAGTGGGTATCTAAGACCCCAGTGTCCCTCGTTATGATAAAACAGAGGTACCTGCCAAAAATGAACAAAAACCGATGCGAAACGAATGCTCGGGGGCCAAACCGCGCGGTTCGGGGTCCCGAAAACCGGCCGTTAAGCACCGAAAGTGGTGTCTGGCCACGAAGTGGGTATCTAAGACCCCAGTGTCCCTCGAAAGGGAGTAAATGAGATGCATGCCAAAAACCGGAGGGATCGGAGATGGTTGGGTGGTCCCGAACCGAGGCACACGGCCTAACGGCTCCGAAAATCGGGAACCGGGCTCCGAAATGGGCAAAATGGCCTACGGCCACGAAATGTAGCCCACGGCCACTGAGATATGGTCTACAGGACCTCTCCCTCCCCTCAGGAAAGAAAACAGAGAAAACCGAGTCTGGTTCGCAAACCGAGGCAAGGCACAGAAGAGAGTTCGGAAGTCCGGAGGGAGGGCGCACGGCCGCGACTCTGAGACTTCTGAATGAGCACAATATGCAACATCACCGAGCGCTCAATCGGCGACGTCTGAGTCTTAGGGTCGGTCAAAAATGGGGTGTCTACATGGTCCTTATTATGAATGAGATTATGTGCTTGATATGATTTTGTGTGCCATTTATGTGAAAATGTGGTTTTGAATTTCTATCTATTCACCGTAGGAATATCTGTTTGATTATCTGCTTTGGAAATTAAATTGAAGGCCTTATCAGCCACGAAATCAGAAATTGACTATGCCATTGTGATTAGCGTAATTTTTAGAGCCTACGGTGAAATTTAATTGAAAATTGATTCGGATCAAATTAAATAAATTAAATTAATGAAATGGTGCCCAATTATTTAATATTAAATAATTGTATTTGAGAGGGAGCTTTTAAAGGGCAATTGTACACTCTCATTTTTGTTTCTTTTGAGCTCAACATCTGAAATTATGCTCTAGAGAGAGGAAGGAGCCGAATTTAGTGAGAGAGGAGGCTCAAGGTAGAGATTTGGCTAGGGAACTTGGTGATCTTGAAGACACACTCAAGAATTTGCCATAAATTGGGAAGATTGAGCTTCTAGGTGAGTAAATTCATGGATTCTAGTTTGTAACTTTGTGAATTCAAAGTTGAATGGTGATCAAGAACAATGATTGTGTTGTATTTGATGAATTTGAAGTCAATAGATGCATGCAAGAAAGATATTGCTATGAATTTCCATGTTTGAGCATAATCTGTGTGATGCATGTTGAATTTTGATTAAAGTCCATGTATTTGATCATCTCTTCACCAACTAAGTTGAGAGTAATGAGTATATCCCACATGCAAGTACAAATCATGGAGGTGTGAGTCTTGAATGTATAAATTTAGTATGTTGGTGATGAGTTTGGGATAATTTGAGTCACGCATGTATTTGATTCGTGAAATTGAGCTTCATAATGTAATAAATTTGGTGTTGGATCATGTTGATACATGTATATGTGAAGTTTGAGCTATAATATGCAAGATATGTTGTTTTGAATGCAAATTTGAAGCTCAAGAATAGTTCTGGAAAATCCAGAATTCTTGAAGTCCGCTCGAGCGTAAAATACGAGCTCCCAGAATATTTTTCAGACATGATGTACGCTCGAGTGGGGAAGTTCACGCTCGAGCGGGGAGCCATGTAGTGAGGCTTTCAGCTTGAGCGCCCGACTTCACGCTCGAGCGTAAAAATGTTGTAACCAGTACTTTTGCAGACCTCATGGGTCCGCTCGAGCGGGGAAGTCCACGCTCGAACGGGAACCCCTGTTTCTGAAATTTTGTAAAGGCGTTCTGTGTTTCATTTTCCGTTCTCCTCCACTTCTAAGTACTCTTAGGCATGCATTAAGCATTGTAAATGAGTTAAAAGGATAAGAATGAAGCCTAAAGAGGAATATGTGAATTAAGAACAGATTGAATTGTTTGTGACCCATTGTGTTCATGAAATGTGTAGGGTCGAGCTCCAGGGCAAATCATCCAGCCGATCACTGTGAGTAATATCTTAATAAAGATATCTGAAATATG
This sequence comes from Camellia japonica, assembly GCA_030407325.1. Lineage (NCBI taxonomy): Eukaryota > Viridiplantae > Streptophyta > Magnoliopsida > Ericales > Theaceae > Camellia > Camellia japonica. The sequence continues at coordinate 26,794,622 of JAPPVO010000019.1, forward strand.
TTGTTTGTCCAATTGCTTACTTCTATGTAAGTCTTATAAGTCTGCTAATTTGAATGGTGGACAACGTTTGCTATGCCAAATGAATGTGCCAGAGGCCAGTTGGACATGAATGATAGAATGAATGGGCCAGAGGCCAGTCTGACATGAATAATAGAACGAATAGGCCAGAGGCCAGTTTGACATGAATAATAGAATGAATGGGCCAGAGGCCAGTCTGACATGAATGATAAAACGAATGAGCCAGAGGCCAGTTTGACACGAATGAAAGTATGAATGGACCAAAGGTCAGTTTGACACAAATGAAAGTATGAATGGGCCAAAGGCCAGTTTGACATGACCGAAAGTATGAATGGGCCAAAGGCCAGTTTGACATGAATGGATTGGGCCCGAGGCCGTCCGATGTGTTTAGAACTACCGTTACTTGACCTATATAAATGTATATATATTGGATAGAAATATGAATTGGGCCCAAGACCGTCTGATGTATATTGTTCTAATGTATCTTCTTTATTTGATATTATTCACTGGGCTTTCACTTACGCTCATTCATGTGTTTGTAGGGTAGCCAAGAGAGGTCTAAACCCAGCCTCAGTGAAGTTTGTGTGGGATAACCAAGGTTTTGAAGAGTCAGCCCTTACGTCTCACGCATGAGACTTGTCTTCGCCCTTTTGCTATTTTCTTATATTTTGTCATGTTGGCGAGGACTTTGGATTACGTTTGTATATAGTTTTGATTGGTTGGCCTAGACTTGGATGATCTTGTATGTACAGAACTTTATGTTATTGCATATTCTGATGTGAGTTATTAACATATGTGTATGTGGATTGTTATGACGTGCCATGTAAGCACAGCTCTATGGACAAAAGTTTGAATTTGCTTTTGTTGGCCCCTTTACTCTGATGACTTATGTCCGGTTTGGTTTGAGGCCGTAGGTAATCTTAGGATTGCTAGACGGTTATGTCCTTAACCCATGGGGGCGGGTTCGGGTCATGACACTTCAACCCCTAAACCTCCCAAGCTATGTTCTTGGAGGTGGCATGTCTCCAGTACTTGAAAAATGGTGTCCCAAGTAGGGTGAGCCAAAGCCCAGTAGAGATATGCTAAACAACATATGAGAATTAACTAAAACATTAGCATTCGATAAATGTGTAACACTTGCCCACCAACTTACATCCTTTCCATAACCAATCAACATTTACATCCATATCCATTTATTTATCCAAAACAATTCATTGACATAGTTCATTGATATCTAAACACTTTAAAATGAGACTACAACTCATATTATCAACACTTCAATCATACACATTATTGATACACTTCCATTATCTTGCCATTTTACGGAACTACGTCTGAGGGAACCGGCACCCAAATATATATAACATTTCGGGACTTTCACCCTGGACACTCCGGCCAACTTAAGTACTAACGGAGTCCATCCCCTATCTCCTCCCAAACACTAGAGTACATCCCCTATCTCCTCCCTATCAAGATACATATGCAATGTATTTAAACATGTTGTCATATACAATGACCATTTCAATCACATATACAATGTTTTAATCCAACCGTCATATTCAATGACATAACCCAATTGATTAGTTTCAATTCACCTAATCATCATGCAGTTTCTACAACAATCATGGCTATCCTCCACTGATAGCCCAAAATAGATATTTCTAGACAGATAAATAAATCTAACAATAGATAATTTATCAACTTTTCCAAAGGTGAGTAATTCATAAATTTGACTACACCATTTAATCATATGTTCCTTCAATTCCAAAATTTCCAAACCAATCTCGTTATTTATACAAAATAACTTATTTAATCAAATTAGGGCAAATCTCCCCTTTATCAAATATTATACCAAAGACCAAATTTCATCAATTCTTTTCAAGTCATAACATGTTCAAGACCCTTGTAGACACCCCATTTTTGACCGTCCTCAAGACTTGGTTGTGCTTGCAGGTACATTCAACAACCAGTTCGATTGCTCGTCGAGTACTCGACTGTCACGGCGGAATGTCACAGGTTTGAGCTTTCCAAACCTTGTACCCTTTCTGCCCCATTCTTGGACCAGGTGTTGGCCCTTTCTGCATGCTTTTTGGAAGGCACTGTCGGCCCCCTTTTGGCCCTGCCGGCCATGCCTTTGTTACTGCCGGCCATTGATGAGGCCTGCCGGCCATTAATGAGCCACTGCCGGCCACCACTGATGGCCGGTAGACCCCTTGTCTTAGTAGGTTTCACGCCGGATCTTTTGAGCCAGCTGGTTTTCACTCTTCTCCCCTCCATACACGTGTATGGAGGGATGAAGCTCTTGCCAAGCTTGTTTAACAAGCTTCTCCTTGCATTCTTCTATATAAGGAGAGGCCCTTCCTCTCTATCAGAGGTTGAAGAAAATTTTGGAGAAGTTGTATCTCTCTCTCTCTATATTTCTCACTCTCTCTCTCTCTCTCTCTCTCTCTCTATATTGTGTTTGTTTATGCTCTAAAGTCCATTTTTCTTGCACTATAACACATAGTGATACACCACCATCTTTGAGCTAAGGTTCTTGGGAGTGTTACTTGAGCTCTGAAACTTGGTTTCTAGCCTTTGAGGTTGCTGGTTTCGAAGTTGATCTTCAAGGGTGAGTGTATTCCCCATTTAAGCCTTTGTTTGTATCTCATTTTGGCCATCCTTGCATATTGTTCTAGGCCTTGCTTTCAACTGAAATTTTTTTTTTTTTTAAAGTGCTTTTGATGATTATTTAAGGTCTTTTTGGTGTTAAGGGTGTACAACCCTCTTGTATGCTTTGTTTGGCCTTGTTTTGTGCCATGCTTTAAGGGAATAGTCTTGGTTTGGCCTTTTAGCCACTAAAATCCAGTGGATTTTCAGTGGTAGACATGTGGTTTTGAGGCCTCAAATCAGAGGGGGTGACCCCCTCTCTTCTTGTTTTTGTTTGCTTGTATCATTGGCCTACCAAAGGAGCATGTATCCCTATGCTTTTGAGGCCTAGTTTAGGCACTTTTTTGTGACTTTTAGGGCCTGCCTTAAGTTTTTTCATGGCTGGTTTGGTCACCTTGTGCATGCTTCTTGTATGTGTAGTGTAATCCCGTTTGTGGCTCATCAAAGTAGCATGTCTTGCTAGCATGTATTGCCCCCATTTTAGTGGGGTTTTTTTATCATCATTTGACATGTCATAACTCTATCTAAAGTTGGTTTGGTGGTCTCTTGAGTGGCTTATGTACTTGTAGAACAAATCTTGTTTGCTAGCTTTATGTGCATGATGTTTTGACTCATCATTCTAGCATATTTTGGCTATGCTCTAGCATGATTTTATTCATATTTTGGGCTGTTCTAGGACTTTTTTGGGCTTCCATGGTCATATCACTCATGTTTTGTATAGCTATAGTGTAAATGCTTTGATTAGTCTTGAGCTTTGAGGCCCCCTACCATGCTATACTTGTGATGTTTGCATGCTTTGGCATCATTTGAAATGTTATTTTAGTGCATGTTTCATGGTCATACACTTGCCTTTGTCATGCTTTCAATGCCTTGAAGAGTTGGTGTTTTATGCCTCATGAATGGATCATTGTGCATGCCTCTATGCTTAGGTCCTTAGGATGCCATCTCAGCGGGTTTTTGGGCTTATTTTATCATGCCAGAACTCTATTTTCTGTTGGTTAAGTCATGCCATGTTTGGTTGTAATAGGTGTAGTGCAATCCACCTTGTTTGCCTTACTTACACCATGCTTTATGCTTTCCATCTTGACTTGCTTTGGCCTTGGTCTATGCATGTTTTAGATTCATTTTGACATGATCTAGGACTGTTTTGGTTGTTCTTGGCCCTTTGGGGTTTGATTCACGTGGCCTTGGCTTAAGCCCCTTTGCTAGTTTCGTGCTTTGAACATCCTGGCATGCTATGCTTACATTGTTTAGTGGGTTTGGCATCCATTTACATGAGATTTCAGAGTTTACCTCATTGCCATCTTATCATGATTATCACTCTTTGCTCATGTTTGAGAGTTGTGTCCTTATGCTTTAATTCTTGGGCTAATGCATTGCGCATGCATACCTTGCTTTTGTGCCCTCATTCCAACACTTCTGGCCACTGATTTGGGCATAGCTGAGGTATGTCCATTTTGGTTTAAGGCCATTGAGCATGCTTAGCATGCTTGATTACATGTTGTTTGCATGCTTGCATTACATCGCATTGTCTATGCCTTATACATTTGCATTGTGTATGTTTAGTTGTTGCATGCATTAGCCTTGTTAGGTTGCTCATATAGCATTACATGTTTGTATGCTTAAGTCATAATGCATGTTTGCATGCTTGAGTCGCATTGGTTATGTCATGCTTGTGTTGCATTGCTGTTTGGATTAAGTGTTAATCCGAGCACGAGAAACGAGGGACGTTTCATACTTCAAGTGATGAAACGTGCCTCAATTCTCGGTCGCCGATGCTCTTGATCATCCATGATAGAGTTTTAGGCTTTATGTGTTTATTTGTGCATTCATTTTACATTGATTTGCACAAGTTGGATCTTTGGCCATCATGCATCGGGATGCGTGATTAATGGTCTTGGTTCCGATTATGCCCCTCCCTTCATGTTTTGAGATGATATGGGGTGGCATAGTGCGTACATACCCTTGGGAGACCGTCCATTTTCTCTATTTTGTACTCTGCTGCAACTTAGTGTCACAGCACATCAGTGGCCGGCAGTGCCTTGCATATGGTCGGCAGTCCTTCATTCTTGGTCGGCAGGGGGTCGACAGTGGCTCCCCATGGCCGACAAGCCACTGGTGTATTCCCCAGACTGGTTTTGGTAAGGTTCAGCAGGAATTCCTTGAGGACACCCTGCAGACAGAGCCTCTAAAGAGCAACCGGAGAGCTTTTCGGGACGGCAACCGAGCATGCATCCTCTTCTCCCACAACCAGAGCTGGAACAGCTTTGTTTACTGTTTTCCTTACTTGCTAGTTAGCATTTGGTTTTGTAACTTAATTAGTTAATTTGATAATTAATTAAGTTTTGTAATAATTAGTTGAAGCTAGTTATTCATTCGGTTATGTAATAATTAATTAGCTTGTTAGTTAGTTAATTAGTTGGCATGTATTATTTATTCGGACCCTCCGTCGAGAGGGCGAATGTTGTAATAAGTGTGCGTGAGTGTGTGAATGTCTTCCAACCCCACGTCTTTCTCCATTTTACTTACCTGCTTTTAATGGTTAGTTTTAGGGCATGTTTCGATTAGCATACTAATGCTATGCATGTTTGCATCATTCATCTGTATTGCATGAACTGGGCTCAGCACATCATACTGACTGCATCGTATTTCAATTCCAAGTTGAAAACATGTATCGATTGTTGCATTTCATATGTCATTTTAGAATAGCCGAGCCTATTTCTAGTTGCATTTTGCATGTATTGCATTAGCCATCTTAACATGAAGTAGGGTCATGTATTGATTACTAACTAGTTCCCTGTTTTGGCTCGGAGTACACTGTAAGTGTTTATGCTTTAGCATCCTTGCATGAGTGTGAGTGTTGCCATGAAAGCATGCTTGCCATGAGGCTAATTGCTTATTTGATATAACTGCCTGAATGCCTGTGGGTGGAGGTTGGATTGCTTGAATTGGAACAATTCATTGAAATCCTCGTTTTAGCCTACTTGCGAGTAGCAAACTTCAAACCATTTTCAAACAAAAAATATGCAATGCTTTGTTCCAAATTAGGCGATCTAGTCTATACTTGTGTGTTGTGCGCATCACATAGTAATTCTAGCTAATAACTGGAATAAGAACGCATGTGTTTTCAAAAACAAGATATCATGCTTAGTACAGGCCGATCTTTGATCGGGCGAGCGGGGGTGCTCATTGCATGACCTTCCCCAATCGTACCCAAATTCCCCAGCTGAGGCAACTTTGGTGATGACGGACACGTGGCCTTAGGCACGAGTCAGGGTTTCCTAAATTTCCCAAAATAAAATATTTAGGTGGCGACTCTGTATCTGGCAAAGCAGTCCATGTTTGGCACTTCTTTACAAAAATCAGCTTTCCAAAACGATTTGCCGGATTTGAACTCTTTGGTGATTTATCGGTCTTGCATTGCACTTTGCGAGATCAGATTCAGAACCGTGACATTTGAGTCCGAACTGTAGTAGTAAGCTCAGAACAAAACGAGATTCGCGCCCCCCTCACAGGCGCGCGGATATCGGAGAGTTCCCGGGAGTGCGTCCACAATTTCTGGTGACTTCGCTGGGGATTTAGAGAACTTGGCTCGAACTCATGATATCTTGTTTTGATTACACTTATGTGTTTCTTTGCATTGCATTGGCATTGGTGCGCCTAGGACACCGTGTTTGCCGTATGCTATTCCTGAACGGTTTGCCGGAGGCTTGCTTTAAGAAGCGTGCCATAAGGTTGACCAGTTGCGGGCTCTACCACGACGGGAACACAAACCCCGATTTTTACCGGGGCACCCTTTTGACCATTCGACCTAGTGCATATCGGAATCCATAGTGACTATTCCAAACTAGGACAGGTTGCTTACCCGATTATAGGTTGTTTGAAACCGCTATGTGCGTGGTGAAACCCTAGCTCCTGACAAAATAGGACAGGGAAACCCTACCCCAACATAGGGGTGTTTTGACTCTCATTTGATTGCTATGTGCTTTTAGAGTGTGCCTCTACAGGGAATGCATATATCAGTTTACAAGTCTGGGTATCAGGCCTGAGGGCATCAGTATTTGGGAATCTATTTTACCCATGGGTATCAGATTCAGATTTGGGGTAGTGATTTGGGAACAGTAATCAGTGGTTGAGAACAGTTCTTCCAACTTGTATTTACCAACTGTGTGTTGCCTTTATTTAAGCTGTTATGCTGTTTGTTTTTCTGTACATTATTTCCTTATTAGGCTTTATTCATCTTTTTGCAAGGTAGTTTAGCACAATTGCATCCGACCAGGTAGATTCCCCGAGCACTCTGGGTTAGAGGTTGTAGACTTAATCGATCTAGGGATCTGATAGACGGACAAGCAGTGTTCCTTTCTTTACCCCCGGTTACCAGACGGAGGTCAAAAAGGCGCAGTGTATCAGTACAGCGGTCGCCAGATCAGTGGTCTACCCCACCAGTGAACAGTCAGGCTGAGGTCTCAGTTTCTACTGCAGGGACAGATATACCGGTTATTTAGCTAGATTAGCACAATATGGCAGGTATAGAAGAGATGATGCGTCAGCTCCAGGAAAGTATGAAAGCTATGCAGCAGGATGCTACCCGTCAAACGGAATTTGCCACATGCCAAGCCGAGGTTATGGCCCAACAGGCAGAGGTAATTACCAGGCTACAATAGCAGACCGGAGCATCTACTTCACACCAAGCTCCTCCTCCACCAAGAGTTCCCATACTCGGGGAGACAACTAATGTCCAGGATGATATGGACATTCCAATCGGGCCGGCTCCGCCCCCAATCCTACCCCAACTATCCAAAGCATAGACCAACCTACCGGATTCTCCCTTTAAGTTCGAGGTGGACCCCACAGTGTTAAAATTAAGCAAGCTTGAAAAGTTGTTCAAGAAGTCACAGGGTGTGAAGTCCATTCCGAATATTGAGGATGGGTATACCGACTCAGTCGTGACTCTGCCAGACCGGTTTAAAATGCCGCACATAGACTGTTTCGACGGGTCTGGAGATCCTATGGTGCATTTGCGTTTGTTTTCGGACATACTAAGGCCGATGGGCCTCTTCAAATTGCAGAAGCTTTCCTTGTTTGGCCGGACCCTGTCGGGTGTAGCGGCTATTTGGTATGTAAAACTAGAGGACTCCGTCAAGAGGAATTGGGAGGAGATGGCTGAGGCCTTCATAGCTCAATACTCCTATAACACGCAGATTGAGATTACAACCCGTGATCTTGAGACCACTAGGCAAGAGCCGAAGGAGAGCTTCTCCGATTTTGTGACCCGCTGGAGGGCTAAGGCCTCGATGATGACCATCAGGCCTATTGACAAAAATCAGATTCGGATGGTTGTGTGCAACCTCCAGCCCAAGCTCATGCAGAAGATGATCGTTCTCTCTCTCCCCACCTTTGCAGATTTACATGAGATTGGGGTGCAAATCGAGGATGCAATGAAATAGGGCCTCATTGATTATGAGAGAGAGCAGCCCAAGAGGGTATTCAACCGTAGTACAAATGTAGGCACAAGCAGTGCTGCAGCTGCCAGATCCTCAGATATGGGTATGGTTACTACCACCACCACCCCAAGAACCCTTGCTGCTACACCATTCACCGGTGTGTCCGGAAGTACCTCACAAACAACCAAGTATTCCCCCCAAAGCCAAAGAACCTTCACCCCACTATACATGCCCCCGTCCAAAGCTCTGGGGGTTTTGATCAGGAAAGGGCACTTGAAGTCCCTAGAGCCGCGGCCACTACCAGACAGACTCCCTGCTTCCCATAACCCAGCCAAGTACTGCACCTTTCACCAACAGCATGGTCATGACACTGACCAGTGCTTTCGATTGCGTCATGAGATTCAGGATCTCATTGATAACAGGGTAATCGTGCCTCAGGAGAAATCGAATGTCATAACCAACCCACTCCTACCACATAACTAAGCTCCACCTCCCAAATGCATCAAATTTGATCCAAACTGGGGTTCTGTCATACGACCCTAGCATATATATCACCCCTTCTCACCTACCCAAGCCCGAGGTGTTCATTCCTGACAGCACTGACTTGTGCATGATGGACATCTCCAAAACCCAACTTGAGATGGTGGTGGTGACTATCGGAGACGGAATTGGGTCGACTGTGGAGGTAGATCAGAATGATTATACGGAGCCCGAGGGGTCTGCGAGCTTCAAGTACAACCCGAGCGGTTACATTACACCAACAGATCAGCCTAAGTTAAGGGTGGAACTGCCGGCTGGGGCAGAGATATGTGTCGTTTGAGAGGATGGACCTAATCAGGGGCTAGATGACCTAGCAGATCTGGAAGAAGACATTGCAAATCTGCAGTTCTTTGAAGAGCAAGATTCAGGGGACGTGGCAGTCAATTGGTTTGATGGGTTAGCAGTCTACTGGGTGGCTTGACGACCAGCCGGATGTTGTGGAACAACCTCAGCCAGAACAGGGTCAGTCAGGGATGGGGACATCAACAATGGCCGGAAGGGCCGGAAATCAGGAGCTACCGCCAGAGAGCACCGGTGATAAGAATTTTGCTTGGGATCAGAGCATTTTGAGTACAGAGGATATTGAACAGCAAGCCGCACTGAAACAGTTCGAGCGGGAAAGGATCGAGGATTCTGAGAGAGTCAGGAAAGCCAAAGCCCTTGAGGGGACAGAACGTGTTGTGTGCACAGGAACAGAAGATGCTGCGGGCACATGAATAGTTGTAACAGAGCCGGACATGTGTCTATCGGCTGCCGATGGCATGTGGTGGGAAGATGATGATCTATGTCTTGCCCACACAGATGAGGACTGGGGGAATAACCAGCTGGATGATACCTAGTACATTGGTGAAGTAGACCACATGACTAGGAGCGGGCGGTATTTCAAGCCCTTGCACCTAGATCAACCAGAAGCGTCCGGGAAGGACAAGGAGGCGGAGAAGCAAAAAGATAAGCTGCTCGAAGAAGAGGCTGTGCTGAAACAGTTGAAAAAGATACAAGCAGATATCTCCATCTGGGGACTGCTTATGGCTTCAAGAGTTCATAGACAGGCTGTCCTTTCTGCGATGGACAAAGCCAAACTTTCAATCGACACCACGCCCGAGCAGCTGGTAGGATTGGTCTTTTCGGGAGGAGTTTCCCCGACGTTGACCTTTTCTGACAAGGAACTGCCGCCCGAGGGCGCAAATCACAACAAACCACTCTACATCTCTGTGGAGTGTAGAAACAAATGGATACCGGTAGTTCTTGTCGATATAGGATCCGCCATTAACGTATGCCCGTCGAGGACAACATATGCAATCGGGTTGAAGCCCGCGGACTTCATGCCAACCACCTAAGTATTAAGGGCCTACGACAATACAAGCAGAGAGGTGAAGGGGACTGTGCAGATTCAGGCCCAGGTTGGTCCAGGACAACACGATGTTGACTTTTATGTCTTGGACGTTCCCGCAACCTTTAATCTACTCCTAGGGCGGCTGTGGCTGCACCAGGTGAAGGCAGTCTCTTCTACACTACACCAGATGCTGAAGTACCCTCACGGGAAGGGGGTGGCGATTGTTTTTGGGAATTCGTCAATCCATCCGCCGCCAGAGGTGTCTACACCGGTTTTGAAAATCGAGCATGGAGCGGAAGATGTGTTCTTATTAGGTTTTACCCTAGCCGAGGCCCGGGTTGTTCAGAATATTTTAGCTGTTGATGAGGGGTTATATGTCAGCGCACAGTTAGTGTACCTCATGAATAAACTCTAGCATATCCCCGGGATGGGACTAGGAAGAAGTGGCCGGAAGGGCATTACTACATCGGCCGAAGTGCCGCACAACCCACATACCTTTGGCTTAGGCTATCTGCCTACCAAGGAGGACTGGGTAAGGAAAGGCAAAGAGATGGCTGAAAGAGCCAGAGCCAAGCAAACTGGGAGACATTTTGAGTTGATGCATCGGCCTATCCAGGGAACCCTGAACGGACGCTTCGTCCCGGAGGGGGAAGACTTTCCATTCTACGGCTTCCCAGAGCCATGGTTGAACGCAGAGAAGAGACGCATACCAGGATTTGAGATCTTCTTCGATTTGTAATTATCCGGGGATGATGTCGTCGAGGAGCAAACAAGTCCATCAGTTGAGGTTGAGCAGTGTAAGGAAGTGGATTCCGACAACACCGAGTTTGAAATGGGGGTAGCACTGGCCTGTCTACTATCAGATACTCCAATCGTACATGAGTGCTTGGGGGATGATCTCTCAGTGTCTATGATTGGGAATGGAACGGCTGCAAGCCCACCTTCTAACATTCTGGATATGTCCATCGCACCCTCCTTCGTCTGGCAGCACGAGGAGGGATTCTTATCGAGCAGCACCGGGTCAGGTAGTGAGCCGGAATCTGATTCCATCGAGTCTAGTGAGTCGGAATCAGGTTCCAACTCGTTTGAGTCTGAGTCCGGTATTCTTGGGGGTGACAACCCGGATGCCACAGTCCTGTCCAGGTCGTCTTTTTCTTTTTCCTTTGAGTCTGTTGTAATAGAGGAATCAGATGGACTAGATGCAGTGATTAATGAGAATTCTGCGGCTGTGGCCTTCGATTAATTTTCTGTGCCTTTGATTTATTGTATTAATCAGGACTTTCAAAATTTTGATGAAAACGACGAGGAAGAAATTCCTCCGGTTTTGAAATATTTGCTAGAACAAGAGTAGGAGAGGTTTGTAAAACCGCTGGTTGATGAAATCACCCAAATTAATGTTGATACTGAGAAGGATCCGCGGCTGGTCCAGATCGGGTCCACGTTGTCTTCGGAGTAGCGCGAGCGCTTCGTCGCTTTATTAAAAGATTTCAAAGATGTTTTCACGTGGTCCTACGAAGACATGCCTGGAATCGATCCTGAGATTGTACAGTACCGGATCTCTCTTGACCTAGAGGCCCGACCTGTTAAGTACAAGCTCAGAAGGGTCCGCCCGGATTGGGCTATCAAGATCGAAGAAGAGGTCACCAAGGAAATTGACGTAGAGTTCCTGCTGGTATCTGAATACCTAACTTGGTTGGCCAACATAGTTCCAGTGCCGAAGAAGGACGGCAGAATTCGAGTATGTGTGAATTTCAGAGATTTGAATAAAGCCAGTCCGAAAGATGACTTTCCTCTACCTCATATCGATGAGTTAGTGGACTTCATTACAGGGCATGCATTGCTCTCATTTATGGATGGCTTTTCAGGCTACAACCAGATTGTAATGGCACCCGAAGACTGGGAGAAGACTGCTTTTACCACCCCGTGGGGGACCTATTGTTATAGGGTGATGCCATTTGGGTTGAAGAATGCTGGAGCTACATATCAACGGGCTGCGACCACGATATTGCATGACATGATCCACAAAGAGGTTAAAGTGTACGTGGACGACATGATTGTCAAGTCCAAAGAAAGAGAGGGCCACTACATCGCCTTGCAAAAGTTCTTTCAACGGATTAGAGAGTATAGGCTACGGCTGAATCCTTAGAAGTGTACGTTTGGTGTTACAGCAGGGAAAATGCTGGGGTTCTTGATCACACAAAGGGGCATTGAAGTTGACCCTTCGAAAATCAAGGCCATCTTAGAAATGCCACCACCGAGGACTGAAAAGGAGGTGCGAGGCTTTCTGGGTAAAGTGCAATTCATAAGACTGTTTATCTCAAACATTAACCTTGACTTGTGAACCACTCTTTGGTCTCCTGAAGAAAGGAACGAAGTTCCAATGGGACGGCTGATGCTAAGCTGCTTTTGAACAGATTAAGCAATACTTACAGAACCCATCTGTGTTGACACCGCCTGAACCAAGGAAACCGTTGATTTTGTATCTTTCAGTGACTGAGACTACAATGGGTTGTATGCTTGCACAAGAGTCTAAGGACAAAGTGGAGAGAGCTATCTACTACCTGAGCAAGAAGATGCTGGATTATGAGACCCGCTACACTTTGCTGGAAAAGGCTTGTCTGGCCTTGGTATGGGCTACCAGAAAGTTGCGGCACTACCTGTTAGCTCACTCTGTAATACTGGTTTCAAGATTAGATCCCATCAAATATCTCTTCGAGAAATCGGCACTTATGGGTAGGCTAGCTCATTGGTTGCTTCTGCTGTCCGAATTCGATCTAAAGTATGTGACGCGCAAGTCAGTAAAAGGGAGAGCGGTAGCGGAGTTCCTAGTCGATCACCTAGTTGAAGGGGATGAAGCAGTTGAGTACCTATTCCTAGACAAGGCCATTCTGCATGTCGAAGAAGAGTTATGGACGATGTACTTTGACGGAGCGTCAAACCAATACGGGTATGGGATAGGGGTGTTGCTAATAGCACCGGACCATACCTTCATACCTCTAGCATTCAAACTCCATTTCAAAGTATCGAACAATGAAGCTGAATATGAGGCATGTATTGCCAGTTTAGAAGCCGCCCTAGAACTAGAGGCAAAACGGTTGGACGTCATCAGGGACTCGAACCTTGTTGTATCTTAAGCTAAAGGAGATTGGAAAGTCAAAGAAGAAAAGATGAGAATTTATCACCAAACCTTGGACGTGCTGATCCCCCGGTTTGAGAAACTGAATTTCGCTCATCTATTAAGAGAGAACAATAGGTTCGCAGATTCACTAGCAACTCTATCTTCTATGATAGACATCCCTTTTGGAGTCTGGATGCGTCCGATCATCATCGAACAGAAGTTTGTGCCGGCCTTCGAGCTGATTGCTGCCATAGATGAGGTTCAAGATTAGAACCCCTGGTATTACGATGTTTGGAACTTCTTGGAAAAAGAGACGTATCCACCAGGGGAAAATGCTAAAGATAAGAGGGCAATTCGAAGATTGGCTGCTCAGTTCATCGTCCGCGGGGGTAAACTGTACAAGAGAGGTCATCTTGGGATGCATAAACTATGTGTTGAAGCTGAAGAATCGAAGCGCCTGATGGAGGCCATCCATGGAGGAGAGTGCGGAGCCCACGTGAACGGGGTGATGCTAGCCCGGAAGATCCTTAGACAGGGTTATTACTGGTCCACCATGGAGGAGGATTGTATTGGCTTTGTTCGGCGATGCCATAAATGTCAGATCCATGCAAACCGCATGAACATTTCGCCGTCGAAGCTGTACAACATGACTTCGCCATGGCCATTTTCAGTCTGGGGGATTGATGTGATCGGGGCTGTCACTCCGAAGGGGTCTAATGGGCATGAGTTCATTTTGGTCGCGATAGACTATTTTACGAAGTGGGTTGAGGCCCAATCTTATGCGGCGTTGAAGGCTTCACATGTTGCTAAGTTCATCAGGAACAACATCATCTGTCGCTACGGGGTCCCAAACGAGATCATTTCAAATAATGGTTCCCACTTCAAGAAGGAAGTGATCGACTTGTTGGACAAGTACAACATGGCTTTTCATAAGTCATCCACATATCGGCCACAGACCAACGGAGCAGTTGAGGCTGCCAACAAGAACATCAAGCACATTCTGCAGAAGATGATGGAAACCTACCGGGACTGGCCAGATAAGTTGCCATTTGCTCTGTGGGGCTACCGGACTTCAATTCGTACTTCTACTGGAGCAACTCCGTACTCCTTGGTTTATGGGATGGAGGCTGTTCTGCCTATCGAAGTTGAGGTTCCGTCATTACGGGTATTGGTTGAGTGTCAGATAGCTGAGGGAGATTGGCAGCAAAGCAGGTTCGAAGAACTCATGCTGTTTGACGAGAGAAGGTTGAAAGCACTGTACCATGTTCAGGGTTATCAACGAAAAATTGCCAGGGCTTTCAACAAGAAGGTGAAGTCCAGGAATCTGAAGGAAGGGGATCTTGTGCTCAAAGACAACCGAGCTCCCATCCACGACCCTAGAGGCAAGTTCAGACCTAATTGGACTGGTCCTTACATTATCAAGTCTATCTGGTCGGGTGGAGCTGTTGTTCTGATGGACCTAGATGGCCTAGAGTTCTCCTAACCGATCAACATGGACAAGTTGAAGAAATATTACCCCTGAGTGGCTCGCTAGGCCGAAAACCCGAAAGGGCGATCTAGGCAAAAGTTAGAGCATGAAAAATTTGAAATTATAAAAACTGAGCTCGCAAGGTTGAAAACCCGCAAAGGGCAGCCTTGGCAAAAGTTAGAGCGCAAAAGGAGAGCGTAAATACTCGAGTGAACCCAAGCCAAACTACGTAAGGGTTGATTCCCATCTTTGGGATACGTAGGCAACTTCATCCTGAAGTCCAGCCTTAAACACTTCCCCGATCAACTTTGTCTATGTGATCATGTTTGGTCATCTTTATCTATTCTGCATTCAAGAGCTCGGTTGTGATCTCCAGTGCAGTGCTATTCAGACTAGGGGCAACTTTCCAGTTGATGGGATCCGGGGTTATGCATCTCAATGACAGATCTCAGGCGTGTCCAGTTCTGATCCATATCGAAAATAGCTTTGAAAAGTTTTAATAAAAGTTGATTTTGCTCAAATTAATCTTTTTACAACTTAGACCATTTTTGGACCAAACGGAAAATTTTCAGTACCCACAACCTTCAATTTCATTGATTTCAATACAAAGTTCTCCTACTATTGAATACAAATTGAAGCTGTTTTTTATTACATTCATAAAGAAAACTTGAAAGTACTGATAAAGCAAATAAATTCGGGGCATAGTCAGGTGTTCCTGCATCCCCTCCCAGAGCTGGTGGAAGCCTCTGATGCCAAAGTAGGCCCAATCTGTGCCTCCTCAGCAAGCCAAGCTGTGCACTCATCAGAAAGAATGCAACTGAAAATTGGAGCGGGGACCAGAAGCTCTCTAGTCCTCCATGCTGTGGCATACCGAGCCAGCTGTGTGCCTCAGACCGGAAATGTAGCAGGGTACTCTATCCCCTCCTCTAGGCAAGTCTAATCATGGCCAAACTGGCGTCGGAGTCGGAATGGAAAATAGAACACGCAGTGTGTCAGGCCAATCTGCTGAATCCCGGACTGGCTGGTCATGCTGTAACTCATTGCCAGTAGATTGAGCCAAGGACAATGCCAAGCAATGTCTGTAGTGGACAAACTGCACATCCAGTTGCACCACCATTCTTCATCAGGGAAATCGACTAGACGTTGCCGGAAGAAATAGCTGCGAGTTGAGTATGCGGGGCAAGAGTCCACAATCTTCAATTTGTTCATCAACCATATCTGGGGAGGGATGAAAAATGAGAGATTGAAGAATAGAGAGGTGTACGTCGAGGGAAAAAGTAAGAAAAGGGTTTTGAGAGAAAAACCGAGCCTGAGGGCCGAGTGATGTGAGAAATATATGTGAGATGGGGTGGGAAACATTACCTGTAATATTAGTGGACTCCCCGCCAAGCTATCTGTCTCCCGGCGATGAAAATCGTCCAAGCCTATCAATGTCTCAGCTAGTGCCATGGCGATGCAGCTCTTGCCCTCTTTCAAGCCCTCGGCGACCTCGATCAAACGAGTGCTAAACCCACCAGAGCTTGGGGCAAGCAAGAAATGAGACAACATGCATAATCAAAGTGCATGACGCTGATAACCCTGCCAATGATGATCGCCACGGTCACCAGCATTAGAAAACCGGCAAATCAAACTCGGAATGTCTAGCTCTCTGTCATGAATCAATGACTGAGTGTCATGCAAAGTGAGCCCATACATCTGTTCTAAGGCTTGGACGTGGCCGAAGCGGAATTGTGGCAAAATCTCTTCCTCACGCTCGGACTCCATTAAAGCTTGGAAGTCTTCAAAAGTGGGACACATCTCTTGCTCGCCAAAGTTAAAGACGTGTGTCACCGGATTCCAAAACCTTGCCGCGGCATGAAGGAACGGGAAACGCAGCGGGGTGCGACTCAACGTGAATAGTGCATTTATCAGCCATCCAAGTTGGCAATCCAATTTGTGAGGTTTTGGACAAGAAATGCTTCCATTTGGTGCAAAATTGAGCTGAAATGAAGAGAATCCCGAAACTAGAACTCATATAGAAAATAAGGTAGTGAGTGGAGGACAGATGTCAACGTTTCAGAGTGTCTGCCATCGATGGTTGGCAGTGGCACACTGATGGCCAGCAATGGCCCTCCTCTGTGGCCAACAGACCCTCCCTCATGCTCACTGACCTTCTTGGTGAAGACCCAGTTGTCTGCTGCAATGAAGTCCTGTTACTCGTGTTTTTTAAGGTTTTGTTTTTGTCCTATTGGACTCTATCGCCTCTCGGTTAAGATGTATTAGTCTTCGATTTTTGTATCGAGTTGTAATCATCCTCCTCTCATTTATCGAGTTGTTATAACTTGCTTATCGAGTTGTTTTGTTATTAGTCGGTTCACTATCTGATTAGTGCAATTCGAGTGTTTAGTTTTCAAAACAAAGTTCAATCTCATTTACATTATTGTGTAAAGTGATGCGATGCAATGCGATGCGATGCATAGAATGTACAAATGCAACACTTTTTCAGCAAAGAGACTGCTTTCATTCCATCATAGTTTCTTTTTACAAAAGAGCATAGTTTTAAAGAAAGTAAATCTACCTGATGTAGTACAATGTGCAAAACTACTGGTAAAAAGAAAAATAAAGCAAAAAGAAGAGCAGCATCTGAATCAGCAAAATGTCTGGATCGGTGCCAGTCGCCTCAAGGCTAAGAGGTCCTCCTCGCCCTCTTCCTCGACTGAGAGGACTCTGGAACATCGTCACCATCAGCGTCTGAACTCGAACTATCCCCAGCCCCATCTCCATCCTGAGACGACTCTGACCGTGGACTCACTGCCTCCTCGCCAGACTCATCATCATCTAGGGTAGGCCCCCATGAACTAGTCCCTCGTCCCGCTCCCCCACTGCTAGGGGAGGTGCTGAAGGACCCGTCCCTGCTCTCGCTGGGACATCTGATGGGCCTGGCATCACGAAAGGAATCTGAAAAAGGGCAATCCATCAAAATGCATTAGTAATCAAAATGTGTCAGATGCAAAGAATAATATGCTGTGAGCAGTGAATGATTTGCAGTGTATGTGTATCGTGAGTGGTGTATGGGAGCAATGTATTAGATCAGTGCGGTGTGCAACTGTGCAAATGATGGCATGTCAAGAAAAGACTGTGTGGCATGAAGTGTAGTTTGAAAGAACTCACCGGAATACTGTAAATACTGAGCAGGTCCATGCTCGTCTGCAGCATCCCCATCACTGAAGTCGTCATCTCCAGAGACTGACGAGTGTACTCAATGGGAGCCTGCAAAAATGTTGAAGTCATTAGTACTCTGCGGGACATTAAATGAAATCAAATGACTGTACAGAATAAAAAGTATAGCGCATACCGGGGTCGAGCCGTAAACTCCGACAAGATCGTGACTAGCTGTAGGAGGAGCGAAGGGAATCTGATAAGTCTCTCCAGCCCGCCCTCGGCATGTCATAGTAACAGGAAGCACTGGCCATGCAGTCCCTTGTCTCCCCTCAAGACCTCTCCTCCTACGAGACCTGGTCGCTCCGCCTCTCTTTCTCGCAGCTGGAGCCCTCGCTCCCTCTCTTCCTCGGACACCAAACAAAGGTGGCATCAGATGCGTCTGAATAAAGGCTGCGTAGTCGCCCTCGGCGTGGAAGAAATCTGTCTCCAGTCCTACCATGAACTAAATCACCTATTCGACAGACAACCTGTGTGTCTGCCTCATGGATGGTGGAGGTGCCATCGGTACAAATGGAGCAGGCAATCCCAAGGTCTGATGCACGAAGCGCTCACTCAAAAACCAGGCGCGACAGATCGGGCCCTCGAAGAGAATGTGGTAGTGAGACATAGTCCGGGCAATGTGGTACTAATCTCGGAGTCCTGACGGAATCACATCCCATGGCTGCCATGTGATCTGAGAAAAGAGAACGAACAAGATGATCAGTCGTCAAATAACTAATGTGGGTGCATCAGGTTAATTAAAATAATCTCATTGTAGACTTACCTCGCGCGTCGCGACCGTGTCGAAATACTGCCGGAAGAACATAAAGCTCTCTCGAGTCCTGCGACGGAGCTGGCCATTGTATACATCAGAGAATGGGACCGTCACTGAGGTCTCCTCCACAGGCTCTGGAGCAAGTGTCGGGAAGTATGCGTACACCCACAACTGTGAGAAAGATTTGATCAAATACGGTTATGAACAGAATATAGAACATGCTGAAAGCATAATGCAGTACGATGCATGAAGGGTGCAGGCCTAGAGCATATATTAGATTTTGTGTGTGCGGTGTATGGTATGCAGTGTGCAGTATGTATCGGTGTGCAGAAAATGCAAAGTAGAAAGCATGCAATACAGAGCAGATACAGAGAACGCAGAAAGTACAAAGGTTGAACAAAGCAAAAGCAGGAAATGCTAAGTAAAGCAATGAAAAGGGGAAATTAAGCGGTGTACCTCCCAAGCTCGCCAGTAGTCGCCGATCAACCTCCCACACATTCGAGAGGTCGAGCTCATGTATTCGTAGAGAGTGGTAAGGTTGGCTGCGCCCCAGTCATAGAAACGGACCCGCTGGAGCACCACCAGAGCGCCTAGGAAGTATAAACCCACGGTATTCCACCTGTTCGAAAACAAGGTGGTATCGAAAAGGAACAAGAGGAAGCCCCTGGCATACTGCTCTGCCTCCTCATCAGTATCGGGATCCTCCCCTCTGTAATGCTCCTCGAACCAAGTATATCTGACCATACCTGCTCGAAGTGTCAGTGGACGCGCTCCAAGTAATGTATCCCATGCTGCCACCCACTCTCCAATGTTGGGATCAAGAGGAATCAGATCACCTCCTACACCCAGGCCAGTGATCATAGCAAAGTTGAGGGGAGTCATCGTCATCTCTCCCGCTGTGGAGAAGTGGAAAGAGTTAGTGGTGTCCCACCACCTCTCCACAAGTGCCCCTAGGAGGGGGTGACTCGCTGTGACCCGCGTCAAGCTGCAGCAAAATAGATCGAAGCCGGTCCCGTCGATGATCCGGCGGACCCTCGCGGGAAGCACATCATACCAATCCCGAGTGGTCGTAGCACCATAACCTCGGAAGGAGCGGGACCCATCTTGTGGCAATGCAGTTTAAGTCAGATCAGCAGTGTATTGAAAATACAGTTCAAATCAGATCAGCGGTGTATTGAAAATACAGTTCAAATCAGATCAACGGTGTATTGAAAATGCAGTTCAGATCAGATCAATGGTGTATTGAAGGTACAGTTGCATCCGGAACAATGATGTATCGAAGACGCAATTGAATTCAGGGCAGTGACGCACGAGATGCGGTTGTATACAGTACATACAGGGAAGTAATGCGTAAAGTATAGTTAAATGCAGAGCAACAATGTATGAAATACAGTCAGATCAAAGCACGTGATGCAATCAGATCGACACAGTGCAAGAAATGCAAGTAGTTGAAAGTAATACTGCAGAAAAGCAGAGTTGGTACCTCCACAGCAATGGCTGACAAATGAGACATCGGCTCTCTCAGCAAGAGGTTATTTGGCGCGCCCTCATCGAAATCAGTAAAGGCATGGATGCCTCCTGCCACTGGAATAATGTGAGTCTCCGGGTGATACCTCGCGGGGTCAAAGGGACGTACGCTCAGTGGTAAAGGCTGAAGCTCAACCTCCGGCTCAGCCGCAAAGTCTGCGGCTAACTCTACTGGAGGGAGTGCGGGGAAGCCCTCATCATGCGGGATATCGTCAGCCATCTGAGATAGATGAAAAAATGAGCAAAAATGAGCAAAATGATGAAATTTTGAACAAATCAAACCCTAGGAAAGAGAGAATTCAAATAAAGTTGAAAACCCGGGAAAATTGAACTAACCTCGAGAGAAATTCGGGGGAAATGATCCTTGAATGGGGGAAATGATGAAAGAGGCCTCAGATTCAATTTATGATCGGTTCAAATTGAAGAGAACGAAGGAGTTTTAATGATTCAAGGTTGTTTAGGGTGTTGGGAAATGCGTAGAACGCGCGAATCTAGAGAGAAGGCACACCTAGAAGGCAAGGGAAATGTTTTCTATGCAAGGGTTTGTGAGGAAATGGAATAATTTTGGGCCTATTTAAAGACCCATGGCCGAAAAGACCAATTTGCCTGAATCTGCCATCGATGGCCGGCAGTTCATTGTTGATGGCCGGCGGTGGCTGATGATGGCCGGCAGGGGGCCGGCGGCTTTCCCTAATGGCCGAAAATCCTCTACCAGCTTCTTTTGCCTATTATACCTTGGTATGTGTCCCTGGGTTCCAACAAATCCGAGGAGTGTTCAAAATTTGATTCAAAATGCCTCCGTGGAAGCTCGGAATCATATTCTCGATATACGGTGGTCATCACCCATCAACGCACACGTGTATCCTTTTTGACGCATCACAATCTTTCGGGAGGTAAACTGGAAGTTGCCTTCAAGATGTCGTTATCAAGCATGCTTTTGTTGTCACCTAACATTTACTTGTTGTACTAAATATCCATTCCATATACCTGCATATCTAACTCGCATTGTTTTGCATATCTCTCTTGCATTGTTTTGCATCTTTAACCTGCGTTGTCTCGCATATTTTAACTCGCATTGTTTTGCATATCTTTCTCACATTGTTTTGCATCTTTAACCTGCATTGTCTCGCATATCTAACTCGCATTGTTTTGCATATCTTTCTCGCATTGTTTTGCATCTTTAACCTGCGTTGTCTCACATGTTTTATTCACATTGTTTTGCATATCTCTCTCGCATTGTTTTGCATCTTTAACTTGCGTTGTCTCGCATGTTTTTCTCGCATTGTTTTGCATATCTCTCTCACATTGTTTCCCATCTTTAACTTGCGTTGTTACGCTCGTTATTTGCGTTGTTTCGTACCCATCTTTAACTTGCGCTGTTTTCGCTCGTTATTTGCGTTGTTTCGCACCCCTCTTTAACTTGCGCTGTTACGCTCGTTATTTGCGTTGTTTCGCACCCATCTCTAACTTGCGCTGTTATGCTCGTTATTTGCGTTGTTTCGCACCCCTCTTTAACTTGAGCTGTTACGCTCGTTATTTGCGTTGTTTCGCACCCCTCTTTAACTTGTGCTGTTACGCTCGTTATTTGTGTTGTTTCGCACTCATCTCTATCTTGCGCTGTTACGCATATTTCACCTGCGCTGTTACGCATTTCATTTACTTGCGCTGTTACGCATGTTTTACTTGCACTGTTACGCACCTCGCTTACTTGCGCTGTCACGTACGTTACTTGCGTTGTTATGCACTACTTCATTCGCGTTGTCACGCCCGCTTCATTTGCGTTGTCACGCACTTTTCACTTGTATTGCTATGCATATTTCTAACAATATCGTACCTGTTGAGTTTCTTTCTTTTGCAGGCACAATATTGTATGTACGGTTCATTTGAAGTTGGTGCCACCAAACGAACCGGACGGTATTGCATTTACTCCACGTAAGACGTGGTGAGAATGGCATAATTCTCTTACATCCTTTCTGTCGAAATGTGTGAGATTTCTACAACTTGTCAGTTTGCTTAAATGTCGCATTTTACTTTGCATGTTATGCTTCATTACAGCTCTCTTTGTATAATCATAAGTTATGCTTTTGCATCGTGCATATCATTTGTATTTTGCCCTAGCCTGCGAGCGCATCTCTGTATGGTCATATTGAATGTTTGCCTGAGTCTTTGGCCCGGTCAAAAATGGGTCGTCTCTGGGCTTTGACATTCACTCCCGTCACTTTGTGACTTTCAAGCTCTGTCAAAGAGGGGCAACTGTAGACACCCCATTTTTGACCGTCCTCAAGACTTGGTTGTGCTTGCAGGTACATTCAACAACCAGTTTGATTGCTCGTTGAGTACTCGACTGTCGTGGCGAAATGTCACAGGTTTGAGCTTTCCAAACCCTGTACCCTTTCTGTCCCATTCTTGGACCAGGTGTTGGCCCTTTCTACATGTTTTTTGGAAGGCACTGTCGGCCCCCTTTTGGCCCTGCCGGCCATGCCTTTGTTACTACCGGCCATTGATGAGGCCTGCCGGCCATCAATGAGCCACTACCGGCCACCACTGATGGCCGGCAGACCCCTTGTCTCAGCAGGTTTCACGCCGGATCTTTTGAGCCAGCTGGTTTTCACTCTTCTCCCCTCCATACACGTGTATGGAGGGATGAAGCTCTTGCCAAGCTTGTTTAACAAGCTTCTTCTTGCATTCTTTTATATAAGGAGAGGCCCTTCCTCTCTATCAGAGGTTGAAGAAAATTTTGGAAAAGTTGTATCTCTCTCTCTCTCTCTCTCTCTCTATATATATATATATATTGTGTTTGTTTATGCTCTAAAGTCCATTTTTCTTGCACTTTTGCACTACAACATGTAGTGATACACCGCCATCTTTGAGTTGAGGTTCTTGGGAGTGTTGAGCTTTGAAACTTGTTTCTAGCCTCTAAGGTTGCTGGTTTCGAAGTTGATTTTCAAGGGTGAGTGTATTCCCCATTTAAGCCTTTGTTTGTATCTCATTTTGGCCATTCTTGCATATTGTTTTAGGCCTTGCTTTCAACTAAAAAAAGTTTTTTTTTTTTTTTTTTAAGTGCTTTTGATGATTGTTAAAGGTCTTTTTGGTGTTAGGGGTGTATAACCCTCTTGTATGCTTTGTTTGGCCTTGTTTTGTGCCATGCTTTAAGGCCTTTGGAATAGTCTTGGTTTGGCGTTTTAGCCACTGAAATCCAATGGATTTTCAATGGTAGGCATATGGTTTTGAGGCCTCAAATCAGAGGGGGTGACCCCCTCTCTTCTTGTTTTTGTTTGCTTGTATCATTGGCCTACCAAAGGAGCATGTATCCCTATGCTTTTGAGGCCTAGTTCAGGCACTTTTTTGTGACTTTTAGGGCCTGCCTTAAGCCTTTCCATGACTGGTTTGGTCACCTTGTGCATGCTTCTTGTATGTGTAGTGTAATCCCGTTTGTGGCTCATCAAAGTAGCATGTCTTGCTAGCATGCATTGCCCCCATTTCAGTGGGTTTTTTTTATCATCATTTGACATGTCATAAGTTTGTCTTAAGTTGGTTTGGTGGTCTCTTGAGTGGTTCAGTTACTTGTAGAACAAATCTTGCTTGCTAGCTTTATGTGCATGATGTTTTGACTCATCATTCTAGCATATTTTGGCTATGCTCCAGCATGATTTTATTCATATTTTGGGTTGTTCTAGGACTGTTTTGGGTTGCCATGGTCATATCACTCATGTTTTGTGTAGCTATAGTGTAAATGCTTTGACTAGTCTTGAGCTTTGAGGCCCCCTACCATGCTATACTTGTGATGTTTGCATGCTTTGGCATAATTTGAAATGTTATTTTAGTGCATGTTTCATGGTCATACACTTGCCTTTGTCATGCTTTCAATGCCTTGAAGAGTTGGTGTTTTATGCCTCATGAATGGATTATTGTGCATGCCTCTATGCTTAGGTCCTTAGGATGCCATCTCAACGGGTTTTTGGGCTTATTTTATCATGCCATAACTCTGTTTTCTGTTGGTTAAGTCATGCCATGTTTGGTTGTAATAGGTGTAGTGCAATCCACCTTGTTTGCCTTACTTACACCATGCTTTATGCTTTCCATCTTGACTTGCTTTGGCCTTGGTCTGTGCATGTTTTAGATTCATTTTGACATGATCTAGGACTGTTTTGGTTGTTCTTGGCCCTTTGGGGTTTGATTCACGTGGCCTTGGCTTAAGTCCCTTTGCTAGTTTCGTGCTTTGAACATCCTAGCATGCTATGCTTACATTGTTTAGTGGGTTTGGCATCCATTTACATGAGATTTCAGAGTTTACCTCATTGCCATCTTATCATGATTATCACTCTTTGCTCATGTTTGAGAGTTGTGTCCTTATGCTTTAATTCTTGGGCTAATGCATTGCGCATGCATACCTTGCTTTTGTGCCCTCATTCCAACACTTCTGGCCACTGATATGGGCATAGCTGAGGTCTGTCTATTTTGGTTTAAGTCCATTGAGCATGCTTGATTACATGTTGTTTGCATGCTTGCATTACGTCGCATTGTCTATGCCTTATACATTTGCATTGTGTATGTTTAGTTGTTGCATGCATTAGCATTGTGCATGCCATTAGCCTTGTTAGGTTGCTCATATGGCATTACATGTTTGTATGCTTAAGTCATATTGCATGCTTGAGTCGCATTGTGTATGTCATGCTTGTGTTGCATTGTTGTTTGGATTAAGAGTTAATCTGAGCACGAGAAACGAGGGATGTTTCATACTTCAAGTGATGAAACATGCCTCAATTTTTGGTCACCGACGCTCTTGATCATCCATGATAGAGTTTTAGGCTTTATGTGTTTATTTGTGCATTCATTTTACATTGATTTACACAAGTTGGATCTTTGGTCATCATGTATCGGGATGCGTGATTGATGGTCTTGGATCTGATTATGCCTCTCCCTTGATGTTTTGAGATGATATGGGGTGGCATAGTGCGTACATACCCTTGGGAGACCCTCCATTTTCTCTATTTTGTGCTCTGCTGCAGCTTGGTGTCACAGCACATCAGTGGCCAACAGTGCCTTGCAGATGGCCGGCAGTCCTTCATTCTTGGCCGGCAGTGACCACTCTTGGTTGGCAGGGGGTCGGCAGTGGCTCCCCATGGCCGACAGGCCACTGGTGTATTCCCCAGACTGGTTTTGGTAAGGTTCAGCAGGAATTCCTTGAGGACACCCTGCAGACAGAGCCTCTAAAGAGCAACCGGAGAGCTTTTCAGGACGGCAACTGAGCATGCATCCTCTTCTCCCCCAACCAGAGCTGGAATAACTTTGTTTACTGTTTTCCTTACTTGCTAATTAGCATTTGGTTTTGTAACTTAATTAGTTAATTTGTTAATTAATTAAGTTTTATAATAATTAGCTGTAGCTAGTTATTCATTCGGTTATGTAATAATTAATTAGCTTGTTATTTAGTTAATTAGTTAGCATGTATTATTTATTCCGACCCTCCGTCGAAAGGGCGAATTGTTGTAATAAGTGTGCGTGAGTGTGTGAATGTCTTCCAACCCCACGTCTTTCTCCCTTTTACTTACCTGCTTTTAATGGTTAGTTTTAGGGCATGTTTCGATTAGCATACTTATGCTATGCATGTTTGCATCATTCATCTGTATTGCATGCACCGGGCTTGGCACATCATACTAACTGTATCGTATTTTAATTCCAAGTTGAAAACATGTATCGATTGTTGCATCTCATATGCCATTTTAAAATAGCCGAGCCTATTTCTAGTTGCATTTTGCATGTGTTGCATTAGCCATCTAAACATGAACTAGGATCATGTATTGATTACTAACTAGTTCCCTGTTTTGGCTCGGAGTACACTGTAAGTGTTTATGCTTTAGCATCCTTGCATGAGTGTGAATGTTGCCATAAAAGCATGTTTTCCATGAGGCTAATTGCTTATTTGATATAACTGCCTGAATGCCTGTGGGTGGAGGTTTTTATTGCTTGAATTGGAACAATTCATTGAAATCCTCATTTTAGCCTACTTGCGAGTAGCAAACTTCAAACTGTTTTCAAACAATAAATATACAATGCTTTGTTCCAAATTAAGCGATCTAGTCTATACTTGTGTGTTGTGCGCATCACATAGTAATTCTAGCTAATAACTGGAATAAGAACGCATGTGTTTTCAAAAACAAGATATCATGCTTAGTACAGGCCAATCTTTGATCGGGCGAGCAGGGGTGCTCATTGCATGACCTTCCCCAATCGTACCCAAGTTCCCGAGCCAAGGCAACTTTGGTAATGACGGACACGTGGCCTTAGGCACAAGTTAGGGTTTCATAAATTTCCCAAAATAAAATATTTAGGTGGCGACTTTGTATTTGGCAAAGCAGTCCATGTTTGGCACTTCTTTACAAAAATCAGCTTTCCAAAACGATTTGCCGGATTTGGACTCTTTGATGATTTATCGGTCTTACATTGCACTTTGCGAGATCAGATTCAGAATCGTGACATTTGAGTCCGAACTGTAGTAGTAAGCTCAGAACAAAACGAGATTGGCGCCCCCCTCACAGGCGGGCGGATATCGGAGAGTTCCCGGGAGCGTCTACACCCCTTATGCCCATAAGGAGCTCAAATAGAAAACCCCTCTTTTATATACATAGGAACTAACCAAAAATTTACCAAAAACCTTCTCAAGTCACACCATCTATACAAGATGACAATATCTATGTTAAAATCCAAATAGGAGAGCAGAATATCCCTACCTCAAGCTTAGAAGAGGAAGAAGGAAGAAAAATTCAAAAGTCGACGGAGGGGAAACCAAGCTTTGCTCCGATCAAAATGAAGCCCTCGACAAATTCTACACTTTATCTCAAAGGACACAAGGTGAGGAGAGGCGTTCAAGCAAGTAGATCTAAGGATCTATGAGTGAAAAAGTGCTTTTTGAGAGAGAGAGATAGTGTTTCACGGTTTAGAGGGAGGAAAGAGAAGAAAAAGTAAAGGAAAGGGTTAAGTGAGGACCTATTTATAGTACTAGGTCAAAAATAGAAATAAGCCTCAAAGTCAACCCAAAATATCTAGTCAAAATATCCCCAAAAAGTAGGCCCAAACTGACAAAAAACAATCTGGAAAAAGTTGGAGGTGTCGACCCCCCTGCAACACAGGTGTCGACACCGAAGAAGAAAATCTGGAACACTAAGTTTGACTGCACTGCAGGTGTCGACCCTTCCTCAGGCTAGTGTCGACACCAAAATGCAGTGAGCAATTTCAGAACAAGGGTCAACCATTCCTCAGATTGGTGTCGACCCTTGCAGCCAACAAAAAGAGAAGGTGTCGACACCACCAAGACCGGTGTCAACACCAAAATGCAGTGAACAAATTCAGAACAAGGGTCAACCCTTCCTAGATTGGTGTCGACCCTTGTGGCCAACTAAAAGAGAAGGTGTCGACACCACTAAGACCGGTGTCGACCCCAGAACATGATTTTCAAGTTTCCAAACAACTTTTCAACGCGAACAAGCGTGAACGAGCAATCCCAACAAGTTTAAATCAATTTGTACACCTCCAAAACTAAGGTACAACAACACCAAAGATTTCCAAAATAAAATAAAGAGTTCAAATACACTTACCAAAAGCTTTAAAGGACACAAGTGCTACATGATGTGACATTCTAAAAAAAATTAAAAACTCCTTACTGTACTTTTTCCAAATATGACAACATGGCGGGTATGATGTAACACTTCAAAAAAAATTAAAACTCCTTAGTGTACTTTCTCAAACATGACATCCCAAACGTGACATGTGACACTCCAACATGGCGTATATGATGTGACACTCTAAAAAAATTAAAAACTCTTTAATGTATTTTTTCCAAATGTGACACTCTAACGTGGAGTGTATAATGTAACACTAAAAAACTCTTTAGTATACTTTTTCCAAATATGACACTCCAATGTGACGGGCAAATGAGTCATTATACATCCAAAAGGCCTAAATGGATCACAAGAAAAAATATGAGACTATATATGGATTACAAGTCCAAAATATGGGATTTATTGGTCAATCTCCAATTTATTTTTGTAATTTATCTAAGAAATTTTAAAATTTTAAAAGCAGTCATTCTATAAATATCGTAGTAATATTCATAAATTAGCAAGTTAATAATATAACTTTGAAAAAGAAAATTCTATTTATATATAAAATTCATACAAAAGCTTGACAAAAATAATGTGATATTATTATTATTATAAATAAATTCTTCTCGAATAATATTTTGTTTTGAAGTGAAAGATCATGTATAAATTTTTTGATAACATCACTCTTTTGAAATATATGGCCATTTTTTAAAATCATTTTATAACTCCAAATATATGATATTATAATGAGCTCGTTTGGAAAGTTGATTATTTTAGTTGATTTTTAATTTTTTTGGCTATTTTTTTAAATTGATTTGATAGCTGTGAGAGAAAAATAAAATGATTATAATTTAAATGTAACATTTTATTTTATCAACTATTTTAGTACAAAATCTTATTTTCAAACATGATCAATATAAGAAAAAATTAAAATTTTCATTTTTATAGTTGGACCCAATTTTTAATTTTGTCTTTTCCATCTAAGTTGGTTCAATTTTTGTAACGCCCTCAAAATACAGTATAAGACAACCATTCATATAATCCATAAACATAGAAGAAATATTATATTTTCATTCATGAGAGTCTTCTTCACAACAGATATCAGATGCATTACATTTTCATTGATGGTTATCCTGAAACTATAGCATGTAATTCTAACTCTTAATAGCAAAGTAAATGCCCTAGGGGCTTACATCTTTCCAAGTTATCACTTGGTTATAGCGAAAGAAGAGTTCTAAGTCTATTACATATAAAGCTCTCGGCTTGAATTTACATTTAACATCAAAAATAAATGATCAAAATGGAGCCTTCAACTCCTAAACCTCCCAAGCTAAGACCTTGGAGGCGGCATGTCACCTGTACCTGAAAATGGTGTCTCAAGTAGGGTGAGCCAAAGCTCAGTAGAGATATGCTAAACAAAACATGAGAATTAACTAAAACATTAGCATCCGATAAATGTTTAACACTTGTAAACCAACTTATATCGTTTCCATTACCAATCAACACTTACATCATATTCGATCTAAATCAATTCATTGGCATAGCTCAATATTATCCAAACAGTTTAAAAATGAGACTACAACTCATGTATCAACACTTCAATAATAAACATCGTTCAACACTTCATTTTCTTGCCATTCTACGGAATTACGTCCAAGGGAACCGGCACTCAAATATAAATAAGATTTCGGGACTTTCACCCTAGACACTCCGGCCAACTTAATTATCCATGGAGTCCATCCCCTATCTCCTCCCAAACAATAGAGTACATCTCCTATCTCCTCCTAAACAAAGATACATATACAATGTATTTAAATACATTGTCATATACAATGACCAATTCAATCACATATACAATGCTTATATTCAACCGTCATATTCAATGACATACTCCAATTGATTAGTTTCAATTTACCTAATCATCATGCAATTTCTACAACAATCACAGCTATCCTCCCCCGATAGCCCAAAACAGTTATTTCTAAACAGATAAATAAATCTATCAAACAGATAATTTACCAACTTTTCCATAGGTGAGTGATTTATCAATCCAACTACACCATTTAATTACATTTTCCTCCAATTCCATAGTTTCCAAGCCAATTTCATTAATTTCACAATGAATCCACTATTTGTGCAAATAGTTATTTAATTCCAAACTAGGGCATTTTTCCCCAAATTCCAAAACATTGACCCAAGGTCCAAATCTCACCATTTATGCATAAATACCTCCATTCTCAATGTCTCACATACACATAGAACCCACAAATAGAAAACCCCTCTTTTACCTTTTCAAGTTCAAGACTCTAACTTCACCCACACCACCAATTTATACAAAATGACTAACATTTATGTTAAAACCCATAAGAGTGAGTAGATTATCCCTACCTCAAGAAGAGAAGATGAGCCAAACGAGAGATGAACTCCAAGGATGACGAAATCAACTTCTACTCAAATGAAAATGGAGGTCTTGAAGAGCTCAAACTTTTTATCAACGGAAGGAGGGTGAAAAGATCACTAGATCTAGGTCAAAATGTAGAGAGAGATGGTAGTTTAGAGAGAGAAGCTCTCAACTTAAGGTTTTGGAAAGTTTGAGAGAGAAAGAGAGTCGAAAAAGTGATTTAAAATGTCACTTTCAAGATCTGATATACGCTCAGTCTGCTCGAGCGGAGAGTTTGACGCTCGAGCGCAAGAAAGGACGCTCGAGCGCCAAGACACAATAGCAAAGCACTACCCGCTCAAGCGCAATGAGACCCGCTCGAGTGTAGAATACACACTTCCAGTATTTTACAGAGTTCAGACAAACGCTCGAGCGCCAGAGGGGCCGCTCGAGCTCAGACCCGCTCGAGCGTGAAAAACACTTCTGCAGTATTTTTGCAGACGCTCAAAATACTAAAGGATTGCAAACCCTGCTTGAGCGCAAGAAGACCCGCTCGAGCGGAAGGCCAAAATTCTGGGCAACAAGATTCTAAACCAACAACCAACCATCCTGTTCTAAATGCGCCCAAGACATTTCAAAACTCAAATTCAAAGAGTAAGAAGAGGGAAAGACATAAACAACAACATTAAACCACAAGATCCGAGTGCGAAACACCATAAAGATCGGGTTAGAAACCGGGATCGCTATAATTTCAATCAGTCAATCAATCATATGGTTTGTGTGCATTTTCTATCCAATAACACTAATAATAATAATCAATTAGAACAAATTGAGACAAAATCATAAACTTAGAGTTAAAATTAAACTAATTAAAATTATAGAGATTAAAATGACACACAAATCAAAATACAAAGATTATTAGTGAGGTAATATTACGGTACATACCTTTCAAAAACTGTCATACCATATACACATTTGTTACGTATTTTTACGGTACATGTTACATATTTTTGTGGTAAATATTATATTTTTCTTAGTAGAGTTACAAAAATATATAATATATACAATATAAATACATAACAGAGTGCATATAGTACACACCTTTTGAGGAGTGTGTACCATAAAAACTTCCATTATTTTAGGAATGGTTTGGGATATTCTGAATAAGTGTACTTTTTGACTCTTTATAAAAAAAAATGTGTAGAAAAGTAGAGAGAAGATGTTGATTGATGTGATTCAAATAGTGTATGTATGAAAAAAAAAAAAAAAAAGTGCACTTTTGTAGTGCATGCCAAACACCTACTTAGTGTAAGTTGCTATTGAAGGTAAAACAAAATAACGCCTCTACGTCTGGATTATAAGATGATGAGAATAATAATTTTCTTTTTTTTTTAAGTGACATATAAGGTTGTAAAAATATAATTAATTAACGAGATTAATTCAATTAGTTAAAATTATTGCGCCTCATCAAGAGTCATTGGTTTGAATCTTTTAATTTACACGTAAGTTTTATTCTGTGCGTTTCTATTTAATAAATCTTTTTCTCTCATTTAGACGTTTCATTATAATATCTTATATAAATCAAATATATAAATAAAAAATTGAAAACCACTTCTTTCTCATCTTGTATATAAATTAAGGAAAATTTTACTATATACCTCTTGAAATGATTATATCATATACACTCTTAATTATGTAATTTTCTTTTTTAGTTATGACAAATTTTGTTATTTAGTTATGAGAAATCTAGAAATCCCCTAGATATTGATTTGTGATTATGTATCAATTTTAACGAGTAAATAGTAATTCCAATCAAACAATCAAAGACAAATCAACACAACGATTTAATGTGGAAAAAACCACAATTGGAGCACCTCCAATTGTGATAAAAGAAACCACGGGCAAAAGTTACAAAACAATCCACTAAAAAGACATAAAGGAATTACACAAGTATATTCTCAATTACCTAGCGAATCCACGCCCGAATCGAACCGACCCCAATGTGCCTCCACCAGCCCCGTCTTCACCTCGGAATTGTCTTGTCCAATGTTGAATCCACAACACCGATGTCAAATCCACGACGATGAACCACTCCAGAATCCACCAAAGCTTCAGACCCAAATTCCACGGAATCCACCGAAGAACAACACTCTCTTTTGTATAAAATAAACAAACAATCTTTTGATGTATAGTTCTTAAACCATGAGTTGAATATTCAATCAAACATCAAAGAAAACTAGCAAAATAGCCACAAAAGAAAACCCTAGAACCCCCAAAGAAGATCTGGAAGTCGTAACCCTAAAATCTGACTGAAACACATATTTATAGAAAACAGGTCCGAGATGGTTGCTCGAGCGAAGGATCTCTCGCTCGAGCGAGAAGACTAAAATGTGTGTTTTTCCAAGTGTCTTCACTCGAGCCACCAAAGTGTCGCTCGAGCGAGAAATGCAACTTCTTAGTATTTTTATAGTCAGTGAAAACTTCTGGGACCAAGGATTCTTCGTTCAACCGCACACTCCTTCGCTTAAGCGACCAAACAAGTTCGACTGCAATTTTGCTGTTGGTTTGTTTAGGATTTGGCTTAGAAACAAAATATATGTATATACATGACTAGTTTGGTCATTTTGCAATAGCTTGTCCTTATGGACATAATAGATTAGCGCTTGGACATTTGGGCAAGAAAAGTTCAAAATTGGACTTTTCAACTGAGCATCCTTTTTAAATTCACCTAATCCAGATATACTTAAAAAATAAAGTATTTGTAATTTTTTTTATACAAAATTCATTAAATACAAAAAAAAAAAAAAATTCAATTCAGTCATATTTTTTGTTATTTATTGATTTTTTTTTTAAAGATGTTCTTCATAAATATTTTATTTTTTAGATGGATCTAAGTTAGATAAATCTAAAAAATAAGTATAGCGATTTCGGTTTTGACCCGTCACTGGTTGTGTTTCGGACTCAGGTTGTATAGTTCTAAATAATGATTCATATCTTGTTTCCCTTGTTTCCCCTTTATTTTGGTTATCGGGTTGTGGTTATGTGTTTGGAACAGGTTGGTTGCGTGTTTTTCCAAACCTGTGATGCCCAGATTTTGGTTCTTCCGCTCGAGCAGGAATTCTTGCGCTCGAGTGGGCTTCACAAATTTTGCTCCTCCGCTCGAGCGGCCATTCTTGCGCTCGAGCAGGATTTGTCAACTTTCAGTATTTTTGCAGTTCTGCAAATATTGGGAGAATGCATTGGACGCTCGAGCGGGGCCCTTCGTCTGCAAAACTTCTAGAAATGTGTATTCTACGCTTGAGCATCACTTCTTGCGCTCGAGCGAAACCTTGTGTCTGACACTCGAGCGTCACTTTTCACGCTTGAGCGGACTATGTGTATATCAGTCTGAGAAGATGATGTTTTGTATCACTTTTTCATCTTCCTCTCTCTCTAAAACTTCCCAAAAACCTAGATCTACACTTTCTCTCTCTAAAACTCACCTTCTCTCTTGGGTTTCATCTAGATCCGTTGATCTTTTATCCTCGTGCCTTTGAGAAAAAAGTAGAGTGCATCAAGATCTACATTTTGATCCGAATAGAAGTGGGTTTTGATGTACTTGGAGTTTTTCTCTTGCGTGGCTCATCTTCTTCCTTTGAGGTAGGGATATTCTACACCTTGATATGATTTTTAACCTAGTTATTTGTTATTATGTATAAATGATGAGATTTTGGGAGTATTTAGGTAAACCTAGGGTTTGGTTTCAAATTGGAAAGAGGGGTTTCTATGTTATATTACATAATGGATTATGAGACTTGGTTGTGAGCCTATCTAATGTTGAAATAGTTTATTTTAACCATAGGGTCAATATTTAGGAAAATTCAGAGTTTTGCCCTAAAATGTTTGAAATAATTATTTTGTACAAATAATGGAATTGATATGAAAAATGTGAAATTGGGGAGATGTATGAATGAATAGTGTAGTTGAATTTGTTTAATCACTCACCTATGGAAAATTGATAAATTATCTGTTATAAAGATTGTATATCTGTTTAGAAATATTTGTGTTGGGCTATCAGTAGAGGATAGCTATGATTGTTGTAAAAATTGCATGAGGATTAGGTGAATTGAAACTAATCACTTAAATTTTGTCATTGAATGTGACAGCATGATAAGGCATTGAATATGCATAATTGATAGTCATTGAATATGATGATGTTTTTTTTTTTTTTTTGAATACATTGTATATGATTAATATTTTGAGAGGAGAAAGGGGATGTACTCTATTGTTTGGAAGGAGATAGGGGATGGACTCCACTGAGAATTAAGTTGGCCGGAGTGTCCAGGGTGAAAGTGCCGAAATCTTATGTATACATGGGTACCCATTCTTGCGGACGAAATATTCGAAAAATGGAAAGGTTGAAGTGTTTGTATGATAGTTATGTGATGGAACCACTGACTTGAATGAAATAAATTGATACAAAATGAATAAGTGGAAATGGATTAAAATGTGAATATTAGTACTGAACGGTCGTGGGAAGAATGTGATGTGGTCATAAATATTGAACGTTTATCTGACAATTAAAAATCTTAGTTAAACCCTATATATTGTGTTAGACTATCTCTGCTAGGCTTTGGCTCACCCTACTTGGGAAACCACTTTCAAGTACCGGTGACATGCTTTCTCTAAGGACGTAGCTTGGGACGACCTAGGAGCTAGAGGCTCTATTTCGTTATTTAAATGTTTAAATGTTTATTCAAGCCTCGAGCTTAATATGTACAGAGCATTTGACTCTCTCTTTTGTTGTAACGAAGTCATATCTTGGAAAGATGTAAGCCCGTAAGGCATTTATTTTGTTAACTTTAAATGATGTTACATGCTATAGGTTCATGATGGACATTTATGAATGTATATTGCATGTATTATCTTTTGTAATACGAATTCTGATGATTGGAAATATAACAATTCTATTATGCTCATTTCTCTTATGAGTTGAATTATTTGTACTATTTTGGAGGCGTTACAATAAGAAATTGACTAAAATATGAAAAAAAAAAAAAAACCCTCAAAAAATGCGGCTATGTTTGGTTTGATTTTCAAAATTTGTTTCTAAACAAGTTTAATCTTTAGGGAACTCAATGTAGGAGTACAGAAAAGATTTAAAATATCATTTTCTATTAAATTTAATAATTAAAATATTATTTTTTTTTGTTAATTTTACTTAGCGAAAATAAGCAGATGATTTAAATTGAAAATAAATCAAAATATTAGTGTTTAACTTGATAAAATTAAAAATTTAGAAATTATTTTGTTATAAAGATATTTTTTTTTTGTGTGTATTTTTTTTTTTGGTTGTGTTTTTCCCATTTTATTTTTAGTACTTCTTAAATATGTGTATATATAAATAATTGAATAAATTACTAGCAGATCCTAATAATTGGACTTAATTTTCATTAAATTGTATCAATTCGTCACTGAAAATTGGTCCTAGCAAAATTGCTACTAAAAATGATTTTTTATGATGATTTTCAAAACGTCCCTAAACACTAATAATTAATGGCATTTTTCTATGACGGATTTTTGAGTGCTTTTGCATGGGGAGAATTTGAGTGTTTTTGCATGGTTCTTAAAATCTCAAATTTGATTGTTTTTGCATGTTTTCCATATGTTTTCCGTCTCATGCTTCAAGATAATTTTGTCATATGTCTATTATTTTTTTCATATACTCTTGTGGCACTAAGAGTTGTTTTGGAGATTGTGGCACTAATAGTTGTTTTGCAGATCGTGACCTTGAGAAAGAAGGTTGCTTTTGTTGGCTGATATGGGTTGGGGTGATTAGGATTTTTATTTGTTAGGTGTGTTTTGTCACAGCATTACCAAAGGGGGAGATTGTTAGGTTTTTATTCTTGGCAATCCCGTTTGACAAAACTCATTTCAGTTGTAATTTTATTTGTTCTTTTATTTCAGTGAGCTATGAGTTTTTAGATGTGAATCCAACCCGAATTGTGCCTATGCAGAGGAGTTTGTGATCTTATCCTATCATGTTTGCCACTTCGTTGAGTATGTCGGGGATCAAGCGAAGAATCTTTGGTCCTAGAAGTTTTCACTGACTGTAAAAATACTGAGAAGTTGCATTTCTCGCTCGAGCAACACTTTGGTGGCTCGAGCAAAGACGCTTGAAAAATACGCGTTTTAGTCTCCTCACTGGAGCTAGCATCGCGGCCCTGTTTTCTATAAATATGTGTTTCAATCAGATTTTGAGGGTTACGGCTTCCAAATCTTCTTCTTGGGTATTAGGGTTTTCATTTGGAGCTTCTTTGCTAGTTTCTTTGATGTTTGTTTGAGTTTAACTCATGGTTTGAGAAGTATACATCAAAGGATTGTTTGTTTCATTCAATACAAAAGAGAGAGTTGTTCTTCGGTGTGTTCCGAAAAATTTGGGCCTGAAGCTTTGGTGGATTCTAGAGTGACTCATCGTCGTGGATTCAACATTGGCATTGTGGATTCAACGTTGACAAGACAATTTCGAGGTGAAGACAGGGCAGGAAGAGGCACATAGGGGTCGGTTTGATTCGGGCATGGATTTGCTAGATAATTGAGAGTACACTTGTGTAATTCCTCTATGTCTTCTTAGTGGATTGTTTTGTGACTTTTGTCCTGGTTTTTTTTATCCCAATTGGAAGCGCTCTAATTGTAATTTTTTCACGTAAAATCGTTATGTCGATTTGTCTTTGATTGTTTAATTGGGATTGCTATTTACTGATCAAAATTGATACACAATCACAAATCAATATCTAGGGGTTTTTTAGATTTTTCAAGATTTTTTAAACTATTGTTAAAATTTACAATTAGTGATGTTTTCTATGATAAAATTTTTAAACTGTCACTAAAAATTGACTATAAGTGACGCTTTTTTAATTTTTGATGAAAAACACTACTAATTATTACAGTAACTATTAGACAATATGCCCAATTGAGAAAGAAAAATGCCAGGGACTCCAATTGTTTTACGGATATTTTTACGAAATATCTCATATGAGTGTGAGACTTACATGTAAGTCTCACACTCATATGAGATATTTGATAAAAATATTAATAAAATATTTGAGATTTTTAACATTACTTATTGAGAAAACTTCAAATGGCCTTTCTCACATGGCCTCACTCTTTCATTACGCCAATCATACAAGAGTTTGCATGTAATAGATCAGATTTCTAACTCTTTAGCCTCATTGGTTTAGGAAATTTATCTACAAATTTATGATATGACACATCTATATCGTTTGCATGGCTAAGATTAGATTTCTAGTTCTTAAGCCTCATTGGCTCAGGAAATTGATCTGCAGATTTATGATATGACACATCTACATCGTCTGCAAGCTAATCTAATGAAGAATATAAGAAAATATCTGCAAGAAGTGACCTTTATTATTATTACTCCCTCCGTCCCATAATATTAGTCCCTTATTCTATTTTTTATTGTCCCAAAATATTAGTCCCTCTTAAAAAATTAAGTACAAAAATAATATAAATTTCCTATTTTGCCCTTCTTTTAAATTCATAAATAATATAAAAAGTACAATTATGACATTGAAATTCCCAAAAAAATGTACTATCAAAGGGTAATTTTGAAAAATCAACTTTTTTAAAGTACAATAATTGTACTACTAAAAAAAGTTAGATTTCCCAAAAGGGACCATTATTTTGGGACGGAGGAAGTATTATTATTATTTTAAGTAGACTTTTCCAGTAAACGCCCTGCAAGTCTTTTCCTAGTTACAGAATCTATCAAGTTGTTAGAGACTTTTCCAAGTCTTCGCCTTGTAGTTCTCCTACTTGTGAAAAGAGATATATATGTACAAGGGGTGTAAGGCTATCCGGTCGTTGTGTTTAAAATATAAATTTTAATTTTAAATTTAATATATTTTTTATATTTTTTAAATGGTAAAAGTATTTTTTTAATAAATTAAGTAAATAATGATCTCAAGTTAAAGTCTTGTCCCCTCTTTTAATTATTATTTTTATTTTTTCCTTTTAAGATGGAAAGATCACTTGACAAAAAGAGAGGGAGAAATTCATAGACAGAACCAAGTGTGGTGTTCGCTTCTAATAATAGTGTAGATAGTTTTAATAAGAATAAATTATAAACACACCCCTTGAGGTTTACTTAAATTACAAATTATCTCCTGTAATTCTAGAAATTACATTATGCCCCTAAGGTTTCTAAATTCATAACAAATAAGTCCTTTTATTAATAAATCATTAAGTTAATTAATATTTTTTAATGATGTTAAAATTTTATTTCAATTAATAATTTAAATAATTTTATTATTGTATAGGTAAACAATTAGAAATTTTAATTTTTTAATTAATTCTGTTAAATAAAAAATTCTGACAGGGAGGTATTTGTAATTTTTCAAACTACAGAGGGCAATTCGTATTTTAAGTAAACCTCAGGGGATGTATTTATAATTTACCTTTTTAATAATAATATAGATATAGATAAATATATATAAGATCTATCTATTTCTTTTGTGCATCTCCCCCCATTTCCTTTCTCTCTCTCTCTCTCTCTCTCTCTCTCTCTCTCTCTCTCTATGAAAATGTTGAGCAAAGCCTCTTTTTCTCATTTTTATAGCTTCTTCTTCTTCTTTTGGTTCATAATGCTGATGTTCATCGTACTCCAACCAGTTACATCTGCAAGAAAACAGCTGGTAGTAAGTTCTCTCTATGTTATATATTTATATCAGTATTTTTTTTTAATGTTTATCTAAATTATTTCTTATCAAGATGATTTTTGTATGGCTGTAGACGTGCCCCGAGAACTCCCCGAGCTCCGCGCTGCGAAGGCGCGAATTTCGTTTTGTTCTCTAGCTACTACAAGTTCGGACTCAATGTCACGGTTCTGAATCTAATCCTGCAAAGTGTAATGCAAGATTGATAAATCACCAAAGAGTCCAAATCCGGCAAATCGTTTTGGAAAACTGATTTTAATAAAGAAGTGCCAAACATGGATTGCTTTGCCAGATACAGAGTCGCCACCTAAATATTTTATTTTGAAAAATTTAGGAAACCTTGGCTCGTGCCTAAGGTCACGTGTCCGTCATCACCAAAATTGCCTCGGCTCGGGAACTTGGGTATGAGAGGGGAAGGTCATGCAATGAGCACCCCCGCTCGCCCGATCAAAGATCGGCCTTTACTAAGCATGATATGTTGTTTTTGAAAACACATGTGTTCTTATTCCGGTTATTAACCTAGAATTACTATGTGATGCGCACAACATACAAGTATAGACTAGATTGCCTAAGTTGGAACAAAGCATTACATGTTCGTTTGTTTGAAAACGGTTTGAAGTTGCTACTCGCAAGTAGGCTAAATCGGGGTTTTAATGAATTGTTCCAATTCAAGTAATCCAACCGTCACCCACAGGCATTCAGGAAGTTAATCACATAAGCAGTTAGCCTCATGGCAAGCATGCTATCATGGCAGCACTTACACATATGTAGTATGCTAAAGCGTAAACACTTAGAGTGTACTCCGAGCCAAAACAGAGAACTAGTTAGAAATCATGCATGATCCTAATTCATGTTAAGATGGCTAATACAACACATGCAAAAATGCAACTTAGATAGGCTCGGCTATTCTATGATGTCATGTGAGATGCAACTTGATACATGTATTCAAATTGGAATTGAAATACAATGCAGTTAGTATGATGTGCCGAGCCCAGTGTATGCAATACAGATGAATGGATGCACACATGCAAGCATAAGGTATGCTAAATGAAATATGCCCTAAGACTAACCATCGTAAGCGGTAAATAAAAGGGAGAAAGAAATAGGGGTTGGAAGACATGCATCACACACACACACACACGCTTATTACAATAGTTGGCCCTCTCGAGGGAGAGTCCGAATAAAAAGCTAACTAGCTAATCTAAGCTAATTAAACTAATTATTACACAACAAAATTAGCTAACTAACAAGCTAACTAATTAAGCTATTACAAAACAAATAAGCAGCTAAACGCATTAACTACTTAATTACAAAACCAAAGCATAAACTAGCTAAGCAAATTAGCTAAGTAAAGCAGTAAAGCAAGGGCTTCAGAGGGAGAAGAGTGCATGCATGCCCGGTCGCCTCGTTCGGAAATCCGTCGCGATGCCCTAATTTGCCTCTGTTTGCAATTGTTTTCAGAACTTTGCACCAAGCTCTAGAAAGCTTCCAACTCACCTTGGGGACCTGTGGGAGGGCTGCCGACCAGTTGTTGAGGAAGGAGACCACCTGCCAACCACTTTCTTTGCTGAAAAACTAGAAAAAGTGGTCGGCCAGCTAGTATTACTGGTCGGCCGACCAGTTTTTGTTGCCAGACTCCACTTTACTGCAACAGAGAGCAAGAAAGGGCATGGCAATGTATTTGCAATATATGTGTACACAACCACCCTCCCTATCATTTCATAAGCTCAAGGGAGTGCGGTTCTCGACCCTCGGGCCACCAATCACGCATCTCGATGCATGATAGCCGAGAAGCTGAATTGCACAATTCAATGTAAAATGAATGCACACATAAACACATAAAGCCTTGAACTCTATCATGTATGATCAAGAGGGTCGGCGACCGAGAATTGAGGCACGTTTCATCACTTCAAGTATGAAACGTCCCTCGTTCCTCGTGTTTGGACTAACACTTAATCCAAACAATAATGCAAAACAAGCATGTTAAACACAATG
This sequence comes from Camellia japonica, assembly GCA_030407325.1. Lineage (NCBI taxonomy): Eukaryota > Viridiplantae > Streptophyta > Magnoliopsida > Ericales > Theaceae > Camellia > Camellia japonica. Next base: position 26,835,364 of record JAPPVO010000019.1, read on the forward strand.
CAAGGCATGCAACTCAATGTAATGCAACATTAGCATGCAAACAAGCAATGCAACTCAAGCATGTGAACAATATGCAAGGGACAAGTATGCAACAACATTCAATGCAACATGATCAAACTACCAATGCTAAGGGGCATACACACTCAATGTAAAGCAAGCTAAGCATGCTAAATAATATGGCATACACAATGCTAAAAACAACATGGCATACTCAATGCAATGTAACATGGCATACTCAATGCTAAATGGACTTAAACCGAATATGGATAGACCTCAACCATGCCAAAACAGTGGCCATAATGCTAAAATAAAGGCATGAAATGCAAAACAAAGCATGCACATGCAATGGCCCATCAACTAGGCATAAGAGCACAACTCTCAAGAGTGCTCAAGGAGTGACAAATGTGGAAGTGTAACAACACTAAGTGCATTGAAATAAAGTATGAAATGATGCCAGATCACTCAAATAACACAAGTAAAGCATGCAAGGGTCCTTAAAGCATGAAGCTAGCATAGAGGACTAGAGAGAGGGGGGGGGGCATGCAATACATGGCACAAATGCATGAACCAATCATGGACAGAGCTCAAATAGGTCTAAACAAAGACCAAAACATGCTGAGATGAGGGCTCAAAAGCCTAAGCATGCAAGCATACAAGCTAAGCCATAAACTAGGCAACAATGCACAACACTCAAAGGCACTTAAAGAGTGGATGAAGTGAGAACATGGCAATGCTAAATGCTCTAAAATGTCATGATAAATGATGCCAAATCATGTACACAACACAAATAAAGCATGCTATGAAGCTCAAAGTTTGAAACTAGCATAGGCATTTGTACTATAGCTATGCAAAACATGAAGCATATGGCTAGGGCAACCAAAAATAGTCCTAGAACATGTCAAAATGAGTCTAAAATATGCATGGAAGGAAGCCAAAATAAGCTAGCATAAAAGGCATAAGGCATGGAATAAGCAAGGCAAACAAGGTGGATTACACTACACCTACCAAGACCAAGCATGGGATGGCTTAACCAACAAAAATCAAAGTTATATCATGGCAAAATAACCCCAAATAAACACTAAAATGATAGCTTGCAAGCTTAGGCATGAAGGCATACACAAGGACTCATGTTTAAGGCATAAAGGGCAAACCCTCCAACGCATTGAATAGGTGAAAGATGCAAGTGTATGACCATGAAACATGGACTGAAATCACATTACAAATGATGCCAAATCATTCAAATAGGTCAAACATTGCATGCTAGTGGACTTGATGCACAAAGCTAACAAGTTAGAATGCATTATAGCTATACAAAGCATGGCATGTATGACCAAGACAACACAAATCAGAGCTAGAGCATGCTAAAATGTGGACAAAAGCTTCTTAGAGTTAAGCCAAAAGCATGCTAGAATGACATGTTAAAGCATGAGACACATTAGGCTAATTCATGGAATTGCACTACAAGTGCAAGGAGCATGCAAGGGCCAACCAAACCAAACCTTAACAGAGGTATGACATGGTAAAACAACACCAAGAACATGCTGAAATGGACTCAAAATAAGCTAGAATGACATGCTACTTCATGAAGCATACAAGACTAGTTTGCAAGATTTACACTACAAGTGTATTAGGCATGCAAGGGATGATCAAGACAACCAACAAAAGTGGCATAAAATCGCAAAATAACCCCAAATACATGCTAAGATATGGCCAACATAAGCTTAATAAACATGCTCAAACATGAGGCATATGAAGCAAGTAAACAAGACATAAGGAGAGGGGATGACCCTCTCCTATTTGGGACCCCAAAACCACCTTTCCACCACTGAAAATCCTTTGGATTTCAGTGGTAGAAAGGTCATGCAAAGGCTAGAACACGAGCCAAAAGGGATGGCTCAAAATAAGGCCTAACAAGGCCTAAGAGGGGGTGGACCACCCCCAATGCAAAAGTGACCTTAAACAAACATTTTAAGGACTGAAAAATAGAACTTTTTGTAGTTAAGAGTTAAGCTTAAAACAGCATGCAAGTATGGCTAAAAGCTTAAGCAAAAATGGGGGTTTAAAAGGATAAAAGCTCACCTTTGAAGACCACCTTCAAAACCACAACTCCAGTAGCTTTTCTGAGCTTAAACCAGTCCAAGAACACCAAAACCAGCTCCTAAGCACCTCAGCAACAAAAGGATGGTGTTTGAGTGTGTGTTTGTGTGTTAAAGTAAGACAAAACTACACTTTTGAAGCACAAAAATGAAGCAAAGAGGGAAATATAGATACAAATGTGTATGTATCTCTCCAGCCCAATTTTTCTGAACCTAGAGGAGGGAGGAGGAGGTTCTCTCTTATAAAGAACAAAAAGTCAAGCTTCTTGAGGAAGCTAAGGGTTCAAGGCCATCCCTCCATACACGTGTATGGAGGATGGTTTCAGTGCCCTCTAGCTGTGCCAGTTGGAGGAAAATATCTCCAAAAAGGTGATGAAAAGCAGCCGACCACTTGAAGTGGTCAGCCGACCACCACAAGTGGTCTCCCAAGACAACAAGTGGTCGGCCATGGTGGGAGAAGGTCTATAGCATAAAAAACAATGCAATGGTGTGGTGGCCGACCAGAAAAGATGGCCCAAAGACCAAGGAGACCAGTTTTCTAACTAGAAAACTGGCTGGCGGGAGGAAAAGTGGTCTCCAAGGGGAAAAACTGGTCTCCCACCCTTGTACTACCTTCCAAACAAGGAAAACAAGGTTTGTACCAAAAAAAAAAAACTAAAACGGATGCAAGACGAGAGATCGGGAGGCAAGACACGCAGCCAGTAGCCTCGAAAACTAGTCCACGGGCATCAAAAGTAGTCTACGACCACAAAAGTGGTCTCCCGGATCACAGTGTCCCTCTAGGCAGAGGCAACAAGGCATGGTTCAAAAACCAAGCCAAACGGAGAACATTAAGCGGTCCGGAGACAAGGCGCGCGGCCGAAGGCTCCAAAAATCGGAAACTAGTCTCCAAGCGGGAAAAGTGGTCTACGACCACAAAAAGTGATCTACGACCACAAAAGGATGGTCTACCTCTCCTCCCTCCAGGGAAGAGAAAACAAGATTCCAGGGAAGAGAAAACAAGATTCGGTCCAAGGCTTTCAGCCAAAGCTCAAAGAGTTCAAGGCTCGAGAGAGCAAGGCAAACATTCACCAAAGACTAAACTCGAAACGAGCTCAAACATACATAATCACCGAGTGCTCATCGATGATGTCTGAGTCTTAAGGTCAGTCAAAAATGGAGTGTATACAATGGCTCGCTCTTGAGACCCACATGACCCACAAGAGAAGAGATGAGCCTTTGGTGGACATGAGTGCGGTATTAGTCGAAAAACCTCTCAGATTGGATTAGAATAATAAATATAAAAAGGATATTATAAAAATAGATTTAGTGTAACGCCCCGAAAATTGGACTGGATATATCTATTTATGCAACAAAACCCACCTGATAGACAAACACATATATATTGCTAAGTAATTCATACACCCATTTCCATTAAATCCCAAATGCCAATTACATGTTGTTCACATCTCAATGCCCCAGTTCCAATCCCAAACATGCATTTTACAACAAGTATGAAATGGAAGCCAAACAGGTAATAAGTGCCCTACAGGCTTACAAATTTATCCAAGAACATTCTTGGTTACACAATTTGAGTCTCGTTCATTACATCTTAAGCCCTTGGCTTTACAAATAACAAACATACACACATAAGGCATATTTAAGAAGCTCTTGCTTCCCAAAACTCCATCCACGCTATTGCCTTGGAGGAAGCATCTCACCTGTACCTGAAAATGGTATTCTCATATAGGGTGAGCTAACAGGCCAGTGGAAATAATCTAACACAATTTATGAGGTTTAGCAAATGTATAAATACCACGTACATAAACAATACCGATCCTGAAACATCCACAAGACCTACATATCTATATGCCACTAAGACCAACCTTATTCCATTTTCCTTTAATTTCATTTCCAGTTCATATATGCTACTCAATTCATGAGTTAAATTCGTTATCTTTCAATAATCTAAATGAGACTACAACTCAATGATTTTCCAATTATGCAAAACTCACATAAACACTTCAAACCTTCCATTTTACGGATATTTCGTCTGAAGGAATCGGCACCCATTTATATATAAAATTTCGGGTCTTTCACCCAGGACACTCCGGCCAACTTGCTTTAAATGAGGTCCATCCCCTTTCTCCTCCCAAATAAATATACATATGCAATGTATTTATAAACATAATCACATATGGAGTACATCCCCTTTCTCCTCCCAATAAACATACATGTACAATGTATCTATAACATGGTCATATTCAATGACACCAACAATGGATTAGCATTAAATCGCCTAATCCTCATGTAATTTCTACAACAATCATAGCTATCCTCTACCGATTGTTGTAGAAATTATTTCTACAACAATGCAATTATTTCTAAAGAGACGGTCAATATCAAAATAAATAGTTTATTCAAAAACTTCCATAGGTGAGATAATACATATCCAATATCACCATTTATAATCACAACCTTCCAATTTCACGTTTTCAATGTTAATCCCAATTATTTATGCAAAATAATAATTTAATCAAAATTAGGGCAGAATCTCCCTTTCACCAAATATCAACCCAAACACCAAAATCAACTATTTTGACACAACATGATCTTATATTCAAGCCTCATACTCGTTTACCTCATATTCATCAAAACCCCTCTTTTCATTTCACATCCAAATCCTAGATTTGTCTAAACCACAACCAAATCTCATCATCTATACACAATAGCAAATAACTAAGCTAAAAACCATATTAGAGTGTAGAAAATCCCTACCTCAAGTTTTGAAGAGAATTTGAGATGAAAGCTCAAAATCTATGGTGTCGAAACTCGATTTCCACCGCACACAATGAAGCCCTCGAGGTGATAACCAACTTTGGTGAAGAACTTAGGCCTAAATCCCAATGGATTTGGAGAAATCAAAGAGAGAAGATGACTTCTAGAGAGAGAAACTCTAGACCTGGAAATTTGGAGAGTTTTAGAGAGAGAGGGGGCTGTAAAAAGTGATCTGAAACCCTTATTTATGGATTGATATAACAAGGTCACTCGAGCGTGAAATACACTTTCCCGTAAGCAATTTTGAATGCATTTTGCATTTTTGCTTTCGACGAGTTGACCGGGCAACTCAACCCCGAAGTTGACCGGGTCAAAATCGGGATCGCTGCATTTAGTATTTTGAATATTACTTATAAAAATACCTATCAGTATTTTGAAAATTCTGGACGCCATTTCCAAATAGACAAATAATGCTCCGCAATAACCCGAGGACCATCAAAAAGCACATAATCATAATCATCTCTATTGGAAAGCCTTACCAAAAAGAAATCCGATCCCAGATCCACAACCTTCACATCTCCTATAGCTCCCCACATCTGCTGTAAACGATCACATATAAACGGAAAGCTAACGAACTTACCTAACAATTTCACAATCAGCACATTCCGCCATGGTAACCTCAACCGCCGTTTCTCCTCTTTAGACAGAGAAACCCTACCCTATCATATGTGCACTGACCCTTTATAGACGGTCTCATATATGGACATCAATTTCATACATTTTGTGAACTATATAATTGTGATTTAAAAAATTTCATTAAAAAAAATATCTACTAATATATTGATGTTGTTACATAATATGTAAAATAATTGAAAGTCATCTCAAAAATTGTAAGAATAGTCATGAATTAAAAGGTAAATAAAAGAATTTTGAAAAATTACCACCAAAAAAAAAAACTCAGAGTTTGACTCTTCTAACAAAATAAATTCTGAATTTTTTTGTGAAGTAAAAGTGATAAAAAAAAATGATATTTTAGTTATTAAAGTCAATGCAAATGTACAAAAAAAAATCTAAAATATTATTTTTCGTTCAGTTTAACAATTAAAATATATTTTTTCATCAATTTTACCTTATGAAAATTGGCAAATAATTCAGATTGAAAATAATTTTAAAAATTATAATTTAAATTGACGTATTTAAAATTTATTTTGTTAAAAAGATTAAACGTTTAAAAAAATTTTGTAAATTTTTTAAGATTTTTTTTTTTTTTAAAAATTTCAAGAGGGGTCATTCTATAAACATTGTAGAAACATTCATAAATTAGCAGTTTAATAATATAATTTTGAAAAACAAATTTAATCTCCTGGTTAATTATGGTTTTCAGTTTATACTTTAATTCAAATTTCAATTTAATTTTTATAATTTCAATTTAATTTTTATAATTTCAATTTACACCATTTAATCTCTACGCTATAAGTCTGATTTCAATTTGATCACTCCATCTAAATTAATCAAATTTCAATCATATGGGTTTGTGGCAGATGCACCCAGCAAGATTGGGGTGAAACGAAGTCCCTTACCAATGGCACATTCTGTAATAGCGGGCGGCGGCCAAAGTTCTCCTACACCGGTGACCTACCAACGGGGGATATCATATAAGACATTTCGAAGGCCATTAAATAAGGCTCGTTGCTCCACTTGCAAACGTTGTTGTGGGCCACCAACATCACCATAGAGGCCTTGAATGTGGGCAAATTATATCACAAGTTTTTATATTTTGTTTTTTTTTTTTGTTGTCATTTTTACTTTTATAATTTTAAGTGACCTGCGAGGATGCAAAAATATAATTAATTAACGGAATTAACTCGTTTGGTTAAAATTTGTTGCACCTTAATAGGAGTTAGTAGTTCGAATCTTTCTACTTATGTATAGGTCTTATTTTTCCTAAGTTTATTTACTAGGACTCTTATCTCTCATTTTGGACTTTTTCTTTGTATTAATTATGTATTGTATTTCATTTTTATGATTATGATTGTAATTTATCCCCGCAGGTCTACACGCATCCGAGGAGCCCCCAAATTTCTCATATCTGGAGATTTTGTGGGACCATGGTAAGGGCCCTCGAATGAAAACAAAAGGGGTTTAAGAGATGTGGAATCGGAGAATAGCTCATTCGAGTGTGATTGTGTCGATCTATGTTTGTGTGGAAATCTTGGTACACCACGGTTGCAATTGAATGTGGAAATGCAAACTTCAACCGAGCAATCATCAAAGCAGGATCAAACACCTAATGCATGGAACACACCAACTAGAGTGCTAAATGATCTTGAGCAGTGGCCAAAATTGGCCATTGTTTCCCCATTGGCGGCAAATAAAATGAGAATGTCAAGTAAACTTGGCTCACCCAGTGCTGATCAAAGGAGAGAAGTAATTGGCACCAAGCAACAAAAGAGTGTTGAAAATGTGCGAGCTTGTAGACATGAGGATTTGGTTGAACTACATATGGAAGGCACACAATCTGGCAAGGGTGAATGTCTTGATGGTGATACAACTGCTATATCAGGTAAGCCTCTACAAGCTTGGAACTCTTTACTTAAAGAAGAGATTAACAAGGTGTAGACCGCCCGAACTCGCTCTGCGCGTGAGGGCGAGAATCGTGGTTCTTAGCTACTACAGTTCGGACTCATGTCATGGTTCTGAATCTAATCTCACAAAGTGCGATGTAAGACTGATAAATTACCAAAGAGTCCAAATCCGGCAAATCGTTTTGGAAAACTGATTTTTATCAAGAAGTGCCAAACATGGACTGCTTTGCCAGATTTCAGAGTCGCCACCTAAATGTTTTGTTTTGGGAAATTTAGGAAACCCTGACTCGTGCCGAAGGCCACGTGTCCGTCATCACCAAAGTTGTCTCAGCTCGAGAACTTGGGTACGAAGGGGGAAGGTCATGAAATGAACACCCCGCTCGCCCGATCGAAGGATCGGCCTCTACTAACATGATATGTTGTTTTTGAAAACACATGTGTTTTTATTCCGGTTTTTTAACTAGCTTACTATGTGATGTGCACAGCATACAAGTATAGACTAAATCGCTCAAGTTGGAACAAAACATCTCACGTTCGTTTGTTTGAAAATGGTTTGAAGTTGTCACTCGCGAGTAGGCTAAGACGCGGATTTTGCCACCCTCAAGTGGGCTTAGGAAAACAACATGATTTTGCCACCTCAAGTGGGCTTAAAACTCGCATTTGATGAATTGTTCCAATTCAAGTAATGAAGCCCTCATCCACAGGCATTCAAGCAGTTAAACACTTAAGCAGGTAGCCTCATGGCAGGCATGCTATCATGGCAGTCACTTACATACATGCAAGGATGCTAAAGCGTAAACACTCACAGTGTACTCCGAGCCAAAACAGAAGCTAGTTAGAAATCATGCATGATCCTAGCTATGTTAAGATGCCTAATGCAACTAAAATAGGCTCGGCTATTCTAAGATGTCATGTGAATGTAACTAGATAACATGTATTCAAATAGGTATTGAAATACAATGCAGTTTGTATGATGCGCCGAGCCCGGTGCATGCAAGACAGATGAATGGATGCACGCATGCAAGCATAAGGATGCTAATTGAAAATGACCCTAAACTAACCATCAAAAGCTGGTAAATAAAAGGGAGAAAGAAATGGGGTTGGAAGACATGCATCGCACACACGCACACTTATTACAACATTTGCCCTCTCGACGGAGGGTCTGAATAATAAGCTAACACTAAGCTATGCTACTTAATTACAAACCGAAACTAATTAACTAACAAGCTAATTAATTATTACAATTCAAATTGAAACAAATAGCTATGCTAAGCTAATTAGAATATTACAAAACAAATCAAATGACTAATTTACACGAACTAATCATAAGTAAAGAGATGGCCTCGCGGGCAAGGAAGTGATGCATGCTCGGTCAGTTTCGCTCGGAAATCCACTACCGTGCCTCATGTTGCCTCTGTTTGCACTGTTTTGGACTTTTGAAAATTGTACCAACTTCCAAGATGATTCTAATCCACCTTAGGACCATGCCGAGAGGCGGTCGGCCAAGAGGAAAGGCCATCGACCAAATATTATGGTCATCGGCCAATATTGATAGCCGATCGGTAGACAAAGTGGTCGATCGGCCACTGCTTCCTGCAAACTTCTCCTTTTGCTGCAACAGAGCACTAACAGAGGCATGACAGTGTATTTGCAAGGTATGTGTACACAACCACCCTCCCTATCATTTTTCAAGCTCAATGGAGTGTAGTTCTCGACTCTCGGGCCACCAACCGAGCATCGCAATGCACGATGGGCGAGAAGCCAAGTTTGCACAATTCAATGTCAATGAATGCACAAATAACACATAAGGGCCTTAACCTCTATCATGCATGATCAAGAGGGTGGCGACCGAGAAATGAGACATGTTTCATCACTCCAAGTATGAAACGTCCCTCGTTTCTCGTGTTTGGATTAACACCCTATCCAAACACTATGCAACGCAACATGATCAACTTATCAATGCTAATGGCATGCAAACACAATGTAATGCAACAACATGCAAACAACATGCAATGAAACAAAATACAAACAACATGCAAATACAATGTAATGCAACAACATGCAAACAACATGCTATTCTACCAATGCTAGGATGGCATGCACAAAATTCTATCATGCAAACAAAGCATGCATGGCAAGCTTAGAAGCTAAGGCATCAAAGCTAGTAAAGGGCACCTCACAAGGGGCATGCAAAACAATGCTCAATGGACTTAAACCGAATATGGACAGACCTGAATGATGCCAAAACAGTGGCCAAACATGCTGAAATGGAGACTCCAAGGACTAGCCAAGCATGCATACATGTTAATGCAAGATTAAGGCACAAGACACAACTCTCCAAAGGCATTGAAAGGATGAAACATGGAGTACAATGGCATATGTTCCAGCACTGAAATGTCATGCTAAATGATTTAAAATCATGCAAACAACTTATGTGATGCATGTTGCAAGGCTTAAGCATCAAAGCTAGTGGAGTATATTACACTAGAGGCATGCAGGATAATGCTTAAATGGCCAAACCAGCCCCAAAAAGACCTTATGCAGGCCAAAATAGTAGCCAAAATGGACTGAGATGATGGCTTGAAAGGCAAGAAAATGAGGCTCATGCAATGGCTCACAAATAAGGCATAAAGGTACAACTCTCAAGAGCACTTAAAGAGTGGAATAAATGGAAATGTAACAACACTATATGCTCTGAAATATCATTCCAAATGGTGCCAAAGCATGCAAACATCACAAGTATAGCATGGTAGGGGCCTCAAAACTCAAGACTAGTCAAGGCATTTGCACTATAGCTATACAAAACATGAGTCATATGGCCATTATAACCCAAAAAAGTCCTAGATAATGCTAAATCAAGGTCAAAACATGCACGGAGTATAGCCAAAACAAGCTAGCATGAAGGCATGAAGCATGGAATATGTAAGGCCAATGTGGAGGATTACACTACACCTACCAAGACCAAGCATGAGATGGCTTTGCCAACAAAAATTAGAGTCATATCATGGCAAAATAACCCAAAAACACACTGAAATGATAGCTCGCAAGCTTAGGCATGAAGGCATACACAATGGCTCATGTTTAAGGCATAAAGCACAAACTCAACAATGCATTAAAAGAGTGAAAGATGTGAGTGTATGGCAATGAAACATGCTCGGAAATCACATATAAAATGATTCCAAATCATGAAAATAGTCCAAGCAATGCATGCTAGTGGACTCAATACACAAGGCTAATGAGCTAGATTGAACCATGGCTATACAAAGCAATGCATGCATGACCAAAACAACATAAATCAGACCTAGAGCATGCTAAAACATGACCAAAAGCTTGTCAGAGTTAAGCCAAAATCATGCTAGAATGATAGTCAAAAGCATGATGTATGTTAGGCCAATGAATGGAATTGCACTACAAGTGCATGGAGCATGCAAGGAGCTATCAAACCAACTTCAGACAGAGTTATGACATCCTAAATAATGACCAAAAACAAGCTAAAATGGAGCCCATACATGCTTAACAAACATGCTACTTCATGAGGCATATAAGGCTAGTTTACAAGAATTACACTACAAGTGTATAAAACATCCATAAGGTGATCAAACTAAGCCAAAACAGTGATATTCCAGGTCTAAGAAGTCACAAAAATGAGCCTAAACAAAGCCATAAAGAAGTAAAAACACATGCTCATTTGGTTGGCCATCAACACAAGTAAACAAGACAAGAGGAGAGGGGACCACCCCCTCCTATTTTGAACCTGAAAACCACATTTTTACCACTAAAAATTCACTGGATTTCAGTGGTTAAAAGGCCAAACAAAGATGGTTTCAAAAGTGTGGGAAGTTGGCTCTAAAGGCTTTACAAACCAAAGAGCAAAGGGAGAGACAAGCTCCTAACACAAAATAGGCCTAAACCATCACTTTTAGGACTGAAAAATAGACATTTTCTCAGTTCAGAACCAAGCCAAAAATAGTTTACAAAGGTGGTAAAATAAGCATGCAAAGCAAAGGTTTAAAGGAGCAAGTGCTTACCCTTGAAGCACCTTGAAGCTCAGCAGCAAAACCAGTCAAAATCAGAGCCAAAATCAACCTTTGAGAACTCAAAGTAGGCTCCAAGGGACCTCAGCCCAAAGATATACAACTTTGATGAAGGATGCCTAGGCAAAGGAGGGGTGTATCTCCAAGTGTAGCTCTTGTTATGCACACAAAAGCAAGAGAATGAGAGAGAGGCAGAGATTTTGCTCTGAAAGTTGTAGAGAGAGAGGGACTTTTTTTAGAGTGAGAAGCTCCCAAAATTGCCTTAATGTTCTAACCCTTTGAAAATGAGACATAAGGCTTCATTATATAGCAAAATATCAATTTTGGTTGAAAATATCTAAGCTAGGACAGGTGGCACAAGCTGGAAACAGTTGGAGGAGAAATATTTGCCAATTCTGGGCTTTCTGGACATTTTTGGCCGATCGGCCAACATTTGTGGCCGATAAGGTTAACTTTTGGCCGACCTATGGCCGATGAGGTCCAATTGTGGCCGATGCACTCCCATAGAGGCCGATGGAAAAAATCAGTCCTAGTCCCTGACTTGAAGCAAGCCTAATTCCTTCATCTGGACTCCTTTTCAGGTCATTCTCGAGCCTAAACTGTAGCCCCGGAAGTCTTCTCTCCAAATTTGGAATCCTAACCTCAAAATTCTATGTGTACTAAGAGATATCCCTCTTTTAGTGAAGGCTGCTCAGTTTCAGTCCAACTGAAATGATGCCCAACTTCAACTAATCATATCTCCCTTATTCGGACTCGGCTTTAGGAGATTATTGAGTGTAAAATGAAGCCCCGGAAGCCTTATTTCCAACGGTGGTGGCCTCATAGCTTAAATCCAAGTGTATAGACAGGTAGGTCTGATTTAGCGAGGACCGCTCGACTCTCTCTTAACGATTCATACCCAACTCTTTCCCTAACTGGGTTTCTTCCCTCTTCTCCAATTTTCCTCAACTCCAAACCCTAAACAAGGTGTTTTGAAAGATTTTTCAAAGATTTCATCTCTCTTTCATTCATTTCCACTTTGTCCTTGCTCGGTTTACCGAAAAGCACAACATTGGATAAAATGTGAGCCTCGGAACATCGTAGGAACTTTATTTCAATAATATTTTGAAGGAGAGGGTTTTAAGGTCTAAAAACCATCCAAAATAGATTTGGTCCAAAATGGGGTGTGAGGTTAGGATTTGACTCTCCTCTTGCCGAAGAAATCAAACCTTCGCTCTGCACATCTTTCACCATGAAGTAAACAATCAGTAGCGCCCAAGTCTTAAGGGCGGTAAAAAATGTGGTGTCTACAGTTGCCCCTCTTTGACAGAGCTCAGAGTCATGAAATTACATGAGTGAATGCCAAAGCCCAAAGACGACCCATTTTTGACAAGGCCGAAGACTTGGACAAACAAACAAAATACAGATGGAGTTGGTTGAACCTGCAGGCTGCCTACGCATCCCTTTGCAAGGAATCAAACCAGCGTAGTTTAGGGGTAGAATGCAAAATGATACACAATATAACAAAACAGTGTGAATGATATACAATGTAATTGAATTGATCAAACCACAAGCGGTGCAAAACCATACAAATATCATAAAGGGATGGAGATGTAACATCAAACTACGTTTAACACAAAAAAGGTGCCGGGAACCTCAAACCACAATTCTGTTTAGTGGAGTAGGCGTATGCACAGGAAGAGCTATGTGTTTCGCAAAAAGAATACAAGTAATTGGGTGGCATGATATAAGTGTGGAATGATCTACTGAGGAAAGATCATGATCCTATATGCTGAATACAACAACAAACTACGATGTAATGGATGCAATGGATGCAATGGATAAGGCACGCGGCCAAACCACATTTCTACTTAGAAAAGGCATAAACACAAAACAGACCACGTCTAACACAGAAATGGTGTCGACACCCTCAGACCACAATTCTCTTAGTGGAATAGGCGCGTACACATAATCACAGAACCATGCTTTAACACGAAAAGTATGGGCACATGCCGGACTAAGCTTAACATGGAAATGATGCAAGCGATAAATGGACAATGCAGTAAATACGTGCAATATATTCTATATGCAATGCAATAGACGTAACAGATGTGATGCAATAGATAATAGATGTGATGTAACAAATAGTACAGTAGATGCAAATGGTGATATACCCCAATCATGCTGGAATCATGAGAGGAGGAAAAACAAATCCCAAACACGCCGAAATTGTGTGAGGAAAGGAACACTCAAACCACGCTGAAATTGTGAGAAGATGCCCGAAAACAACTGCCCAGGTGTGCACACAACGCATCCTGAGATAAATTCCAAACACGCTGAAATCGTGAGAAGAGGTCCGAAAACAAACTACATGGGTGCGCGCACGACGCAACCTGAGATAAATTCCAAACACACTAAAATCGTGTGAGGAAAGGAACACTCTAACCACGCTGAAATCGTGAGAAGAGGTCCGAAAACAACCGCTCAGGGTAAACTAAGAATCAAAAATCGTACGAGATTACGTTTCACCCGTCCCGAGATACTCTAATCACGCTGAAATCGTGAGAAGAGGAAAACAAATTCCAAACACGCTGAAATCGTGTGAGGAAGGGCACACTTTAACCAAGCTGAAATTATGAGAAGATGTTCAAAAACAGCCGCTCAGGGGCGCACTCGACGCAACCTGAGATAAATTCCAAACACGCTGAAATCGTGTGAGGAAAAGAACACTCTAACCACGCTGAAATCGTGAGAAGAGGTCCGAAAACAACCGCTCAAGTGTGTGCACAACGCAACCTGAGATAAATTCCAAACACGCTGAAATCGTGTAAGGAAAAGAACACTCTAACCATGCTAAAATCGTGAGAAGACGTCCGAAACCAACCGCCCAGGTGCGCGCACAACGCAACCTGAGATAAATTCCAAACACGCTGAAATTGTGTGAGGAAAGAGACACTCTAACCACGCTAAAATCGTGAGAAGAGGTTCGAAAACAAACAATCAGGAGCGTGTTCCACGCAACCTGAGAAAGCCCCGGGGGACAACGATCCTAATCACTGCTTAGCATAAAAGGATAAATGATTCGAGATAACACAAGATGCAAATAAATGCAATAAGTGTGATGATATGATACAAGCAATGCAGTGCATGATGCTTAGGGAACGCAATAATCAAACAAAGCGGCGCTTTAGCAAGCACCTCATGGGGTGAGTGGCGATGAATCGCTCTACTCAGATGGGGATCTCCCCTTGTGTTCTTTGAACTCTTACCTTCAACTCATAGTACAAAGGTCCTGAAATGCTGACAAGGGGTAACTTCTGCACGTAGAAACCACAAATGCCATTTTTCTTCCTGATCATATTCACAACTTTCCCTATTCTCCAACGAAGTGGCAGACTAGGTTGGTTCAGTATCCAGAATTGAGGCGCATACACATGCTATCTCAATCTATGGGGCTGCCATACAGATTTCAAGCCGAGGATACACCCCTGGGTATTTAAACCAGACTTTAGTATCGGAAATCCCGAACCTTTGCGTTCTAGGCAATAGCAATTCGAACTCTAGTTTCCACCGTCGCAGTTGGTCTCCTAGGAACTCATTGCAAACACAGCCAAGATATCTATGGCAGGGACGGTGCTCAAGGAGAGCACTTCTGATCGCCTTTCTGGCTTTGAAGCAGGGTTGAACTTGAGCTTGAGGTAGAGACAAACTCATTCTTCGGAGCATTGACAAGGCCTAAAGAGGTACATCCGGAGTACAATCACGGAATTTTCTGAAGGTGAAACACACTCAAATGCTCAAAATTTTCCCTATTTTCTTTTGCTTTGCAGTCTGGAACCTAGATAGCTTCAGATAGGTCCTGGTTCTACTGTTTCCACATGACCTGGGTTGAACCCTGCGGTTTATGAAAGAAAAAATCTTGTTTTGTACAAATGTAGAGAACGGCACGGCACTCTGAGCACAAGATGATTTTATTCTTGAATTTGAAATTGAGAAACGAGTTCTTAACTGGGTATTGAGCCTACGACTGACCACAACAAAAACGACTCAATAACAGAAAACAAAGGTAAAACAACCTAAACACATCTATTGACACACGAAACAACTCAAAACAAGAATCGAGACAAACAAAAACACAACAAAACACAAGACTCAAATGTGCACAGGGAGCTTGTTTCTTCGGGTATTGTTTCCCACCCTTTCTTATTTGTGTTTCTCACATCACTCAGCCCTCAGGCTCTGTTTTTCTGAAAAAGCCCTTTTCTCACTTTTTCTCTCAGCGCACATCTCTCTCTATTCTTAATTCTCTCTTCTTCTTTTTTTATCCCTCCCTTGGGTGGTTGATGGATAAATAGGAAGTTGTGGGCTCTTGCCCTTAGCATTCCGCTAGATTCTTTTTCTTTTGCTCACAACAGTGAACTTTCCCACGGAGGGGTTGTGATGCGACAAGATGTATAGCAGATCTGCAACTGACATCGGTTGATGACGCCCCTGGCTTAACTTGATCGAGATAAGCTACAACATGTCCCACCGGCCAGGTATACAATTGATTAGTCTCATAGACATTGCATTTTCTACGTCCTCATTCCAGGCCAGATGCCAATTTTTGATTTGATCATCCAGATAAGGGAACCGAATATCCCGCTCTAGTTCTAGTTCATGCTTCGCACTTAGCTTGATACCTCGCTTCTTGGAGGATGAGAGAGCTTTCTGCCCTTTGCTGTTAGCTTAAGTAGTGCCCTTTTCTGGCAGGTAGAGTGCCCTTTCTGGCAAGTATGTTGACAATGGGGAAAAGACAGAAAACCTGACTCAACTGCGCCCCTAGTTCATCATTTTGACCATTTTTTTGTTTTGGCTTTCTACTAAAACAATTTTGACCAACATGAGAGTTAGATTAACATACTTGTTCGATTTTTTGATTCAAAATCATGCAAGTCAAGCTATGAGCACTGAAAATTTTCCTTTTTTGGGTCCAAGAAATGGTCCAGTTTTGGAAAAATGGAATAATTTTCGAGAAAATTAGTCAACCTCATTAAAAATTCTCAAAACTGTTTTTGCAAATGACCACTGCTCAACCAACACAGAATGTACTCTTGAGATGCACAACCTCAGATCCAAAACAATGGAAAATTGCCCCTTGTCTGAATGGCACTGCACGGCAACGGAAAGTTGCCCCTTGTCTAAATGGCACCACATTGCACTGTAATCAGTCCTCAAAGTGACGATCACAACCGAACTGTCGGATACAGAGAAGACAAAACATGGACACAATCGATTTGGAAGTGTTTATGGCTGGACTTCAGAATGAAGTTGCCTACATATCCCAAAGATGGGAATCAAGCCTGACGTAGTTCCGGGTTAAGATACACTCGGGTATTAACCTCTCCTTTCACGCTCTAACTTTTGCCAAGGCTGCACTTCCGGGTTTTCAACCTTGCGAGCTCTGTTTTTCTTATCTTTTCATTTCTTTTCTTCTCTTTGCATTTCTTTCTTTGTTTCATTTTCTTTCTCTTTGCATTTTTTATTTTCTTTTATTTTCTTTTCATTTCTTGTTTTCTTTTCTTTTTCATTTGCTTTAATTTTTGCTTGGGTCGCCCTTCCGGGTTTTCGGCCTAGCGAGCCTCTCAAGGGTAAAAGTGTAGCTTTGTCCATATCAAATGGTTTTGAGATCTCGAAGCCATCTGAATCTAGGAGAATGGTTAATGTTCGCTGATGATGTAAAAGTCCATCTAATAGGGGCTGAATTTGCCCCTAGTGTTGTAGATAGGAACTCGATTGTCCTTCAGCAATACTTTCTTCTTTCCTCCATTCTGGGATTTGGCATTCTTGCCGATCTTTATTGGTTTGCAAAATGATCCATCTTTGGCTCTTCGAGCGCATCTGACGTTTTTGCCTCTAGCTCAAGGGCTATTTCTGATCCAGCTTTGCAAGCTTCTTTTGATAACACCTGATCTTCTTGATCTGACTTTTCTTGCCCCTAGTTCGAGGGCTGCTTCAAATCTGGCTTGGCGGGCCTCCTTTGATGGTTGATCATTGAACATTCTAAATCCAAGTTCAAGGTTTGAAAACGAGAGGGGACGAGTCTCGAGGCCAAGAGCGATCCTAGGCTGTGCAATCTCAAGAGCGATTCCACACAGGTCTTCGCAGAACCACGCAAAACATTTTTTGAAATCTTTTAAGAAAGCGACTAATCGCTCGCGCCGAAGACAATGTAGAACTAATCTGGATCAAGCCAGGATCCTTCTCATTACTCACATTAACAAACATGATTTCATTCATTAAGGGCTTAGCATGCCTCTCTTTCTTTCAATTGATTAAATTTTTGCAAATCTCGAGGAATTCCTTCCTCTTTGTTTTCAATACATTGTTCAAAAAGTTTTGAAAAACTTAGGTCAATGCAATGATTTCAAGGCACAGAAAAGTAGGTGAAAATGCACTGCCGTTCCATTCAAATTTGTTGGCACAACTGGCTCAAGGCAGAGACAAACTCAAAAGTGTGAAAATCACAGCTGTTTCATGCAAATCTGTTGGCACAACTGGCTCCAAGGCAGAAACAGACTCAAAGGAAGGCGAAAAGACTAACACAAAACAAGCAAGTGATGTCTGAGGTAACACCTCCGAAATCACCCAACTCCGACACAACAAGACAGACTCGATACAACAAGACTGACACGACTGACTCAGTACAAAAGGACTAACTCAATACATCACAACAAGACTGACCCAATACCCAAGTCAGAAAGTAAAATAAACAACATTTGCACATTGCTCAAAACAGTGCATGCCATCTCCATATCTGGAGTAAACTGAGTGCCATCCACAGGTGGTTCATCTCTCGATCACATAATCACATTATCCCCCAAGTTCATTGACCTAGTACCGATAAACTTTGTAGAGCTTGGTGCGGCGATGACCCCATCGTTAATCAAATCTTGTATTTCGTGATGGAGACGAAAACACATGTAAGTGTCATGGCTGGCTTGTTGATGAAAGGCACAGTACTTAGCTGGGGCTCCAGGGGCTTCAGATGCCCTTGTCCTATAAGAGTTTGGAAAGCTTTGGGCAAAGTCATGGATTGAAGGCCCTCTGGCCTCGGGGTGGGTATTTTAAGGTTTGTGGATTTTTACTAGATACACCGGCAAAGGGATTGGTAGGCGCTGACTGGGTTTGCTGATCTCTTCCGAGTGCAGGATTAGAGTTGAAAGGAACGTTTCTGGTACAACGGCCCTTCTCCTGGCTTGCCCCTTGATTCAAACTGCTCTCATTCTGAGTGGCAAAAGTGCCCTCTACAATCTTTGCAACAACTGCAATCACTTGCTGTTTGTTCAGCCCTTCGGCTTTCAAAGCCTCAACAGCCCATTGAAGGTGTTCATGGAGACCAATGCCTGCCCCTACCTTGTTCTTACCACTTGCCTCAAATTGGCCAAAGGATTGGGTCGCTATATCAGAGCAAAGCCCGGTTGTTGTTGACATCCACCACCCAGATCTGAGATGGATTCAGGTTGACCCTTTTCAATTGCAGCTCGCCCCAAGATCAAGGGGCCTTTTGGGCTGAAACTTTTGGCATGTGATTTGGTCGATGACGGAGCCAATATTTCGAAGGCCAGATCTACCACAGTTCTCTGAAGATCTTCGATCATTCTCATCAGCTCAGAAGTGGTGGGTTCACGGGTTTGGGATGATTGCGGTTCGAGTGCATTCATCATCCATAAGTCCATGCTGACTGGAATGAATAGCGCAAGCTTGGGTAAATGGGCTTGGGTGATGTATATACTGGGGTCATAGGCGAACGGTAGTATATGGATGAGGTTGAGATGTAGAGGTGACGGGTCAGTACTAACTTGAGGTCCTTTTGGTGGAGTTAGGGTCTCTTCGTCAATAAGATCCTGAATCTTATGTCGGAGGCGGATGCAACGGTTTGTATCATAACCGTGCTGTTGATGATAGGCACAGTATTTAGCTGGGTCATATATTGGTGGAAGAGGATTTGGAAGGGGTTGGGGTTCTAGGAGTTCTAGGTGCCCTTCTTCTCGCAGTTTTTTCAAAGCTTGAGAGAGACCCATGTAAAGAGAATGGAATTTTTGGACTTGGGGCCGAGTTGGAGTGGCGGGTTTTTGGCCATTGAGAGAAGTGGTGATAGAGTCTACTTCTGAGCATTTCACAGCTGCGCTACCATCAGTAGTAGCATTGGAACTGTGAGCAACATTCTTTGTCAAAGGCTCATTATCTTCCACAAAGATTCCTTGTCTGATGGCATCCTCGATTTGAACCCCCATTTCATGAAGGGCTGGAAAGGTAAACAGAGGTAGAACGACCATCTTTTGCAGCAACTTGCCATGCAGATTCCGAACAATCATCCTGATCTAATCTTTGTCAGAAGGCCTTGTAGTCATCATTGAGGCCTTTGCTCTCCATCTCATCACGAACTCTAAGAAACCCACCTTTGGCTCTTGGCGGGTGACTTCGAGATCACGAGTTGTGACCTCGATCTGTGTGTTGTATGAGTATTGAGCAATAAAGGCCTCAGCCAGCTCTTCCCAGTTCTATTTCACAGAGTCCTCCAATTTCACATACCAGATTGCGGCTATCCCAGACATGGTTCGGCCGAAGAGAGACAACTTCTGGGCTGTGGTCAAACCCATTGGCCTCAAGATATCAGAAAACAGGTGGAGGTGCACCATTAGGTCTCCAGAGCCATCGAAGCAATCGATACGTGGCATTTTAAACCGCTCCGGTAAGGTAACTGCCGATTCAGTATACCCATCCTCTAAATCGGGGATGGAATTCACTCCTTGTGCTCATTTGAATAACTTGTCACACCCCAAATCCGGGCATGACCGGCCGTGGCCCACAGGGACTTAACCCAAGGCACACGTAAGCCTAAACACGAATCCAATATCACATTGAACAATTAAACAATAGTCCAATAATAAATAATCAAAACTCAATCCAGTGACATGCCACAAGTGAAAAACAAGTTATAACCAACTTCCTAAAAATATATATATACTAAATAGGACACAAACCGCCCACAAAATAAAATAATTCTAAATAAAACCCAACCACAATGTATGCACAAAACTCGACAAAGAAACCTAAAACAAATTAAATAAATGCCCTAGAGGTCCATGCAATTGAGTCCCCGCTACGCCATGAGTCCACTCTAAGTCCTTCTAACACCTGGAAATGGTAAACAACTAAGTCAGCTGATAGCTCAGTGAGTAGTAACATGGATAGTAAATACAGTTTTGAAAACATGGCTTAATTCCAAAATAAGATATATATATATATATATATATATCACAGAAACTAGATTGGCATACAGTTTGGTAAATACAATCTGTTTCAAAAAGAAGTTCCACAGTTCAACACTTAAAATACTCATGTCTCGCAAGAACATGATAAACGACATTTTCCACTTAAAACAGATTATAACATGAACACCAATAATTTTCTAGGTACCAAGAAAAACAAATAATATGCCACACAGTTCTCAAGGCTATAAGCCCCGTTGGATCCAATACCGAACTAAGAGTCATCCTCAGGGTGGCACCTGGGCCTTTTCTCAAAGACGATCCGATTGAAGGTCACCTAGCTTTTTTTTAAGGTCTTTTCCTTACAATCGTTGAGCACTAGAGTCATCACGGCCCAACCCGGATCTGTTCCCTAGTGGCCAGAGTCACCACACACAGTGGAATAATTTCCCTGGACTAAATACACACATGGTCCCAATAATCAATACACATCAGTTTCGCAAAACATGGTAGTTCATCATTATAAACATGAGACCAAAACAAATAGTTTACAGTATGCCAAGTTCACACATGTTTCAGAAATAATTTGATTCTATTGATAATATAATAATTTATCAAAACAGTTTAGTCTTAAAACAACAATTTAATTTTCCAACAGTTCAGGGTAAGGGAACATTTATAAAAATATGTAGCATGAAACTACTCACCTAGAAGCGAAATAATATAATCCTCGATTAGAGTATGAAAGTCCAACTAGTGCCCTGAACCAATATGAAAACTACACGTCACTAATAATTTAAAAATACTAAAGAATACGAACTAAGTAACCCCAAACTAAAGCACACTAACATGGCTCAACCCAACTCACTGTTACTCTTAAATATTACCTAAGTTCATGTTCTTCAAGATCTAAAATCACCCAAGACATAGGTTCCGATCGAAACTTAACTAAAAGTGACTTTAAGATAAAACAAAGTTTTTCCAATCTATTCGCTAACTTTGAAAATTAAAAACCCACTCCACATTGTTCAAAAAATTCTAAAACCCTCCAGATATCAACTAATATATCCTAAGTTCCAAACCCAATTAGTTTCACTTGATTTGCTTATCAAAATAATTATCTACAATTTATTATATCCAAACAGGTTGTTTTCTGCAGCACTTTAAAGATATTGACGGTTCTCTTAGTATACATGAGCAATCAATGCAAGGCCAAAAATGTACGAAACTAGACTCGTAACCGGTTCTAATGACACTAATTTGATAATTTTTGGATTTACACCCAAAGAGAGCAACACTTCCAAAGTTACTGTTTCAGACTGGTTTCCTGGACAGATTTGAATACCTCAATTTATATGGATTTTGACTCCCAAAAATTATGAAAAAATTCAGATATGGAATTCAATGTGTAATTAATCTACTGTAAAAATTTCAGTTCAAAATTCATTCGTTTGATATGGTTTCTTGATTTTTAAAATCTATGATTCTACACAGAATTTTTCCTTGAATAATACCCATTCTTTATACATGAATGTGTTGAACCTTAAACATTATATCTAGACCTTTAGTAACAATACCAAACAGGAGCACCAGTGCCCTGACAACACAACACACAAAAGATAAAGCCACATCTCTTCCACAATGAGATTCATGCAACCACACAACACCTGTTCTTCCATCATTAATTTCCCAGAACCCAAGTTTGATATACTAAACTTCCCTTCACACCAGCCCATAAATTAATATATACCTGAATGATTAAACCATGCTTTTCACGAACTCAACTATGGAAGATCAAAAATAATAATAGAAGTGAGAATAAACAATTTACTTACCCACACAGTGATTATGTAGAATTCCTCTCTCTCCTTGTTTGCCACAAGCTTCTTCGTCTCTCTCTCTCTCAATGACTCACGGCTGCTAAGCCTAAAGTGGCTGCTGTTGTGTTGATTAGAAAAGAATTGATATCTCACCATTAGGGTTTTATCCTCCTATAATGAATTTTCAAAATGACCCCTTAATAACTATATTATTATTATTTAACATTATTACTATTATTTATTTTAATAGCAAATTTTGCCTCTAAATTAGAGATTTCTACCATAAATTTATTTTAGATTTAAAAATTAATTAAAAGATTCTCCAATAATATTTAATTTGCACCTTAGAATTCACCACCAAAATATTTGAGATTGTAATATTACTATTTAATTATTTACTTAATTTTTATATTCGGGTTCTCACATAACTTCTCCAGTTTATTGATCTTAAGTGCAATTGGGTCAACCTCACATTCAAAGGGAGCTTCGCTCTGATGGACAGGAGCTTTAGAGGCATGTGCTGGGATTGGCTCCACCGAATTGCCCTGAGTCTCTTGGGCATTTGCAGTATAGGCAGTGGCTCCGGGTGTCGGGTTACCCGTGGGAGGTGCATGAGATGTAGAAGCCGTAGCCTGCTATGGCTGTTGTTGTTGTAGTTAGGTTATCATTTCGGCCTGACGAGCCGTGACTTCAGCCTGACGAACTGCGTCCTGCTGCAGTGCCCCGATTGTTTGTTGCAGGTACCAAATCTGTTCTTCCATACTGGCCAGGGGATACTGAGCCATGGGAATGGGTGATTGATCTCGTGCTGAGTTGAATGCAGACAACTGTTCCTAGACCAGACTAGACCTAGGTGAACTGAGGTGTGACTGTTGTAGATACTGTAATGGTGAATTCTGCCTGAACCTCCTTCGTCTTGTAATCGATGGGGGTGAGGCAAACACAGGTTGCTTCTGAACCAATTCTGACCTGACAAAGTCTATCGATACAAGTTTGGTGTACTCGGGGGATATTGGAGCCTTCCAAAGCTATGGTTCCAAGACTACCTTGCAAAAGAGAAAACAGATAGCATCTCAGCCTGATTTTTACCAGAACAAATATGAGCACAGCTGAATGACTGCACTCTCTACTAATTCTACCCAAAATTCTGCCTGTAAACTGATACCCTTAGGTAAAACTGATTCCCTCAAATACTGATGCCCACAGGCCTGATACTCAGACTTGCAAACTGATACATGCATTCCCTGTAGAGACACACTCTAAAAGCACATAGTTAGCAAGTGAGATCCAAAACACCCCTATGGAGGGGTAGGGTTTCCCTGTCTTATTTTGTCAGGAGCTAGGGTTTCACTACGCACACAGCAGTTTCAAACAACCTACAATCGGGTAAGCAACTTGTCCTAGCTTGGAATGGTCACTACAGTTTCCGATATGCACTAGGTCGAATGGTCAAAAAGGGTGCCTCGGTAAAAACTGAGGTTTGTGTTCTCGTCGTGGCAGAGCCCGCAACCGGTCAGCCATATGGCACGCTTCACAAAGCAAGCCTCCGGCAAACCGTTCAGGAATAGCGTACAGCAAACACAGTGTCCTAGGCGCACCAATGCAAATGCAATGCAAAGAAACACATAAGTGTAGACAAAACAACATATCATGAGTTCGAGTCAAGTTCTCTAAATCCCCAGCGGTGTCGCCAGAAACTGTAGACCGCCCGAAGTCGCTCCGGGCGTAAGGGCGCGAATCGTGGTTCTTAGCTACTACAGTTCGGACTCATGTCACGGTTCTGAATCTAATCTCACAAAGTGCAATGTAAGATTGATAAATCACCAAAGAGTCCAAATCTGACAAATCGTTTTGGAAAACTGATTTTTATCAAGAAGTGCCAAATATGGACTGCTTTGCCAGATTTCAGAGTCGCCACCTAAATGTTTTGTTTTGGGAAATTTAGGAAACCCTGACTCGTGCCGAAGGCCACGTGTCCGTCATCACCAAAGTTGTCTCAGCTCGAGAACTTGGGTACGAAGGGGGAAGGTCATGAAATGAACACCCCCGCTCGCCCGATCGAAGGATCGGCCTCTACTAACATGATATGTTGTTTTTGAAAACACATGTGTTTTTATTCCGGTTTTTTAACTAGGTTACTATGTGATTGCACAGCATACAAGTATAGAATAAATCGCTCAAGTTGGAACAAAACATCTCACGTTTGTTTGTTTGAAAATGGTTTGAAGTTGTCACTCGCGAGTAGGCTAAGACGCGGATTTTGCCACCCTCAACTGGGCTTAGGAAAACAACATGATTTTGCCACCTCAAGTGGCCTTAAAACTCGCATTTGATGAATTGTTCCAATTCAAGTAATGAAGCCTTCATCCACAGGCATTCAAGCAGTTAAACACTTAAGCAGGTAGCCTCATGGCAGGCATGCTATCATGGCAGTCACTTACATACATGCAAGGATGCTAAAGCGTAAACACTCACAGTGTACTCCGAGCCAAAACAGAAGCTAGTTAGAAATCATGCATGATCCTAGCTATGTTAAGATGCCTAATGCAGCTAAAATAGGCTCGGCTATTCTAAGATGTCATGTGAATGTAACTAGATAACATGTATTCAAATAGGTATTAAAATACAATGCAGTTTGTATGATGCGCCGAGCCCAGTGCATGCAAGACAGATGAATGGATGCACGCATGCAAGCATAAGGATGCTAATTGAAAATGACCCTAAACTAACCATCAAAAGCTGGTAAATAAAAGGGAGAAAGAAATGGGGTTGGAAGACATGCATCGCACACAGTCACACTTATTACAACATTTGCCCTCTCGACGGAGGGTCCAAATAATAAGCTAACACTAAGCTATGCTACTTAATTACAAACCGAAACTAATTAACTAACAAGCTAATTAATTATTACAATTCAAATTGAAACAAATAGCTATGCTAAGCTAATTAGAATATTACAAAACAAATCAAATGACTAATTTACATGAACTAATCATAAGTAAAGAGATGGCCTCGCGGGCAAGGAAGTAATGCATGCTCGGTCGGTTTCGCTCGGAAATCCATTACCGTGCCTCATTGTAGACGTCCCCGAACGTCCCGGGAGGGAATCTCATTTTGTTCATTTGGGCTCACTACAGTTCAGGACTCAATGTCACGGTCTTGTATCTAATCTCGCAGAGTGCAATGCAAGATCGATGAATCATCAAAGAGTCCAAATCCGGCAAATCGTTTTTGAAAACAGATTTTTTTGAAAGAAGTGCCAAACATGGACTGCTTTGCCAGATACAGAGTCGCCACCTAAATATTTTAATTTTGGGGAAATTTAGGAAACCCTGACTCGTTGCCTAAGGCTACGTGTCTGTCATCACCAAAGTTGCCTCGGCTCGGGAACTTGGGTACGATTGGGGAAGGTCACTTCGTGAGCACCCCCGCTCGCCCGATCAAAGATCGGCCTCTACTAACCATGATATCGAATTTTGAAAACATTCTGCACTCTTATTCCGGTTATTAGCCTAGAATTACTATGTGATGCGCACAGCATACAAGTATAGATTGGGTTGCCTGAATTGGAACAAAACATCTCATGTTCGTTTTGAAAAACGGTTTGAAGGTGCTACTCGCAAGTAGGCTAAGACGTGGATTTGCCACCCTCAGGTGGGCTTAGAAAAGATGGTTTGCCACTCTCAAGTGGGCTTAAAACTCACAGTCAATGCATTGTCCCAATCCAATAACCCAACCTTCACCCACAGGCATTCAGGCAGTTATATCACATAAGCACATAGCCTCATGGTAAGCATGCTATCATGGCAATCACTCACACGCATGAAAGGATGCTAAAGCACAAAAGCTTACCGAGTACTCCAAGCCAAAACAGAAGCTATGTTAGAAATCCATGCATGATCCTAACTATACAGAAATGCCTAATGCAACACATGCAGGAATGCAACTAAGATAGGCTCGGCTATTCTAAGATGGCATATGATAATGCTACAGCTAACACGTATTCAACTCGGAATTGAAATACAATGCAGTTAGTATGATGCGCCGAGCCTGGTACATGCAAGACAGATGAATGATGCTAACATACAAGCATAAGTATGCTAATTGAAACGTGCCCTAATCTAACCATCATAAGCTGGTAAATAAAAGGGAGAAAGACGTGGGGTTGGAAGACATACATCACACACACGCACACTTATTACAATTGTGCCCTCGCTCGGAGGGTCCGAATAAATAATACAACCCGCCTAATCAACTAACTCACGAGCTAATTAATTATTACAAAACCAAATTAATAACTAGCTACAACTAATTATTACACAACTACTAACTAACAAGTAAGCTGCAAATGAATGCTATTCCAGCTCTGTTTGGAGAAGAGGAAGGTATGCATGCTCGCTTCGGTTCCTCGCCTCGAAACGCCTTCCGGTTGCTCTTTAGAGGCTCTGTTTACAGGGTGTCTTCCAGTGTTTGTTGTTGGAACTTACCAAAACACTGCTGGGGGATTCACCAATGGCCTGCCGGCCATGAAAGGAGCACTGCCGGCCAACAATAGGGAACTGTCGGCCAAGGATGAGAGCCTACCGGCCATCAGTGGTGCACTGCCGGCCACTGGTGTGCTGTGACACCAAGCTGCAACAAAGCACAAAATAGAGAAAATGGAGGGTCTCCTAAGGGCATGTATGCACTATGCCACCTCAAATCGCCTCAAAACATCAAGGGAGAGCCCTAGTTGGATCCACGACCATCAATCACGCATCCCGATGCATGATGGCCAAAGATCCAACTTGTGCAAATCAATATGAAAATGAATGCACAAATAAAGCAAGAAAAGCCTAGAACTCTATCATGAATCATCAAGAGCTTCGACGACCGAGAATTGAGACACGTTCCATCACTCGGAGTATGAAACACCCCTCGTTCCTCGTGCTCGGATTAACACTTAATCCAAACAATGCAAACATAAGCATGGCAAACATGCAATATGACTAACATGTAACCTAGCATACGCAATGCAATGGACTAAAATGGCATACACAATGCACGATGGACTTACACCAATATGAGTGGATCTCAGCCACACTTAAATCAGTGGCCATGTGATGGAAATGAGACAACCGAAATACATGCAGACATGCACGATGCAAGGGATCGATCCTAAGGCATCAAATGCCACACTACCAAAGCATGGAAAAGGATGCAATATGGCATACAAACACACAAATTTCAGCTCTGAAACATGATACAAAAAGGTCCCGAAACATGCAAACATGGCACACAATGCAAGCTAGGGGGCCCAGGTACCGAAACTAGTGAAGTGCGTTACTCTAGAGGTACCCAAAGCAATGCACTAATGGAAAAACCAATCCCAAACAGACCCTAGGCAGGTCTGAAACAGTGGGGAAATGGCCTAAAATGATGGCTCGGAATGCAATGAAATGGAGCTCATTCAATGGTCTGTAAATGAAGCATACGAGCCCGACTCTCAAACGCATTTAAAGAGTATAAAACATGGCAATATGGCATTGATACAAGCTCTGAAATATGATGTATAATGGTCCCAAACCAAGGAAATTCCTTAATATATGCATGTAATGGACCCCGAAACTCAAAGCTAAGCAAGTGCATTGAACCACAAGCATGCAAAGCAAGCATTATTTGACCATGAGGCATGAAAACAGAGCCAAGGCAGTCCTAAACATGCACCAAATCAGTTCCAAGCATGGCCAAAAGGTGCTAACATGAAGGGCTAAAACAACATGCGACATAGGCTAGTAAGCATGGTTTACATGGCATGTATATGAAGCACAAGAGAGGTCACCAAACCAGCCAAAAATAGAAGTATGCCATGTCAAAATATGCCCAAATAACCTCTGAAACTCAGTCAACACATGCAAGAATGATGAGCCCCTTTGGAAGGCTATTCAAGGGGTTGCTCTACACATACAACAAGGACACTTAAAATGGCAAAGCAAGCTCTGGAAATGACTTATGAGGGTCGTAAAACCCACCAAAAAAAGCCTGAAATGAGTCAATGAAGCATGCAATGAAAGGTCCCTTTGAAAGGCCTTGAAGAGGATTGTTCTACACATGCATTATAGACACAAAATATGGCCAAAAGGGCTCTGGACAGAGTCAAGGCAGACCTTAAAACTCACCAAATAGGGCCTGAAATGTGACTTCACAACATGTAAAATGGAGCCCCTTTGGAAGGCCAAAAGGGCCAACAAACAAGACAAGGAGAGAGGGGTCACCCCCCTCTGATTTTGGCTCTCAAAATAGTGTGCTAGCCACTGAAAATCCACTAGATTTCAGTGGCTAGAAGGCCAAACAAAGCATGAAACAAAGGCCTAGAAAGATGGCTCAAAAGCTAAACAAGCTAAGGAACAAAAGGGAGAGACAACCCCCTAGCCAAACAAGGCTTAAACCAAGACTTTTAGAACTGAAAATCAGACCTTTCTTCAGTTCAAAACCACCCCAAAAATAGTGTAGAAAGATGGCAAAATGATAGTGCACAAAGAGCTTAAAAGGGGTAAGAAGTTACCTTTGAAGCACAGCACAAGAACAGCCCCTTTTCTTGAGCCAAAACCAACCTTTAGCAGCCCAAAATAGGTTCTGAGGGATCTCATCCCAATGGTTGTCAAGTTTGATCAAGGATGTGTGTGCAAAAGAGAAGTGTATCTATACTTACAAGCTCTTATGCACAAAGGTTCTTGAGAGGAAGAAGTGTAGAGAGAGAGGTGTAGAGAGAGAGGTTCCCAAGCCTTTGCCAAATTGGTCTAACCCTTCAATATGATAGATTTGGCCTTGATATATAGAGAAAACAAGAGCATGGGTCGAAAATATCCCAAAGAAGACAGCTGGAGCAAGCTGGAGCAAAATATCTATTGAAATCTACTTTCTGGCATCAATGGCTGGCACCTTATCATTGTTGGCCGGCACCCTACCATTTTTTGACGGCATGGGGCAGGCATTGGCCATTAATGGCCGGCACACTTCCATAGAGGCCAGCATAAAAAATCAGCCTTAGTCCTCGACTTGAAGAAAGCCTAACTCCTTCATCTGGATGCCTTTTCAGGTCATTCTTGTGTGCAAATTGAAGCCCCGGAAGTAAGCTTTCCAATGGTGGCAGCCTTGCATCAAAACTCCAACTGTGATAAGAGATATCCCTCTTTTGGTGAAGCCGCGCAGTTTTGGTCCAACCGGATTGATGCCCAACTTCCAACAACCATATCTCTCCCATCCAGACTCGGCTCGAGGAGATTCTTGAATGAAAATTGAAGCCCCGGAAGTAAGCTTTCCAACGGTAGTGGCCTCATAGCTGAAATCTAAGTATTCAAAAGGATAGGCCTGATTTGGCGAGGACTTCTCGTCTCTCTCTTAACGGTTCATGCCCAACTCCTTCCCCAACTGGGTTTCTTCTCTCCTTTCCCATTTTCTTCAACTCCAAACCCCTAAACAAGGTGTTTTGAAAGATTTTTGAAAGATTTCATCTCTCTTTCATTCAGTTCTACTCTGTCCTTGCTCGGTTTACCACAAGGCACAACATTTAATAAAATGCGAGCGTCGGAACATCGTAGAAACCTATTTTCAAAAATGTTTTGAAAGAGAGGGTTTTGAAGTCTAAAAACCATTCAAAATGGCTTTGGTCCAAAATGGGGTGTGAGGTTAGGATTTGACTCTCCTCTTGCCGAAGAAACTGAACCTTTGCCCTGCGCACCTTCATCACCGAGTAAATCGTCAGTAGCAGCGTCCAAGTCTTAAGGGCGGTCAAAAATAGGGTGTCTACAGTTGCCCCTCTTTGACAGAACTCGGAAGTCACAAAGTGACGGGAGTGAATGTCAAAGTCCAGAGATGACCCATTTTTGACAAGGCCGAAGACTAAGACAAACAAGCAAGATAATAAAAAGATGTGCCTGCAGGCAGGGGCAAGATGCAAATGATATGCACAATGCCGAACATAACTTATGATCATGCAAAGAAAACTGTGACGAAGCATAACAATGTAACAGTTTTAAGCAAGTAGAAGCCAAGCTACATTACAATATAGAAAGGATGTAAGATAATTATTACAATTCTCACTGCGAATACAGTGTGCATGTGTGATAGATACACGAAGTGAACGTGTGTGATGGATACACAAAGTGAATGTGTGTGATAGATACACAAAACGAACGTGTGTGATTGATACACAAAGCGAATATGTGTGATTGATACACAAAGCGAATGTGTGTGATTGATACACAAAGTAGGCATAGTGTGATAGATACAAAGCGAGTGTGTGATATATACACTATATGAACAAAGTATGATTGATACACAAAGGGTGAAGTGAGCAAAGTGTGATGGATACACAAAAGGCAAACACAAAGTGTGATAGGTGCAGTAAGTGAACAAGTGTGATGGATACACTAAAGGTGAACACAAAGTGTGATAGATGCACTTAGTGAACAAGTGCGATGGATACACTAAAGGTGAACACAAAGTGTGATAGATGCACTAAGTGAACAGGTGTGATGGATACACTAAAAGTGAACACAAAGTGTGATAGATGTACTTAGTGAACAAGTGTGATGGATAAACTAAAGGTGAACACAAAGTGTGATATGCACTTAGTGAACAAAGTATGATTGATATACTAAAGGTGAACACAAGGTGTGATAGATGCACTATGTGAACAAAGTATGATAGATACACTAAAAGTGAACACAAAGTGTGATAGATGCACTATGTGAACAAGTGTAAATGAAGTGTGATTGATACACTAAAGGTGAACACAAAGTGTGATAGATGCACTATGTGAACAAGTATGATGGATACACAAAAAGCGAACACAAAGTGTGATAGATGCACTAAGTGAAGAGAGTGTGATTGATACACTAAGTGAAGAGAGTGTGATTGATACACTAAGTAAATGAAGTGTGATTGATACACTAAACGAATGAAGAAAGTGTGATTGATACACTAAGGGTGAATGAGGTGTGATTAATACACTAAATAAATGAAGTGTGATTGATACACTAACTGAATGGAGTGTGATAGATACAGAAAATGAGAAGGTGTGTGATAGATAGATACACAAAAGTGAATATGTGTGATAGATACACAAAATGAGGATGTGTGTAATAGATACACAAAATGAATGAAGTGTGATTGATACACTAAATAAATGATCTTAAACGGAACTTCTTTGAATGAACCGTACATACAATATCGTGCATGATTGAGAAAGAAATTTGATAGGTACAATGCATTACAATGCATGATGCTTAAGGAAAGCAATAAATGGACAAAGCGGCGCTTTAGAAAGCACCTCATGAGGTGAGTGGCGGTGAACCGCTCTTCTCCGACAGGGATCTCCCCTTGTGCTCTTCGAACACTTACCTTCAACTTACAGTACAAAGGCTCTGAAATACTGACAAGGGTTCTTCACGTAGAACACTTTGGATGCTACCTTTCTTCCTGATCATATTCACAACTTTCCCTATTCTCCAACGGGGTGACAGACTAGGTTGGTTAAGTATCCAGAATTGAGGTGCACACATGCTATCTCAACCTATGGGGCTTCCATACAGATTTCAAGCCGAGGACACGCCTCTGGGTATTTAAACCAGACTTTAGTCTCGTAAATCCCAAACCTTTGCATTCTAGGCAATAGCCATTTGAACTCTAGTTTCCACCGTCGCAGTTGATCTCCTAGGAACTCATTGCGAACACAGCCGAGATGCCTCTAGCAGGGAATGATACCCAGGGAGAGCACTTCTGATCGCCATTTTGGCTTGAAGCAGACTTGATCTTGAGCTTGAGGTAGAGGCACACTCATACTTCGGAGCATTGGCAAGACCTGAAGAGGTACACACAGAATGCAATCTCGGAACTTACTGAAGTTGAAACAAACTCAGATACCCAAAATTTTCCCTCTTTTCTTTTGCTTTGCAGTCTGGAACCTATATAGCTTCAGATAGGTCCTGGTTTTACTGTTCTCGCATGACCTGGGTTGAACCCTGCAGTTTTGTGAAAGAACAGATTCTGTTTTGCACAAATGTAGAGAATGGCATAGCACTCGGAGCGCAAAACGATTTTATTTTTGAAATTGAGAGATGAGTTCTTGACCGGGGAATTGAGCCTACGACTGAACACAGCGCACTACGACTTAACAACGGAAAACAAAAGGTTAACAACCTAAACACATTGAGTAACACTCGAAACGACTCAAAACAAGAATCTAGATAAAACAAAAAGACACGACACTCAGACGTGCACAGGGAGCCTGTTTCTCTGGGTATTGTTTCCCACCCTTTCTCATTTGTGATTCTCACATCACTCGGCCCTCAAGCTCGGTTTTCTCTCAAAACCCTTTCCTCGCTTTTTCTCTCAGCGCACATCTCTCTATTCTTTAATCTCTCATTTTTCATCCCTCCCCAGGGTGGTTGATGGATAAACAGGAAGTTGCGAGCTCTTGCCCCTAGCATTCTGCTAGATTCTTTTTCTTCTGCCCACAACAGTAAACTTTCCTGCAGAGGGGTTGCGCTACAACTGGGTGTGTAGCAAATCTGCAGCTGACATCGGTTGACGATGTTCTGCTGGGGAGTTTGGACATGATCAAATGTGTCCAGACGAGGGAGTGGAATATCTTGATCCATTCCAGTTCATGTTTTGCACTTGGCTTGATACCTCGTTGCTTGGAGGATGTTAAGAGCTTTCAGCCCTTTTCTGTTAACTTCCGCTATGCCCTTCCTGGCGAATAGGGTGCCCTTTCCAGCAAGTATGGTGCCCTTTCGGGCAAATGCATTGACAACGGGGGAAAGACAGGAAGCCTGACTCAACTGTGCCCCTAGTTCATTATTTTGACCATTTTTTGTTTTTTGGCTTCTGCTTAAACAATTTTGACCAAAATGAGAGTTAGATTAACATATGCTTGTTTGATTTTTGATTTGAAATCATGCAAGTCAGGTTATGAGCATTGAAATTTTTCCTTTTTTGGGTCCAAGAAATGGTCCAGTTTTGGAAAAGTGGAATAATTTTCGAGAGAATTAGTCAGCCTCATTAAAAATTCTCAAACTATTTTTGCAAATGGCCACTGCTCAACCGACGTAGAATTTACTCTTGAGATGCACAACCTCAGATCCAAAACGAATGGAAAATTGCCCCTTGTCTGAACGACACTGCATGGCAACGAAAAGTTGCCCCTAGTCTGAATAGCAACGCAGCACATTGTATGGCGACAGAAAGTTGCCCCTTGTTTGAATGGCACCGCAGCGCATTGTAATAAGTCTTCAGAGTGACGATCACAACCAAATCTCGGATACAGAGAAGACAAAGATGACCAAAACCATCACATGGACACAATCGAATTTGAAGTGTTTTACGGCTGGACTTCACAATGAAGTTGCCTACGTATCCCAAAGATGGGAATCAAGCCTTATGTAGTTCCGGGGTAAGGTACACTCGGGTATTAACCTCTCCTTTTGCGCTCTAACTTTTGCCAAGGCCGCCCTTTCTGGGTTTTCAACCTTGCGAGCTGTGTTCTTCTTTTCTTTTCAATTCTTTTCATCTTTTCTTTTCATTTTCTTCATTTTTTCTTGTTTTTTTGCATTTTCTTTCATTCTTTGCATTTTTCTTTTTCTTCTTTTTCTTATTTTTCTTGCTCTAACTTTTACCTAGGTCGCCCTTCCGGGTTTTCGGCCTAGCGAGCCTCTCAAGGGTAAAAGTGTAGCTGTGTCCATGTCAAATGGTTTTGAGATCCTGAAGTCATTTGAATCCAGGAGAATAACTGTTGTTCACTGACGACGCAAGAGTCCATCCAATGGGGGGCTGAATTTGCCCCTAGTGTTGTGGATAGAAACTCGGTTGTCTTTCAGCAATGTCTTCTTCTTTCCTCCCTTCTGGGGTTTGGCATTCTTGCCGATCTTTATTGATTTGTGGAATAATCCATCTTCGGCTCTTCGAGCACAATCTGGCATCTTTTGCCCCTAGTTCGAGGGGTGCTTCTGATCTAGCTTTGTAAGCTTCTTTTGACGACATCTGATCTTCTTGATCTGACTTCCCTACGCCTAGTTCGCGGGCTGCTTCAAATCTGGCCACACAGGCCTTACATACTGGTTGACCGTTGAACATTCTGAATCTAAGTTCAAGGTTCGAAAGCAAGGGGTCGAGTCTCAAGGCTGAGAGCGATCCTAGGCTGCACAATCTTAAGAGCGATTCCACACAGGTCTTCGCAGGACCGCGCAAAACATTTTTTTTGAAATTTTTTAAGAAAGCGACAAATCGCTCACGCTGAAGATAGTGCGGAACCAATCTGGATCAAGCCAGGATCCTTCCCAGTACTCACACTAACAAGCATGATTTCATTCATTAAGGGCTTAGCATGCCTCTCTTTCTCTCACTTGATCAAATTTTTACAAATCCCGAGGAATTCTTTCCTCTTCGTTTTCATCACAGTGTTTGAAAAGTTTTGAAAAACTCAGGTCAACGTAATAAATTCAAGGCACAAAAGAACAGGTGAAATGCACTACCGTTTCATTCAAGTTTGCTGGGACAGCAGGCTCAAAGCAGAAACAAGCACAAAAGCATGAAAACCACAGCTGTTTCAATTAGATCTACTGGTTTAACTGGCTCCCCGGCAGAAACAGACTCAAAAGAAAATGAAAAGAAAAACACAAAACAAGCAAGTGATGTCTGAGGTAACACCCTCGAAATCACCCGACTTCAACAAAACAGGGCTGACTCGGTACAACAAGACAGACCTAACTGACTCAGTAAGAAAAGACTGACTCTGTACAAAAAGACTGACTCAATACAACGCAACAAGACTGACTCAATACCCAAGTCAGAAAATACAAAAAACCAGCATTCACAAATGCTCAAAACAGTGCGTGCCATACG
The DNA here is from genome assembly GCA_030407325.1 of Camellia japonica. Lineage (NCBI taxonomy): Eukaryota > Viridiplantae > Streptophyta > Magnoliopsida > Ericales > Theaceae > Camellia > Camellia japonica. Next base: position 26,870,774 of record JAPPVO010000019.1, read on the forward strand.
CCATATCCGGAGTAAACTGAGTGCCGCCCGCAGGTGGTTCATCCCCCGATCACATAGTCACATTATCCCCCATAAGTTCACTGATCAAGTGCCGATAGACTTTGCAAGACTGGTGCGGCGATGACCCTGTTGTCAAACAGATCCTGTACATCATGGTGCAGACGAAAGCAACTGTCGGTGTCATGACCGGTTTGTTGATGGTAGGCACAGTACTTAGTCTGGTCATGCTTTGGAGGGAGAGGATCAAGTAGAGGCCGTTGTTCCAATGGTTTCAGATATCCTTTCCGGAGTAAGGCCTCTAGAGCCTTTGACAAAGGCATATAAAGTGGGGTAAAAAACCCTCTTGACTCGAGGTGGATATTTGGTTTTTTGTGAGCTACTTCCGGACGCACCAGTGAATGGGGTAGCTATTTTTGATGTGGTGGTGATGACCATGCCCACTTCAGAAGATCTTGCAGCTGCATCACCACTGGTGGTCGCTTTCGAACTGCGGAAAAATGCCCCCCTAGGCTGCTCCTTCTCCTGGTCAATGAGGCCCTGCCTCATAGCGTCCTCGATTTGCACCCCCATCTCGTGTAAATCTGAAAAGGTGGGAAAGGGGAGAACAATCATTTTCTGCATAAGCTTGAGCTGGAGATTGCGCACAATCATCTGTATCTGATCTTTATCCGTCGGCCTAGTGGTCATCATTGAGGCCTTGGCCCTCCGCCGGGTTACGAAATCAGAAAAACTCTCCTTAGGCTCCTGCTTAGTCGTCTCGAGATCACGGGTTGTAATCTCGATTTGAGTGTTATAGGAGTACTGAGCGACAAAAGCCTCGGCCATCTCATCCCAATTCCTCTTAACATCGTCTTCCAGTTTTGCGTACCAGATGGCCGCCACACCCGACAGGGTCTGGCCAAACAATGAAAGCTTCTGCAGTTTGGTGAGGCCCATCGGCCTTAATATGTCTGAAAACAGCCGTAGGTGCACCATGGGATCCCCGGACCCATCAAAGCGGTCAATATGTGGCATCTTAAATCTGTCCGGCAGCGTCACGGCTACGTCGGTTTACCCATCCTCGATGTCCAGGATAGACTTCATACCTTGGGATTTCTTGAACAACTTCTCAAGCTTGCTCAACTTCAATGCTGTAGGGTCTACCTCGAACTCAAAGGGAGAGTCCGGTTGATTGACAGGCATAGGTGCCTTGGATAGTTGAGGTAGAATCGAGGGCGGAGCCGGCCTTGTTGGGATGTCTGTATCCTCCTGGGTATTCTGGACATGTGGTGTCTCCTCGAGTAGTGGGACCCTTGGTGGGGGAGGAGCTTGATGTGAGGCTGATGCTTCGGCTTGCTGCTGTAGCCGGGGTAATTAGCTCTGCCTGCTGGGTCATGACCATAGCCTGCTGTTTGGCAAATTCCGCTTGACGAGCAGCGTCCTCCTGCATGAGTTTCATACTTTCTTGGAGTTGGCACACCATTTCCTCCTTCCCTGCCATGTTCTGCTATTCCAGCTGACTGACTGGTATATCTATCTCTGTGGTAGAAGTAGATATCTCAACCCAACTGCACACAGGTCAGATGGATAATGACAGCTGATCCGAAGACTGTTGAACTGATGATTTGTGCCTGACTGGCCTTTTTACCCTGCCTCTGGCGAAGGAACACTGATTTGCCCTTGAACTGAATCTCTGACCTGACAAAGTTTATCAGCACAAGCCCAATGTACCGAGGGATATTGGAGCCTTCTGAAGCTATAGTTCCACGACTACCTAGCAAAAGAGAAAACAGAGAGCATCTCAGCCTGATCTCACTAGAACAGATATGGGCATAGCTGAATGATTGCACTCGTTACTGATTTTTGCCCCAAAATTCTGCCTCAAATCTGATACCCTCGGGTAAACTGATTCCCAAACACTGATGCTGATGCCCGCAGGCCTGATGCCCAGACTTGCAAACTGATACATGTGTTCCTGTAGAGACGCACTCTAAAAGCACATAGCAAGCAAGTGAGAGCCAAAACACCCCTATGGAGGGGTAGGGTTTCCCTGTCCTATTTTGTCAGGAGCTAGGGTTTTACTACGCACGCAGCGATTTCAAACAACCTAAAATCGGGTAAGCAACCTGTCCTAGTTTGGAATGGTCACTATGGATTTCGATATGCACTAGGTCGAATGGTCAAAAGGGTGCCCCGGTAAAATCGGGGTTTGTGTTCCCGTCGTGGCAGAGCCCACAACCGGTCAGCCTTATGGCAAGCTTCTCGAAGAGAGCCTCCGGCAAACCGTTCAGGAATAGCATACGGCAAACACGGTGTCCTAGGCGCATCAACGCACATGCAATGCAAAGAAACACATAAGTCTAATCAAAACAAGATATCATGAGTTCGAGTCAAGTTCTCTAACTCCCCAGTGGAGTCGCCAGAAATGTAGATGTCCCCGAATGTCCTGGGAGGGAATCCTGTTTTGTTCATTTGGGCTCACTACAGTTCAGGACTCAATGTCACGGTCCTGTATCTAATCTCGCAGAGTGCAATGCAAGACTGATGAATCATCAAAGAGTCCAAATCTGGCAAATCGTTTTTGAAAACAAATTTTTTTGAAAGAAGTGCCAAACATGGACTGCTTTGCCAGATACAGAGTCGCCACCTAAATATTTTTATTTTGGGGAAATTTAGGAAACCCTGACTCGTTGCCTAAGGCCACGTGTCCATCATCACCAAAGTTGCCTCGGCTCGGGAACTTGGGTACGATTGGGGAAGGTCACTTCGTGAGCACCCCCGCTCACCCGATCAAAGATCAGTCTCTACTAACCATGATATCGAGCTTTGAAAACATTCTGCGCTTTTATTCCGGTTATTAGCCTAGAATTACTATGTGATGCGCACAGCATACAAGTATAGACTAGGTCGCCTGAATTGGAACAAAACATCTCATGTTCGTTTTGAAAAACGGTTTGAAGGTGCTACTCGCAAGTAGGCTAAGACGTGGATTTGCCACCCTCAGGTGGGCTTAGAAAAGATGGTTTGCCACTCTCAAGTGGGCTTAAAACTCACAGTCAATGCATTGTCCCAATCCAAATAACCCAACCTTCACCCACAGGCATTCAGGCAGTTATATCACATAAGCACATAGCCTCATGGTAAGCATGCTATCATGGCAATCACTCACACGCATGCAAGGATGCTAAAGCACAAAAGCTTACTGAGTACTCCAAGCCAAAACAGAAGCTATGTTAGAAATCCATGCATGATCCTAACTATACAGAAATGCCTAATGCAACCCATGCAGAAATGCAACTAAGATAGGCTCGGCTATTCTAAGATGGCATATGATAATGCTACAGCTAACACGTATTCAACTCGGAATTGATATACAATGCAGTTAGTATGATGCGCCGAGCCCGGTGCATGCAAGACAGATGAATGATGCTAACATGCAAGCATAAGTATGCTAATTGAAACGTGCCCTAATCTAACCATCATAAGCTGGTAAATAAAAGGGAGAAAGACGTGGGGTTGGAAGACATACATCACACACACGCACACTTATTACAATTGTGCCCTCGCTCGGAGGGTCCGAATAAATAATACAACCCGCCTAATCAACTAACTCATGAGCTAATTAATTATTACAAAACCAAATTAATAACTAGCTACAACTAATTATTACACAACTACTAACTAACAAGTAAGAAGCAAATGAATGCTATTCCAGCTCTGTTTGGAGAAGAGGAAGGTATGCATGCTCGCTTCGGTTCCTCGCCTCGAAACGCCTTCCGGTTGCTCTTTAGAGGCTCTGTTTACAGGGTGTCTTCCAGTGTTTGTTGTTGGAACTTACCAAAACACTGCTGGGGGATTCACCAGTGGCCTGCCGGCCATGAAAGGAGCACTGCTGGCCAACAATAGGGAACTGCCGGCCAAGGATGAGAGCCTGCCGGCCATCAGTGGTGCACTGCCGGCCACTGGTGTGCTATGACACCAAGCTGCAACAAAGCACAAAATAGAGAAAATGGAGGGTCTCCTAAGGGCATGTATGCACTATGCCACCTCAAATCGCCTCAAAACATCAAGGGAGAGGCCTAGTCGGATCCACGACCATCAATCACACATCCCGATGCATGATGGCCAAAGATCCAACTTGTGCAAATCAATATGAAAATGAATGCACAAATAAAGCAAGAAAAGCCTAGAACTCTATCATGAATCATCAAGAGCTTCGGCGACCGAGAATTGAGACACGTTTCATCACTCGGAGTATGAAACGCCCCTCGTTCCTCGTGCTCGGATTAACACTTAATCCAAACAATGCAACACATAAGCATGGCAAACATGCAATATGACTAACATATAACCTAGCATACGCAATTCAATGGACTAAAATGGCATACACAATGTACGATGGACTTACACCAATATGAGTGGACCTCAGCCACAGTCAACTCAGTGGCCATGTGATGGAAATGAGACAACCGAAATACATGCAGACATGCACGATGCAAGGGATCGATCCTAAGGCATCAAATGCCACACTACCAAAGCATGGAAAAGGATGCAATATGGCATACAAACACACAAATTCCAGCTCTGAAACATGATACAAAAAGGTCCCGAAACATGCAAACATGGCACACAATGCAAGCTAGGGGGCCCAGGTACCGAAACTAGTGAAGTGCGTTACTCTAGAGGTACCCAAAGCAATGCACTAATGGAAAAACCAACCCCAAACAGACCCTAGGCAGGTCTGAAACAGTGGGGAAATGGCCTAAAATGATGGCTCGGAATGCAATGAAATGGAGCTCATTCAATGGTCCGTAAATGAGGCATACGAGCCCAACTCTCAAACGCATTTAAAGAGTATAAAACATGGCAATATGGCATTGATACAAGCTCTGAAATATGATGTATAATGGTCTCAAACCAAGGAAATTCCTTAATATATGCATGTAATGGACCCCGAAACTCAAAGCTAAGCAAGTGCATTGAACCACAAGCATGCAAAGCAAGCATTATTTGACCATGAGGCATGAAAACAGAGCCAAGGCAGTCCTAAACATGCACCAAATCAGTTCCAAGCATGGCCAAAAGGTGCTAACATGAAGCGCTAAAACAACATGCGACATAGGCTAGTAAGCATGGTTTACATGGCATGTATATAAAGCACAAGAGAGGTCACCAAACCAGCCAAAAATAGAAGTATGCCATGTCAAAATATGCCCAAATAACCTCTGAAACTCAGTCAACACATGCAAGAATGATGAGCCCCTTTGGAAGGCTATTCAAGGGGTTGCTCTACACATACAACAAGGACACTTAAAATGGAAAAGCAAGCTCTGGAAATGACTTATGAGGGTCATAAAACCCACCAAAAAGAGCCTGAAATGAGTCAATGAAGCATGCAATGAAAGGTCCCTTTGAAAGGCCTTAAAGAGGATTGTTCTACACATGCATTATAGACACAAAATATGGCCAAAAGGGCTCCGGACAGAGTCAAGGCAGACCTTAAAACTCACCAAATAGGGCCTGAAATGTGACTTCACAACATGTAAAATGGAGCCCCTTTGGAAGGCCAAAAGGGCCAACAAACAAGACAAGGAGAGAGGGGGTCACCCCCCTCTGATTTTGGCTCTCAAAATAGTGTGCTAGCCACTGAAATCCACTAGATTTCAGTGGCTAGAAGGCCAAACAAAGCATGAAACAAAGGCCTAGAAAGATGGCTCAAAAGCTAAACAAGCTAAGGAACAAAAGGGAGAGACAACCCCCTAGCCAAACAAGGCTTAAACCAAGACTTTTAGGACTGAAAATCAGACCTTTCTTCAGTTCAAAACCACCCCAAAAATAGTGTAGAAAGATGGCAAAATGATAGTGCACAAAGAGCTTAAAAGGGGTAAGAAGTTACCTTTGAAGCACAGCACAAGAACAGCCCCTTTTCTTGAGCCAAAACCAACCTTTAGCAGCCCAAAATAGGTTCTGAGGGATCTCATCCCAATGGTTGTCAAGTTTGATCAAGGATGTGTGTGCAAAAGAGAAGTGTATCTATACTTACAAGCTCTTATGCACAAAGGTTCTTGAGAGGAAGAAGTGTAGAGAGAGAGGTGTAGAGAGAGAGGTTCCCAAGCCTTTGCCAAATTGGTCTAACCCTTCAATATGATAGATTTGGCCTTGATATATAGAGAAAACAAGAGCATGGGTCAAAAATATCCCAAAGAAGACAGCTAGAGCAAGCTGGAGCAAAATATCTGTTGAAATCTGCTTTCTGGCATCAATGGCTGGCACCTTATCATTGTTGGCCGGCACCCTACCATTTTTGGCCGGCATGGGGTAGGCATTGGCCATTAATGGCCGGCACACTTCCATAGAGGCCAGCATAAAAAATCAGCCTTAGTCCCCGACTTGAAGAAAGCCTAACTCCTTCATCTGGATGCCTTTTCAGGTCATTCTTGTGTGCAAATTGAAGCCCCGGAAGTAAGCTTTCCAATGGTGGCAGCCTTGCATCAAAACTCCAACTGTGATAAGAGATATCCCTCTTTTGGTGAAGCCGCGCAGTTTTGGTCCAACCGGATTGATGCCCAACTTCCAACAACCATATCTCTCCCATCCGAACTCGGCTCGCGGAGATTCTTGAATGAAAATTGAAGCCCCGGAAGTAAGCTTTCCAACGGTAGTGGCCTCATAGCTGAAATCTAAGTATTCAAAAGGATAGGCCTGATTTGGCGAGGACTTCTCGTCTCTCTCTTAAAGGTTCATGCCCAACTCCTTCCCCAACTGGGTTTCTTCTCTCCTTTCCCATTTTCTTCAACTCCAAACCCCTAAACAAGGTGTTTTGAAAGATTTTTGAAAGATTTCATCTCTCTTTCATTCATTTCTACTCTGTCCTTGCTCGGTTTACCACAAGGCACAACATTTAACAAAATGCGAGCGTCGGAACATCGTAGAAACCTATTTTCAAAAATGTTTTGAAAGAGAGGGTTTTGAAGTCTAAAAACCATTCAAAATGGCTTTGGTCCAAAATGGGGTGTGAGGTTAGGATTTGACTCTCCTCTTGCCGAAGAAACTGAACCTTTGCCCTGCGCACCTTCATCACCGAGTAAACCGTCAGTAGCAGCGTCCAAGTTTTAAGGGCGGTCAAAAATGAGGTGTCTACACTCATGTTGCCTCTGTTTGCACTGTTTTGGACTTTTGAAAATTGTGCCAACTTCCAAGATGATTCTAATCCACCTTAGGACCATGCCGAGGGGTGGTCGGCCAAGAGGAAAGGCCATCGACCAAATATAATGGTAATCGGCCAAAGATAATGGTCATCAGCCAATATTGATAGCCGATCGGCAGACAAAGTGGTCGATCGGCCACTGCTTCCTGTAAACTTCTCCTTTTGCTGCAACAGAGCACTAACAGTGGCATTGCAGTGTATTTGCAAGGTATGTGTACACAACCACCCTCCCTATCATTTTTCAAGCTCAATGGAGTGTAGTTCTCGACTCTTGGGCCACCAACCGAGCATCGCAATGCACGATGGGCGAGAAGCCAAGTTTGCACAATTCAATGTCAATGAATGCACAAATAACACATAAGGGCCTTAACCTCTATCATGCATGATCAAGAGGGTGGCGACCGAGAAATGAGGCACGTTTCATCACTCTAAGTATGAAACGTCCCTCGTTTCTCGTGTTTGGATTAACACCCTATCCAAACACTATGCAACGCAACATGATCAACTTATCAATGCTAATGGCATGCAAACACAATGTAATGCAACAACATGCAAACAACATGCATTGTAACAAAATGCAAACAACATGCAAATACAATGTAATGCAACAACATGCAAACAACATGCTATTCTACCAATGCTAGGATGGCATGCACAAAATTCTATCATGCAAACAAAGCATGCATGGCAAGCTTAGAAGCTAAGGCATCAAAGCTAGTAAAGGACACCTCACAAGGGGCATGCAAAACAATGCTCAATGGACTTAAACCGAATATGGACAGACCTGAATGATGCCAAAACAGTGGCCAAACATGCTGAAATGGAGACTCCAAGGACTAGCCAAGCATGCATACATGTTAATGCAAGATTAAGGCACAAGACACAACTCTCCAAAGGCATTGAAAGGATGAAACATGGAGTACAATGCCATATGTTCCAGCACTGAAATGTCATGCTAAATGATTTAAAATCATGCAAACAACTCATGTGATGCATGTTGCAAGGCTTAAGCATCAAAGCTAGTGGAGTGTATTACACTAGATGCATGCATGATAATGCTTAAATGGCCAAACCAGCCCCAAAAAGACCTTATACAGGCCAAAATAGTAGCCAAAATGGACTGAGATGATGGCTTGAAAGGCAAGAAAATGAGGCTCATGCAATGGCTCACAAATAAGGCATAAAGGTACAACTCTCAAGAGCACTTAAAGAGTGGAATACATGGAAATGTAACAACACTATATGCTCTGAAATATCATTCCAAATGATGCCAAGGCCTGCAAACATCACAAGTATAGCATGGTAGGGGCCTCAAAACTCAAGACTAGTCAAGGCATTTGCACTATAGCTATACAAAACATGAGTCATATGGCCATTATAACCCAAAAAAGTCCTAGATCATGCTAAATCAAGGTCAAAACATGCACGGAGTATAGCCAAAACAAGCTAGCATGAAGGCATGAAGCATGGAATATGCAAGGCCAATATGGAGGATTACACTACACCTACCAAGACCAAGCATGAGATGGCTTTGCCAACAAAAATTAGAGTCATATCATGGCAAAATAACCCAAAAAATACACTGAAATGATAGCTCACAAGCTTAGGCATGAAGGTATACACAATGGCTCATGTTTAAGGCATAAAGCACAAACTCAACAATGCATTAAAAGAGTGAAAGATGTGAGTGTATGGCAATGAAACATGCTCGGAAATCACATATGAAATGATTCCAAATCATGAAAATAGTCCAAGCAATGCATGCTAGTGGACTCAATACACAAGGCTAATGAGCTAGATTGAACCATGGCTATACAAAGCAATGCATGCATGACCAAAACAACATAAATCAGACCTAGAGCATGCTAAAACATGACCAAAAGCTTCTCAGAGTTAAGCCAAAATCATGCTAGAATGATAGTCAAAAGCATGATGTATGTTAGGCCAATGAATGGAATTGCACTACAAGTGCATGGAGCATGCAAGGAGCTATCAAACCAACTTTAGACACAGTTATGACATCCTAAATAATGACCAAAAACAAGCTAAAATGGAGCCCATACATGCTTAACAAACATGCTACTTCATGAGGCATATAAGGCTAGTTTACAAGAATTACACTACAAGTGTATAAAGCATGCATAAGGTGATCAAACTAAGCCAAAACAGTGGTATTCCAGGTCTAAGAAGTCACAAAATGAGCCTAAACAAAGCCATAAAGAAGTAAAAACACATGCTCATTTGGTTGGCCATCAACACAAGTAAACAAGACAAGAGGAGAGGGGACCACCCCCTCCTATTTTGAACCTCAAAACCACATTTTTACCACTGAAAATCCACTGGATTTCAGTGGTTAAAAGGCCAAACAAAGATGGTTTCAAAAGCTTAGGAAGTTGGCTCTAAAGGCTTTACAAACCAAAGAGCAAAGGGAGAGACAAGCTCCTAACACAAAATAGACCTAAACCATCACTTTTAGTACTGAAAAATAGAGATTTTCTCAGTTCATAACGAAGCCAAAAATAGTTTACAAAGGTGGTAAAACAAGCATGCAAAGCAAAGGTTTAAAGGAGCAAGTGCTTACCCTTGAAGCACCTTGAAGCTCAGCAGCAAAACCAGCCAAAAGCCGAGCCAAAATCAGCCTTTGAGAACTCAAAATAGGCTCCAAGGGACCTCAGCCCAAAGATATACAACTTTGATGAAGGATGCCTAGGCAAAGGAGGGGTGTATCTCCAAGTGTAGCTCTTGTTATGCACATAAAAGCAAGAGAAGGAGAGAGAGGCAGAGATTTTGCTCTGAAAGTTGTAGAGAGAGACAGAGGGACTTTTTTTGAGTGAGAAGCTCCCAAAATTGCCTTAATGTTCTAACCCTTTGAAAATGAGATATAAGGCTTCATTATATAGCAAAATATCAATTTTGGTCGAAAATATTTGAGCTAGGACAGGTGGCACAAGCTGGAAACAGCTGGAGGAGAAATATCTGCCAATTCTGGGCTTTCTGGACATTTTTGGCCGATCGGCCAACATTTGTGGCCGATAAGGTTAACTTTTGGCTGACCTATGGCCGATGAGGTCCAATTGTGGCCGATGCACTCCCATAGAGGCCGATGGAAAAATCGGTCCTAGTCCCTGACTTGAAGCAAGCCTAATTCCTTCATCTGGACTCCTTTTCAGGTCATTCTTGAGCCTAAACTGTAGCCCCGAAAGTCTTATTTCCAAATTTGGCAGCCTCACCTCAAAATTCCATGTGTGCTAAGAGATATCCCTCTTTTAGTGAAGGCTGCTCAGTTTCGATCCAACCGGAATGATACCCAACTTCAACCAATCATATCTCCCCCATCCGGACTCGACTTTAGGAGATTGTTGAGTGTAAAATAAATCCCCGGAAGCCTTCTTTCCAATGGTGGTGGCGTCATAGCTTAAATCCAAGTATATAGACAGATAGGCTTGATTTAGCGAGGACCGCTCGACTCTCTCTTAACGATTCATACCCAACTCTTTCCCTAACTGGGTTTCTTTCCTCTTCTCCAATTTTCCTCAACTCCAAACCCCTAAACAAGGTGTTTTGAAAGATTTTTCAAAGATTTCATCTCTCTTTCATTCATTTCCACTTCGTCCTTGCTCGGTTTACCGAAAAGCGCAACATTGGACAAAATGCGAGCCTCGGAATATCGTAGGAACTTTATTTCAAAAATAATTTAAAAGAGAGGGTTTTAAGGTCTAAAAACCATCCAAAATAGCTTTGGTCCAAAATGGGGTGTGAGGTTAGGATTTGACTCTCCTCTTGCTGAAAAAATCGAACCTTTGCCCTGCACATCTTTCACCACCAAGTAAACAATCAGTAGCGCCCATGTCTTAAGGGCGGTCAAAAATGGGATGTCTACACAAGGTGTCAAAAATGAAGTATAAAAGCGGTGCCCATAAGATTGAGAACCTAGTAGATGGCATGTACAATGTCCCTATAGAGATCTCAAAAAAAAGGCTTTTCTCATTAGGAAAATGCCTTGGTTGGATACTTCATTGATAAAAGATTCTCTTTCCATTATGTGAAAACTTGGGCAGAGAAACTTTGGAGAAATTTGCTTGAAGATGTTGTCTCCATTGATAATAGGTTTTTTATTTTTAAAGTAAAAAGTGAAGAGGCTATAGACAAAATTTTAGAAGATGGCCGCTATTACGTTGGGGCTAGATTGATTGTTGTTAAAAAATGGCAAGCTGGACTAAAACTAACAAAGTGTGAATTTTCGAGTGTGCCGTTGTGGGTGAAGTTGTATAATGTTCCTTTGGAGCTTTGGGCTGAAGAAGGTTTGGGTTACATTGCTTGCATCATGGGAACTCCTCTTTATTTGGATGAGCCTACGTTCAAGAGAAGTAGACTTACGTTTGCGAGAATATGTATTGAAGTGCTAGCAAATAAAGAGATCCCCGAGTCTTTCAAAATAAATCTTGGTTATGGTGACCCATATGAGATTCAAGTTGAGGTTCCATGGAAGCCTCAAAGGTGTAATGTTTGTAAGACTTTTGGTCATACCACTAATTTGTGCCCTCAGAAGCCAAAGACCTTGAACCCTCCATCTTCCAAACAAGAGTGGAGACTCAGGGAGACTAACATACAAGTTCCAACTAAGTGGGAAGTGGTGAAGAAAAAAGGGAGAGATGGTGGGCAAGGTTGAACAACAGTGATAAACAAAGAGGGAGAGACGCAGCGTTTCACCCCATCAACATCTAATACTTTTGATGTCCTTGAATCATGTGATATGGGAGAGTTGGGGAATGGAGAATTATATCAAGAGTTGTTGTGTCAAACGACGAGCCTAAAAAGTAGAGGGAGTCAATCTCCAAGTGATCCCATTAATGGGAAGACTATAAAGGAGGATAATAAAAGAAAACTCAAAGCGAAACTTCATTACTTGAAGAGTGCTAAAGGAAAATTTTGAATCCTTTGTTGTGTATGTTGTGTTTGTCGTCTATAGGCTTAGTTTGTTTCTTTTGAGGGAGTAGTTTGTTTTTTTATTTATATTTGTTCTTCCTACAAAAGATGTGTATTGAATTTCATTGTATATCTTTCTTTTTGGTTATAATATGACTTACTTATCCAAAAAAAAAAAAATAATAATTGTAATTTATTAAGTTTCATTATAGTGTCTTATATGAACCAAATAAACAAATAAATAAAAATTGAAAATCACTACTTTCCAAAACCTTATCACTTCACCAACGGACTAAATCATATAACAGAAAGACATTTCAAACATCAAATGTGACTCGTTGCTCCACCTACAATCGTTGTCGTGCCGGGCCACCGCCATAGAGGCATTGAATATGGGCAAATTATATGGCTAGTTTTTATATTTTGTTTTTTTCATTTCAATTTTTATAATTTTAATTAGTTTAATTTTGACTCTTAATTTTAAATTTTATATTAATTTGGTTCAATTGATAACACATATTAGGATTTTTAAAGGAAATTGATTGTTGAGTTAGTTAAGATTAAATTATTGAATTGAATAAGTTTATAATTTTTATTTATTTATTTATAAAAGAATAGCACACCACTCGTGTGCATTTTCTATATATATATATATATATAAAACACTAACAATTGTAATCAATTAGATTAAATTTACACAAAATTATAAATTGAGAGTCAAAATTGAATAAATTAAAATTAGAAGAACTAAAATGACACAAAGATCAAAATGTAAAAACTACTGATATATTTTGTCATTGAAGGTAAAACAAATTAAAGCTCTCTATCTGGACTATAAGATGTTGGGAATAACAAGGTTTTTTTTTTTTTTTCCAAATTTTAAGCGACATGTGAGGATGCAAAAATATAATTAATTAACGAGATTAACCCGTTTAGTTAAAATTCTTGCACCTCATTAGGAGTTAGTGATTCAAATCTTTCTATTTATGTAAAGGTCTTATTCTTCATGTGTCTCTTTACCAGAACTTTTTCTCTCATTTTAAAGTTTTTCTTTGTATTAATTATGTATTGTATTTTATTTTTATGATTGTGATTGTAAGTTTCATTATACAGTCTTATATAAATCAAATACATATATAAAAATTGAAAATCACTTCTTTCCAAAACTTTGTCACTTAGCCAACCCTTCGTATTCTATTAAGGATACTTCTTCGAGTTATGTTGGGAATCTTAAATAAATTATCAAAATTTCTATCAAACCTCTCACACAGGTATAGGACCTACATACATGTAATTTGTATAGATTCCACATCTATATGAAAGATTTGATAAAAAATTTAATAATTTATTTAAGGTCCATAGCATTTTACCACATCTTCACCAACCCAAAGTAATAAACAATAATTACACATCAGTGTACTTTTGCCTAGTAACGTTGAGTTTTCTTGGGTGAAGATTAAAAAGGAAAGAAAAAAAAGTGTATAAAATATAATTATATATATATATATATTTTCTTTTCAAATTCTACCCAAATTTTGATCGAGACGCAATCTCAATTCAATTGGACACATCCCACTTTTTCAGTTAAAGAATAATAATAACGTAAAAATCTACATGTCAGAATTTTTTATATAAGAAAACTAACTGAAAAAATTTCTAACTGTTCTTTTATATAATAATAAAATTATTTAAATTATTAATTGAACTAAATTTCTAACATCATTAAAAACTATTAATTGAATTGATGATTTATTTATAAAATAAGTGATTTGTTATAAAATTTGAAACTTTAATGTTGTATTTGGTTGTGAGATTTGAAAAATGATTTAGAAAGGAATAGGGAAAGAAAAAAGGTAGGTGAAATGTGGGTGAAAATCACATACTTTCATACACGTTTCCTTTTTCTTTTTCGAATCTCTTTCCAAAATCCCAACCAAACACAGCGTAAGGAGCAGGATGTAGTTTCTATAACTACAAGGTACAATTTGTATTTTAGGCAAATTTTAGAAGGTGTATTTATAATTTATCCTATCAAAATTCATCTCCATTTATGAAGTTTTCTCTTATTAAATTTTGTAACGGTTCGTGGTGTATGATTTAGCGGAATGGTAGTTTCAAAGCATTTTTTTCCTATTTACTTGGTTCTCTCAATGTGATTTGAGGTGTGTCCAGCTGAGCCTAGATCCTCTGTAGTGTTTCTTTGTGCTCCCTGTAGTGCCTCCAAAACAACAACATTTTGGGGCCAAAACTCCAAAAAAGAAGAAGAAAAGAAGCAAAAGCAGAAGCAGAAGCAGAAGCAGAAGCTGAAGCTGAAGATGAAGCTGAAGCTGAGCAATTGAGAGAAGAATGAACAGAGTCACCGGTTGCCCCATTCTTCCTTCGACTAACTTCATTTTTTCGCAGCCATCCACTCATCCTCTTCCCTTTCCTCTCTCTCATTGCCCCGGTTGCCATCAACATCACTTTCGGCAACTTCGATCACCACGGGAAGGAGGACAACACAGCTTCGGAAAACTCTCACGCCACCATAAAAATAAATAAATAAAGAAGGGAAGAGAAAAAGATTCAAAAACCAAACCCAGATTCAAAACGCCCACAAAACAAAGAGTCCAAATTATATTTATTGTGTATTTGATTGTTCAAGGCTTGGAATATAATTAAGAAAAATAGTTTGAGGGTTGAAGAATTGAAGTTTGAAAAAGATTTCTAGAGTCAATAATGGTTAAAATCTATGAAAGTGGAGTGGAAAAGACTGAGGTTTTAGATTGAAAGTGAAATTTGTGTTTAATAAAATACTCAATAGTATCGGCCTTGTAAAATTTTGAAAAGATAATAAAAGAAATAGAGTTACAAATTCATATTTAGATTCATTCTAGTCTCGCCTCAAGGATTTGGGTCTCGCCGGTTGCCGATATTTGTGGTCGGCCTCTCGACCTCGTCGGAAAACTCTCACGTCACCACCGCCTCCAAAGCCTCTGAAATCGATGAGGTTAATGTTTCGCCACTGCTGCTCAAGAGAGAATGATGCTCACGACGGTGGCACTGGTGGAGGTGGGGGAGAGAACGCTAGAGGGCACCCGCTATGGGGGTCACGGTGGTGGGTGGTCGTGGTGGAGGGTTGTCGGAGAGTGATCGAGTAAGTGTTCTCTTTTTTCTCTGTTCTTTTCTTTTTCTTCTTCTTTGTTCGTCAGTTTCCTTCAACTTTTGATTTTCTTTTTTTTCTTTGGGGGGTAAATTATACTAACACCCCTGACGTTTGCTTTGATGACATTAGTACCCTTAACCTTTTAGAAATTACATCCCCCTCCCTGAAGTTTAAAGTTGCATTACAAATTGCCCCCTCAGTTAGTTGACTGTTAAGTCAACTAACAGATTTTGTTGATGTCAGTAGTTTAATTTTTTTAAATACTAATTTTTCCCTCACTGTATTTGTGATAACCTCGACCTCCGTAATATTATATTCAATTATTTCAATAAGTTTAATTGCATGATTGTGTGTTTAATTGTTTGATTATATGCTTAATTTTGCGATTATCTGTTGATACATGGAATATTTGTTGACTTATCGACTTAGAATCAGAAACGGCTTTAGAAATCGAAATTGACTGGCGCAATAGACTAATTAGAATGTTTAGAATTTTATGGCAACTTTAATTGAAATTTGATTCGGATCAAAATAATTAGAATAAATCAAAACTAGGTGGGATTAATTAGTTCTAAGCTAGCTTAATTAGCCTAAGCTAATCACACCCAATATAAGCCTAACTCATGTCTTGAACTCATAATACAACACTTGGGCTGAAATTGTTAAGAGAGGGAGAGAACTCAACTCTAGAGAGAGAAGGAGAAGAGAATTGTAGAGAACTTGAAGGATCAAGCTTAAATACTCTTTAATTCACACTCTAGGTATGAAATTCTCCCTTAATCTATGTAGATAAAACATGTAGAAGTTGAATTCATCTAGTTTTTGAGTTCATTTGTATGAAATTGTACAATAAATGCATGAATTACCTTGAATTGGAAGAATTGAGTTGAATTATGTACATGCAAGCATAATTCTTCATTTTTGAGTTAAGATTTCATGAATTTCATACATCCATAAGGTCTAGAAGGCATAAACTTGAAGGTTTTTCATAGTTTTATACATTCCATGCCATCATGTTGTGTTTTGAAAAGAAGAGCATTCAAGTTAAGACATGCGTGGTTTATAACTTTAAGTTTGAGTTCGAATTTGAGAAATGGACTGTGATTTTGGACAATTGGTTTCAAATTAACTATGTTTTCATGTTCTATAATGTTTTTCCATGTTTTTGTACCAACCATGCAAAGTTTGAACCATTGAATTGCAAGTTTGAGCTTCAAACACTCTCGAGATTCCAGAATTTGACCTGTCTGCTCGAGCGAAGAAAGTGTCGCTCGAGCGTAAAAATCAAGCTTTCAGAAGTTTTACAGAGAATTACATAGTGGCTCGAGCGGCAAACCTTGCGCTCTAGTGAACCTTGTTTTGCACTACTCTTGGCTCGAGCCTAAAAATCATGTAATCAGTACTTTTACAGAGTTTTGCAAACCGCTCGAGCGACCAAAGCTGCGCTTGAGCGAATACCTAGTTTTTAGCAAATTTTGACTGACTCTTTCAAGTGCATACGTGCATCTTCATATCATTTCAAATACTCTTAGGCCCCATTTGTTTTCCGAGTTGAGGCTTGGGATTAGGATTAGTAGTGAGGTCGGATTCACAATATCATGTTTGTTTGCAAAATTGCCACCGGAGTGATAATCCGTTCGGACTCTGAATCCCCTCCAACAAGGGGATTAGCAAAGGTGTAGAGAACTTGGTATTGGAAATTAAGCCGTTGGTATTAGAGCGTGAATGATGATTTTGCCCACAAAATGTTCCTTCCATCTCTAGAAAATATTAACAAACCCAGAAATTTACAAAAAATTGGCTCAAATGAGGCAACATCGTTGTTATGATTTACAAACATCCATAAACCCAAAAATTTGCAAGGAAAAAAAAAATCATACTCGAACGAAGCCATCATTATTTCTTCCTTCAATCTTCAGAAAATATCAACAAACCCAGAAATTTACAGAAAATTGGCTCAAATGAGACAACATCGTCGTTCTCATCCACAAACCCAGAAATTTGCAAGGAAAAAAAAAAATTCATACCCGAATGAAGCAACATCATCGTTCTCATTAAGGTTGATGATCTTGATCTTGTTCTTCGTCACTGTCGGCCTTAGATGGATGAAGTAAAAGCGTCACCATCGGCCTCACATGGATGAAGTTACAGAGTTAAAGGTAACATCTTTTTCTTATGTTTTGAACACTTTTTCAAAACCATGGGCTGGTTTTGGAGAAACCATTGGATGGTTTGTTTAATAATAATAATAAAAAATAAATAAATTAATAGTTGAATTTTTTATTATTTTTAATTATATAATTTTAATTTTAATTTTTGAATAGTTTAATTAGGTAATGTATTTATTAATTGGTATAAGTTTAAATTTAATACTAATACAACAAGGGTATTTGTGTAATTTTATATGGTTAATCCCATCCCTATCTCTCAAAACAAACATGAACTATTACTAGTTCACTAGTTATCAAACAAACACATTTTTTTTTAATCCTCTCACTAACAGTCCCCTCACTTTTAATCCTTTCACTATCAATCCCCTCTATTCTATTTCTGAAAACAAACGGACCCTTAGGCACCAATTGGACTCATATAAGTATGGAATGAGTTAGAAACACATAAGAAGAGTTGAATTAAAGTGATATGGTTATTGAATGGTGTTCAATTGTGTATTTGTTATGTGTTTTGTTTAGGTGGACGTCCGAGGCCTAGCATCGATAGAACCCACTGTGAGTAGTAACTTTACAAAGATATGTTCGAGTTATATTCATTTTTGAAATTGCTATAGTTCTCGAAATCGATATATGATTAATGAAATGGTTTATCGAAACATTATTTTCCTATAAATGAATGAAGATTTTCTTTTGAATTATATTTGTGGCATCCAATAGTGAGACCCTTTCTTGGGGGAAATTAATATCATGGCCCATTTGTTTAATAGGTCTTTGCTTAGGGGAAACAATACCGTGGCCCATTGCCCTCGCCCGAGAGAAATAATACCATGGCCCATTGGAATAATTGAAACATAGAAATCTCTGATGTTAGACCCATGTGGTCACATTGAACATGGAATGATTGAATGACCCATTGTGGTCCCATTGATTGACCTTTGTGGTCCCATTATCATTGATACATTGTTACTCTATTGGGTGTGCCACGTAGATGGATTGTTATTGATATCGAGACTTGTATGGAATTGGAAATTGATATTTGGATGTATTATCGAACTTCATTCATACAACCTCCTTATTCTGTTATAACTCACTGGGCCCTAGCTCACTATTTATATGTATATATAGGTGAGAAAATAGAACATCAAGGTTGGGAGAGAAAGCCTCGGAGTCTACCCCATTGTCAGACTTTTTGAAGAGCTTCTGAGTGTTGGGTATATCTCCTTATTGGAGTATGGGACCTAATTGGTTTATTAAAATATTTAGTTTGGTTTGGTATTGGTGATAATATATTTTTAATATATTATACCTAACTTTTGGAAGCCCAATGGATATTTAATAGCAGCTAGGGTTTTCATAAAAAGCCCAAGAATCAACAACATATATATATTGTTTTGTTCTCCCGAAGTTGTGGCTGCTACAAATTGAATAGGTGATGATCAATTCGGTGGGATAGCTTTTTTGGTTCAAAAACTTTGGTTCAGAAGGAGTTGATTTGGGTTATTATTTTGGGTCTTCTACAATCTTATTTCAAAGACTTTTGTTTGTCTATTTGGTGAGATCTTTCCTCTTGATTATTTGTGATTATTTGGAATTCACCTAAGGGTGGTTTTGTGAGACCATTTGTGTCTCGTTTGTAATCATTTGGAAACTCTTTAGTTGATAGTGGAATCAGATTTTGATCCTATGGACGTACCTCACATTGAGGGAACCACGTAAAATTTTTGTGTCATTGTTGATTTAATTTTTCCACATTAGTTTTTATTCTCATTGATTGATTTACTTGTGGGAAATCATATATTTTCCCTAACACTGAGAAAGAGCAAGCATGGGCTCGAGCAGAGCCAAGCAAAGTCAAAACCCCTTATGTTGTTGTTGTTGTTGTTGTTGTTGTTGTTTTGTTTTGTTTTTTTTTTTTGTTTTTTTTTTTTTTTTTTGAGTTTTTGTTGTGGCACTTATATGTGGGGTTTTTGTTTAATTTTGAATTGTGGAGAATCGATGTTGGAAATAGATGTTTTGAACTTTTGAGATGTTTTACTTAAAGAATGGTTGCATAACTAATATGAGGTCTTTTCATATAAGCACAGCTCGATGGATTATTTTCAAGTCTTATATTGCTTCTACTAAGCCCCAAAATTTGTATTCAATTGATTTTGTTAATAGAGGCCGTAGGTAATTTAAGATTATTGGCCGGTCACGACGCTAAACCCACAGGGGCGGATTTGGGTCGTGACAATATTTCTTTTTTATTATTCATTATCTCTTTTGAACACATAGCAACCACCCTTCGATTCCTCCATCTCCTCATTCCTACCATTTGTCACAATTTTAATCTTTCCTTTGCACTTTAAAAAAACTATCATAACATTTTTTTGAATAATGTTATACAAAAAAAAAATTCATACACAGTTTTCATACATAATAATATTACTCATTGTAGATCTTTCACTTCAGAACAAAACACCATTAAAGATGAATTTACTTACAATAATGATATTGCCACATCATTCTTGTCAAGTTTTTTGTATGAATAATAATTTATTTATTGTCTACATGAAAAATTGGTTCTTTGAAGCAATAAATCAAACAGGTAACATGCATACCTTTATTTATATAAAATGGTTCAACTATATTTCCCAAGTTAATGGCACCAATTATCTAAATAGCAAAATGAATGACACACTCAGACACATGACATCAACCATGGCACCATCACTAATGGCATGGATGGCCATTAATGACATTGTCACTTTCTTCCATCTACGCAAAACTTCACACTCCCATACTTAGATCAAATGCCAAGACCCCCAACCATTTCCTGTCATTCCAACTTTTCCCCTGTCACTTCCCTACTTTACCTACCCACAGCCCCCCTACGCCACCTAAGCACCCGCTAAAATCATATAGAGAGAGATGATTTTCAGTCTCATTTCAGATCTAATAGTCCAAACAACAATCTCCATAGATTCGTTGCCATAATCCGACCGCAATCGTCACCTCCCTTATCTGATGACATATTATGTTTAGGGTTTCGACGACCTCGTCAATGGTGGCTATTGGGAGTGTCTTGCGATGTTCTTTGACGCTGCTGCCGTTGCTTCTGGTGGTGATTGTGGTTGCGACTGGGTGTGGTGGTAAGGGTTGATCGGGGACAAGCACCATAAATGGAGGAATGAGAGAGAAAACCAAATATGTTTTAGAATGGGAGGGCCAAAAGGAAGGTTGGTGAGGTGAGAGCAATGAGATAAATTCATACTTTTACGTGAGGGTAAAAATGTAATTTCAAGTGTATTATTGTCTCCATCAATGGACAAACACTGATAGAGGAGGTCAGTGTAATTTCCAAAATGTGAAGAGGGAACTTGTATTAAATCTAAACCTCAGGGGGCGTCAATGTAATTTACCCTCTTTTTTTTTTATTATAAAGTTTTGTCCCCAAAACGACAGAAAGCATTACAAAGAAACACTACAGAAGATCTTGACTTGAGCTGAGCCGGTGTTATATTTCCAACAAAGAGATGGTACAATCAAATGCAGAAATTGCTTAAGAACAATAATTACACTCAAAAAAATATTTTAAGTAATTTTTTTGTACTTTTTAAATGTACTTAATTTAGATATACCTAAAAATAAAAATATTTATAAAAATTATTTTTAGAAAATCGATAAATATACAAGAATACGAAGATGTACGAAATTTCTATGTTTTCGGTATTTAGTGAATTTTTAAAGATTTTTTTTTTCAAATATTATACTTTTTAATTACATTTATATTAAGTGTATCAAAAAAGTAAAAAAAAAAAAAAAATTGCTTAAAATATAATAAAAAAAAAAGTTCACTAAAAATTAAAAAACACGGTATGTAGAATTGCATATTTCAACTGTACGAGCACGAAATAAAGGAACTCGTACAATCCTGTTGATCAAGTTTGCACTCCTTCAAACGTCGTCACTTTGTTACCTGAAAACACAAACGTGAGCTAGCCGGCAAGTGTGTGCCGAATACCTCTCCGATGTCTAAGCCATCAAGTAGACAATAGACAAAAGCTCTGTGTATTCGAGAGTAGAAATTGTGATACCTGTACATAGGTCCTATCATGAGCTTTTGTAGATTCTTCCTGGTACAATCCTAGTAGGACTCCAACTCTCCTCGTAAGAGTCCACCTAGGAATCACACTCCCAAGGATAATGCCTATCCTAATAACTCCTTACTCACTTTCTTACCTAAGTGAGATAGTTGCAATCACTTACCTCGGCTGGCACAAGACTTAATTGTGCTTACACAGCTCGGTACTAATTAAGTCAATTCAGTCAGCCTTGACTTTGAAATGACACCCTGCCGAGCTATCCATTAGCTCGGTCCGATTTCCACTGACACCTCGGTCTATGACCGCCAGGTCATGCCGCTGGTGATCCACCTCTGACTGGTTTGACGCGGAAGGTCTAGGACCGCGTTATTGAGATAATTACTTCGGCCCAAATCTGGAACACGATTATGTTTTCTTGGCCTTATAGCGCGGTCCATCCTTATCCCAACTCGGCACAATATGGCCACAAATTACCCTCTCAATTGCCCCTTAATTCCATCTACGTAGCATGTTTGGGATTATCCACTTTCGACCGACCTGTCAAGGTCTATGCCTTTCAACTTCTACCAAGCTGATCTGAAATACTGGCCGAGCAGAACCATAGCTTGGTTCTTAGAATTGTGCCGGTCGTACACCCCGTCCTTTCATGCTCCTGACATCGTGTCCTTGTTGAGACACATGGCATACGTTGATTGCCTTCATACCCTATGACAACTGTCATACGCTGCCCACGGATTTTGAAAAGCCCCGCATTTTTACCTCATTTAAATACACTGTTCATTTATACGAAGAATCTTTACTGTTTATCTTCTTTGCCGCGTAACCTGGTGCTCAGATCCTCAACTCCTAACTTCCTTCATTCAAGCTTTGGCCTACGTACCTCCTGTCATCGTTGCCAGCATACGTTCGATAGATTGGATTTAGATTGTATTCCAAAATCTGTAAGTTCTTCATGCTTATTTATTTTCACATGTATTTCCGTTTTATGCTTTAAAAATAGTGTTCGCACACCTTAAATGCATGCCATATACACTAATAACCCATGGAACCTCAAAACTTCACACTCGTATCCAAAAACACACTAACTGGACTTTTAATCAGCCACGAACAGTGTTTTCGATCCAAAATCATCCCACTGCCGAACTAAAAATATGTTCGTAAACTAGGACCTACTATGGATTGCACTAGGACTCTCGCGCTCCACAAACCGATCTTTAATCTTGCCCCTATTGCTAAACCGAGCTGGATTTACCCCAGCTTCGTTTAAACTTGTTCTAGAGATGAACTGTTCCTTATCTTGGCTGTTCCTTAACCGCACAAAACATAGAACGTGCCCATTGTCTGCCGAGCTAGACTAAATTAGTCTTAACTTTTTTATTTAGCCCAGTTTATGACTTGAGCATAACCCCTTCTTATTTCCACTTTACAGACTTGACTAGATTGGCCAAGCACACCTTGCACTTTGCCCCTGAGCAGCCTTGCTCAACCGAGCTCACAAAGGTCATACTAGCGCTGTGCTAGGCATTTACGCATACTTAGCATAAAAAGTTTTTTTTTGAAGCCAATGGGCAAATATCGGTTTTTGGTGGACTCGCCTGATGCCATGGCTGAATTCCGAAGAGACTATCACATTCCGGACGACATCCACCTTTCATTAACCAAGCTAGACACCACCCCATGGGATAAATCAGGGTTTGTTCCCTTTACCGTGATATCCATCGTGGACGGGGGACTTCGGTTCCCAGTCCAACCACTCATATGCAAATTCCTTAGGCAAACTAGACTATGCCCCACCCAATTATCCACCAATACTTATAGGATTATAAATGGAATAGTCGAGCTAAATCGCCGTCTCGGCCTCAACCTCGGATTGGTTGAGCTATTTCACCAGTACTCGTTGGCCAAAATGACAACGGTTGGGTATACTACCTCAGAGTAAGAAGAGGCCGAGAAAAAATTATAAAAGACACACCAGATAAAGACTTGAACGACGATGATTTTCTGTGGGTGTTTGGAAACTTTGAAGACCATGAGGCCCAGATACCGGGCTATAACATCAATTAGAACAAGGGAACAACTGGTAAGGATAGCTCGGTCTTATTTTCTTTGCTCCCAAAATAACTACCGTACTAACCCTTGTGTTCTTTGTCCTTTATGCAGATTTAAACCACCCGAAATCATATTACGCTTACGTGAATCAAGATGCACTCCGAGCCCCGCTACGATACCGGCATCGAGATTGGACCGAGCTGCTCGACGTGCAACAGACTTACCGTTATAGTGGTAAGAGGAAGACCAGAGTAAACGACTTCCTGCTTGAATCTTTCCCCGAGCCGAACCCCACTCTTTCCCAAATCAACCTAATTTCCCTTACTGAGGAACAAGAAATGGCAAAAAGAAGGGACGTGCAAGCTTTCATCACCGAACAAACCTCCGCTGGTCACCAAACCGAACAAGCACCATCCGGTCACCCGTGCGAAATAGTGGTCGCGCTTCCAACCACCAGGGCAACAACGTCCAGGCCAAGCAAGCGTGCACGCACCTTGTCGACCAAACCGCAGTATTTGGTGGATGAGGAAGTGACCGCGCTTCTAGACCCTGTGTCACCGAGCCCTGAGCCTGTCCGTTTAGGCCGAACAAGCCCTTCTGCATGGGCACCCTCGATGTCCTATAAAAACCGAGCTGTATATGATTCAATGGTGGCTGAGAAGGACCATATGCTCGCGTTTAATCTTTCCAAGTGTGTCTATTTGCAACAGACCTGGAGCATCATGATCACCTGACCGAGCTTAAAGCTATTCGCTCGGCGACCAAGTCCATGGTACTTATAAGTTTTTCCTCGCATCTATTCATATCCAAATTATCTATCTATCTATCTATCTATCTATCTATCTATCTATCTATCTGCTCGATTTATCCTAACCACTACCTTTCCCCTTCACAGGCTTTGTAAAAAAACCACGTGGCCCACAAGCGTGTGCTTGAACTCCGCAAGACCGCACGGTTGGTTGTGGTTGATGCAAACGCCAAGGCAGCCGAACTGAAGGAGGCCCAACTAAAGTTGACCGAGCTGGAATCCGAAAACATGCGTCTGACCGAACTAGTCAACGCGACTGAGGCCGATAAGCAAGAAGCACTGGCCAAGAAAAAAGATCGATGCCTGCGTGAATTGGCCAAGTTGGAAAAGAAGAAAAATGTCGACGTCACTAAGCTGAAGACGAAGGTAGAAGATGCTGAGGACCGAGGCTTCAAAGAAGGGGAGGCAACCTACGTCCTGCAGTGTGAAACTACTAAAGATATTTTCTTCAAATGCAGGTGGAAGGCTGCGGCTGTCAAGCTCGGTCAGGGTAAAGACACCAAGATCTTTCTGAACCCTCCCCCCACTGCATACCAAGCTATATGATAGACTACGCCAATGCGGTCCAACAGAAGTTTCTCGAAGAAGGAGACGAGGAAGAAAAGACTCTTGAACCAAATAATGTCCCACCTACTAATACTGACCTCGGTCTTCAGCCTTCTCTGCTAGCTCATGTGGATCCGCTCAGCCAACCAGTGCCAAGTACAGTTGAGGGGGTGCCTGTAACCGACCTAGCCCAGGAAACAGCCGTCGAAACCGGCCTACCGAGTGGCAAAGTCCAGGTTGACCTGGATACTAATCTTGACGACCTTTTTGCCTAAGACTCCTTTTCTCTTTTTTTGTTTGCAATGTAACCGGGCTAGACGCCCCACCCTTTGTAATTTCTTGCCAATGAATGAAATCTATCTTTTTTCACATCTTTTTGTTCGACTACAGTACTTTTTCCTTTTTAGTGTTTTATTTTTACTACAAGCCTAGCCAGCCTAGTTAGCTCGGCCGTTACTTGTCTAGCCCACTTTTTTCAGCAGAGATGCTTATCTCAGTTAAAAAATAACTTGTGAATTTGCAAAGCCTTTGTAACTGAGATTTCTGTCTCGATCCTTATTGTAATAACCCCGACCTCTGATTAATGCTAATCCATGATTAATTATGCCTAACGGTAATTTAGGAGGGATCCGGAATCAATTTGCATATGCGTCGCATTATTTTTGTGTTCCTATCTATTTGCTATAAAATGATCTGTTCATGTTTTGACTTTGAACTGCGAATTGAAAGCCTTATCGACGTCCGAGTCAGAAATTGACTTAATTTATGTGCTAGGTAGGATTTATAGAATTTTATGGTAAACTTAATTAAAACCCGATTCGGAATGATTAAATTAGATTAAATAATGTTAAATTAATGAATCAAAGTAAATTACCAACATGCCACTTGGTGGGCCACTATATAAACCATTGTTTAGACTTGAATTAGGCATTTTTGTTTTGATCACTCTTCTCCATCCACAAGACCAATTCGAGAGATAGAGGGAGAGTAGGAGAATTTGAGTTTAACAAGGGATTTAACTTGGAGACTTAGGAGAAATTGAAGGATAATCACAAAATTGAGCTAGCACACCTTGAGTTCAAGACCTAAAGGTAGAGAATTCATCCTTTTAATTACGAAATTGAGATGTTCTTGCTAGGTTCATGGTGAAGTTGGTATTCAAAGTCTAGATTTAGCTCAAAGTGTTGTCTTGGGAGTCAATTCATGCATGCATGCATAAATTTCCGTGTTTTGAGTTTACTTTTCAAAGAATTCCTCTATGCATGTGTTGATTTCATTCTCATTTTGGAAACACAATGAATTTTATGTTGTTTAGTGGCATTTGATCATGTCTTGAAGAGCCTTAGCTCTAAAATGTACATGCATGTTGAGTTCATGGATCAATTTGGAAGTTTAAGTTGAATTTGTGCATAATTGATTTACTCTTGGGCCATGATTTCTTGAGTTGATGCTTTAAACATGTTGTTTTATGAGTTACCAAGTGTTTTCCAAAGTTTTGGCCCAGAAAAATGAGTTTTGGATGGTTGATTGTTGAATTTCATGCTTGAAGGTCAATCTGGATTTCCAGAAATTTGACCCACGCTCGAGCAGGGACTTTCACGCTCGAGCGTGAAGCCTGAGTACATGCACTTCCGCTCGAGCGTCGAAAGTTATGCTCGAGCGTGAAATGCGTATACCCAAAAGTTGTATGTTTTGCAGTCCGCTCAAGCGAGACTCTGAGTCTCACGCTTGAGCATAGGTCGAGCGCCCGTCGAGCGTGAAAATCATGCATCCAGCACTTTTGTCAAATTTTACAGTTCGCTCGAGCGGGTAAGTTCACGCTCGAGCGGAGATTGAATATCTGCATGTCCGCTCGAGCAGGGAAATCCACGCTCGAGCGTGGACCTTATTTCAGCAAATTTTATGAAATGCATTCTTGCATCCTCATTCCATCCTAGACATTCCTGGGCCATGTTTAAGACTCCTTAACGAGGATTACAGGTTAGAAACACACTAAGAGCCAACGAAGTAAGTTTTGTACAATTAGAACGTGTGCTTCAAGCGTGTATCTGTTATGTATTGTGTAGGTCGCATGCCACGAACTGTTTGACCAAGTCTGCTCCGTCTGTCTGTCTCAAGGCCAACTGTGAGTAATAACTTAGTAAAGTTATGTTCAACCGTAGCTAGTTTCTGTGTGATAAAATAAGATCTATTTTCTGAAATAACATGTTCTGTACAATGAATGATTGCCCAATTTCCATTATGTATTCGTGACATCCCTAGCATCATGTGATATCTGTTCTCTGTTACCCAAATCCGGAGGTTCCTTCATGGAACTGACAAGCTATCTATGCCCGGCTGGAGGTTCCTGGTTGGAACTGACAAGTTCCCAGACCGGAGGTTCCTTCATGGAACTGACAAGCTATCTGCACCCGGCCGGAGGTTCCTCTATGGAACTGACAAGTATGGTCTAAGATGCTTTGTAATTAATCTGTTAGCGCTAACGGACGAACTATGTATGATCGAACCTGACTTATGATTTCTGTATATGATCTGGATAAATTATGAATTTGATATGTAATTGGATTATGATTTCTGAATCTGTACGGACTCATTCATTGAAACCCTTTTACTCTATTATTATTCACTGGGCTTCCGCTCACAGTTTATATTATGTATGTAGGTGAGCCAGCGGGTGACCAGGGCCAGAGTTGACAGCCTTCTGTTCTGTTTTTGTCAGCCAACTGTTGTGCCTCCCAAGGAGGTTCCAATCGAAGCCTGATGCCATGGCTGTTATTTTGTATTCATGCTAGTCGTTGTGCATACTCTGTAAAGTCAGGTCTTGGGAAGTACATTCTGTAAATACCTTGTAAATATGGTGTATCTGGACTGGCATGTTTAAGTATATGTATATAAGTTTTTTGAAATCTTCTGTCCCATGTACGTTATCACAGCTCATTGGACCTTGTCTATTTTGTATTATTGCTTTCGCAGCCCCTTATTATTTGCTAATCTCTTCAGAGGCCTTTGGTAATCCACGGATTACTGGCTGGTTACGGTGCTAAACCTATAGGGGCGGGTTTAGGTCATGACAGAGTGGTATCAGAGCACGTGTTCTACCGCACACACAAGTCCGTATGAGCTTAGGATGTCCTAGTAAGAGTTAGGGGCATTCCATCTGCATGTGTGAGTGTGTGGTAATGCAACTAAATATGAAAACTGAATGTACATTTGACTAAAATGAATTGAAGGAAACGAATAAGATTATGCTTGTGTTTATTATCATTTGATGTTTGTATAGTAAGATGGAGAATGCAAGGGGAAGTGGTGAAAGTGAATCTTCAGAGGCTTGCATGGGCCGAATAGAACAGATGTTAGCAGTATTGACTGAAACCTTGGCATAACAACAGAGACAACAACCTTTGCCCCCTCCACCTCCATCGGCACAAGCCGAGGCAGATAATAATTATATCATCAATCTGACACAGAAATTCCTGAAAATGAAACCACCGACATTCTATGGTGGAATTGAACCCTTGAAGGCAGAGACATGGTTGCTTGAAATGGAAAAGTTATATGAGGTGTTTCCTTGTTCTGAAGTTTAGAAAGTCCTCCTAGCCACCTATACACTGAAAGATGAAGCCCGAAGGTGGTGGTTATTGATTCGAAATGGAAATGGGAATATGATGTGGGCACAGTTTAATGTCATCTTCTATGATAAGTATTTTCCCCAATGTTTCAGGGATCGGAAGGTGTCTGAATTTCAAGAACTCAAACAGGGAAGAATGTCTGTGGCAGAGTATGAAGCTAAATTTACTGAGCTGGCGCGGTTTGCTCCACATATGGTGGATACCGATTACAAGAAAGAACGAAAGTTTGAAGGTGGATTGGATTTGGAGGTGTTTGATCGGGTGGGCGTGTTGAAGTTGCCTACTTATATGGCAGTACTAGACAGAGCCTTAATGGCGGAAGCCACCCTAGCCACCATGAAACAAAGTAAAGCCCCAGCAACTACAACAACTGAGTGGAGAGGAAAAAGATCCGGGTTTGGTTTTAAAAGAGGCCGGTCCTTTGTCAATAAGAAGCAAAACACAGGGACTTTAAACAACTCGAGTCAGAGTAGTGGGTCTATTCCGGTTTGTTCTGATTGTGGTAAAAGGCACAGGGGTGTGTGCTACCGAGCGTCCGATGCTTGTTTCCAATGTGGCCAGCTAGGTCATGTAGTGAAAGATTGCCCACTCAGGTTTGAGAATGCTAGCCGTCCTACGGCAAGTTCAGTTGGATCCGCCTCTACGGCCAAGACAAATACAAAAGCAAATACTAGGAAAGAACCTCTGAGACAAGGTCGAGTGTTCGCCTTAGTGCCTGGTGACGTACCCAACACCTATACTGTGGTGTCAGGTACACTCTCTATATGTTCTCAAAATGCGTCTGGTTCTACACATTCTTTTGTATCGCATGCTTTCTCTCAAAAATTGACTAGGGCCTTAGAACTCATGACATACATGTTATCTGTAGCTACACCATCTGGGGATTCTATGATGTGTGCTCATGTTTATCCAGCATGTGATGTTATGATTGGCGATATTATGTTATATGTGGACTTATTACCCTTGGACATTAATCATTTTGATTGTATTTTGGGCATGGACTGGTTGACTAAATACTGTGCTACCATTGACTGTGAAAATAAAACTGTTGTGTTTAGACCACTGGGTATGCTCGAATTTACTTTTATTGGGAATGGGGTAGTTCCTCCCCCATATTTGATTTCGGCTATGAAAGTTGTAAAACTCCTTAGGAAGGGGTGTAGGGGTTATCTGTGTTGTATACTGACTGCACCATCTGACAGTACTACTGTAGAAACAATCCCTGTTGTTTGTGAATTTCCCGATGTGTTTCCGACTGACTTACCTGGGGACTTAGTTGATAGAGAAATTGAATTCATTGTTGAGGTGTTTCCGGGGACACAACCTATCTCCAAGACTCCCTATAGAATGTCTACCTCTGAATTGAAAGAATTGAAAACCCAACTTCAGGAACTGTTAGATAAGAAATTTATCCGTCCGAGTACTTCACCTTGGGGTGCTCCAGTGTTATTTGTCAAAAAGAAGGATGGATCTTTAAGATTGTGTATAGACTACCGAGAACTGAACAAAGTGACTATCAAGAATAAATACCCTCTACCCCGAATAGATGACTTGTTTGACCAACTTCAAGGTGCCCGAGTGTTTTCCAAAATTGACCTCAGGTCCGGGTATCATCAATTAAATGTTAGGGCTAAGGACATAGAGAAAACTGCATTCCGAACTAGATATGGACATTATGAATTTTTAGTAATGCCGTTTGGGATGACCAATGTACCTACAGCTTTCATGGATCTTATGAACAGGGTGTTTAAATCATATTTGGATGACTTTATTGTTGTGTTTATTGACGACATTTTGATTTATTCTAAAGACAGGGAAGAGCACGAGAACCATCTAAGAACTACCTTGCAGATTTTGAGAGAGAAGAGGCTATATGCTAAATTGTCCAAGTGTGAATTCTGGCTTGACAGTGTGGCATTTTTGGGACATATAATCAACAAGGATGGTGTTTCTGTTGACCCTCAGAAAATTGAAGCTGCCGTGGATTGGCCTAGACCGACAAATATGACAGAAGTCCGAAGTTTTCTGGGACTTGCTGGTTACTACAGGAGGTTTGTGAAAGACTTTTCTAAGCTTGCCATGCCATTGACTCAGTTAACTCAGAAAATGTGCCATTTGACTGGAATGAACAAAAAGAGGCAGCTTTCCAAGAGTTGAAAACTAGGTTAGTGACTGCACCAATCTTAACCTTGCCTAATGGTACTGATGGGCTTCAAGTGTACAGTGATGCTTCCTATAAAGGCTTAGGGTGTGTACTAATGCAAAATGGCAGGGTGATTGCCTATGCTTCTAGACAACTTCGACCTCATGAAAAGAATTACCCAACACATGATCTTGAATTAGCGGCTGTGGTGTTTGCTTTGAAAATATGGTGTCACTATTTGTATGGGGTAACTTGCGAGGTGTATACAGACCATAAAAGTTTGAAATATTTCTTCACCCAAAAGGAATTGAACATGAGACAGAGACAATGGTTAGAACTAATCAAGGATTATGATTTGCAAATCTTGTATCATCCAGGAAAGGCTAATACCGTAGCAGATGCTTTGAGCCGGAAATCCAGTGCGAATTTGTCATGTTTGCTATCCCACCGAAAAGAATTGTTGAATGACCTAGAACAAGTTGGACTGTTAACTGCTATCTCCGCTCAACCTACAATTCTTGACGAGATCAAACAGAAACAGTGCGAGGATGAATACTTGAAAAAGATCATGGAGGAATTTGATTCAAAGCCGAAACCAGAATCGGAATTTGTGTTTAAGAATGATGTGCTGAAATTTCAGAACCGTCTTTGTGTGCCCGATTGTTATGATTTGAGGAAACGTGTTATGACCGAAGCTCACAGTAATAAATTTGCTATACATCCAGGGAACACGAAGATGTATCATAATTTGAAACATAATTTTTGGTGGCCTGGAATGAAAAAGAGTATTGCCGATTTTGTGGCTAGATGTCTACAGTGCCAACAGGTTAAAGCTGAACATCAGTGACCCGCTGGTTTGCTACAACCACTCCCAATACCGAAGTGGAAATGGGAGCACATTACCATGGACTTCATTGTGGGATTGCCTTGTTCTTCTCGAGGTAAGGACTCTATCTGGGTTATAGTTGACTGTTTAACTAAGTCTGCCCATTTTCTGCCTGTCAAAACTATTTATAACGCTGATAAATTGGCCAATATCTATATGACTGAAATTGTGAGACTACATGGAGTGCCAGTATCTATTGTGTCTGATAGGGACTCAAAGTTTGTATCGAGATTTTGGTAGAGTTTGCAACAGGCTTTGGGGACTGAATTGAGATTGAGCAGTGCCTATCACCCACAGACAGATGGCCAAACTGAATAAACGAACCAAACTCTGGAGGATATGCTTAGAATGTGTGTGTTAGACTTCCAAGGGAATTGGGAGACCTACTTGCCATTAGCTGAATTTGTGTACAACAACAATTACCATGCAAGTATTGGAATGGCTCCTTACAAAGCTTTGTATGGAAGAAAATGTCATTCTCCGATATGTTGGGCTGAAGTAGGTGATAGACCTTTGTTGGGACCAAAACTCGTCCAAGAAACAACCGAGAAAGTGAAACTGATACAGCAACATCTGAAAACTGCACAGAGTCGGCAGAAGAGCTATGCCGATGTTCGAAGAAGAGATAGGGAATATGAAGTTGGGAACCACGTGTTCATAAAGGTGACCCCGATGAAGGGTCAAACTTGGTTTGGTGTTAAGGGCAAGTTGGTGCCAAGGTATGTTGGACCTTATGAAGTCCTTGAAAAGATCAATCCAGTATCGTATCGGATAGCTTTACCACCGGTAATGGAACATATGCACAATGTATTTCATGTATCGATACTTCGAGAATATTTGAGGGATCCACTCCACGTCATTGAGCCAACACATGTGCTTTTGAAAGATGATTACACCTACGAGGAAAAACCTATTCAAATTGTGAATCGACGAATCAAAAGACTGAGAAATAAAGAAATACCGTTGGTGAAAGTTGATTGGCAAAACCACGGAGGAGCCTATGCCACCTGGGAAACCGAGCGAAATACCGGGGGAACCCACGCTCGAGCGAGACTCTGATTCTCACGCTCGAGCATAGGTCGAGCGCCCGTTGAGCGTGAAAATCATGCATCCAGCACTTTTGTCAAAGTTTACAGTTCGCTCGAGCGGGTAAGTTCACGCTCGAGCGGAGATTCAATATCTACATGTCCGCTCGAGCGGGGAAATCCACGCTCGAGCGTGGACCTTATTTCAGCAAATTTTATGAAATGCATTCTTACATCCTCATTCCATCCTAGACATTCCTGGGCCATGTTTAAGACTCCTTAACGAGGATTACAGGTTAGAAACACACTAAGAGCCAATGAAGTAAGTTTTGTACAATTAGAACGTGTGCTTCAAGCGTGTATCTGTTATGTATTGTGTAGGTCATGTGCCACGAACTATTTGACCAAGTCTGCTCCGTTTGTTTGTCTCAAGGCCAACTGTGAGTAATAACTTAGTAAAGTTATGTTCAACCGTAGCTAGTTTCTGTGTGATAAACTAAGATCTGTTTTCTGAAATAACATGTTTTGTACAATGAATGATTGCCCAATTTCCGTTATGTATTCGTGACATCCCTAGCATCATGTGATATCTGTTCTCTGTTACCCAGATCCGGAGGTTCCTTCATGGAATTGACAAGCTATCTGTGCCCGGCTGGAGGTTCCTGGTTGGAACTGACAAGTTCCCAGACCGGAGGTTCCTTCATGGAACTGACAAGCTATCTGCACCCGGCCGGAGGTTCCTCTATGGAACTGACAAGTATGGTCTAAGATGCTTTGTAATTAATCTGTTAGCGTTAACGGACGAACTATGTATGATCGAACCTGACTTATGATTTCTGTATATGATCGGGATAAATTATGAATTTGATATGTAGTTGGATTATGATTTCTGAATCTGTAGGGACTCTTTCATTGAAACCCCTTTACTCTGTTATTATTCACTGGGCTTCTGCTCACAGTTTATATTATGTATGTAGGTAAGCCGGCGGGTGACCAGGGCCAGAGTTGACGGCCTTCTGTTCTATTTTTGTCAGCCAACTGTTGTGCCTCCCGAGGAGGTTCCAATCGAAGCCCGATGCCATGGCTGTTTTTTTGTATTCATGCTAGTCGTTGTGCATACTCTGTAAAGTCAGGTCTTGGGAAGTACATTCTGTAAATACCTTGTAAATATGGTGTATCTGGACTGGCATGTTTAAGTATATGTATATAAGTTTTTTTGAAATCTTCTGTCCCATGTACGTTATCACAGCTCATTGGACCTTGTCTATTTTGTATTATTACTTCCGCAACCCCTTATTATTTGCTAATCTCTTCAGAGGCCTTTGCTAATCCACGAATTACTGGCCGGTTACAGTGCTAAACCTATAGGGGCGGGTTTGGGTCGTGCCACTTATCTCAGCTAAAAAGGTGTTGATCAGACCTGTTTACTTGAGCCTTGATCCTTATCTCGGCTGAAGAACGAACTAAATGTTGGACAAATCCTGCCAACCTTCTTGAGCCTAGATCCTTATCTCGGCTGAAGAATAAAAAGTGTTTGGTCAAACCTACAAACTTTCTTGAGCCTAGATCCTTATCTCAGCTAAAGAAGAAAAAATGTTGGTCAAACCTGCCAATTTTCTTGAGCCTAGATCCTTATCTCGGCTAAAGAAGAAAAAGTGTTGGTCAAACCTGCCAACCATTTTGAGCCTAGATCCTTATCTTGGCTAAAGAAGAAAAGCTGTTAGCCAAACCTGCCAACCTTCTTGGGCTTAGATCCTCATCTCGGCTAAAGAAGAAAAAGTGTTGGTCAAACCTACCAACTTTCTTGAGCCTAGATCCTTATCTCGGCTAAAGAAGAAAAAGTGTTGGTTAAACCTGTCAACTTTCTTGAGCCTACATCCTTATCTCGACTAAAGAAGAAAAAGTGTTGGTCAAACCTGCCAACTTTCTTGAGCCTAGATCCTTATCTTGGCTAAAGAAGAAAAAGTGTTGGTCAAACCTACCAACTTTCTTGATTGCCCCTAGTCGGCAATAAATATGAACTACTTTTACAAACAGAGGAAAGAATTTTGCTAGAAAAAAGTCTACTTGTTTTATTGAAAAAGAAAAATTACAAGTGTTTTAAGAAGAAGCTAAAAATAAAATACTTTGAGATTGGCCATGTTCCATGGCTTGGGAATAGCTTTGTTGTCCATAGCTTCTAAGTGATATGCCCCTTTTCCCGCTAAACCAATCACTTTGTATGGTCCTTCCCAGTTAGGTCCAACTTGCCATCTCCAGGTACCAAAGTGTTGCTCATTATTTTGCACAGTAACAAATCTACAATCTTGAATTGTCTTGGGTGCACTGTTTTGTTGTATTTTCTGGACAACTCTTATTGATATGAGGTAATGTGCACCAATGCCCTTTCCCTTCTTTCTTCTGCGAGGTCGAGTTCTAGGGCTATGGCCTCACCATTCAAGTTTGGATCAAAATTTTTGCTTCTAATAATGGGGAGGGCTATTTCCAGGGAGATTACTGCCTCCATGCCATAGGCCAAAGAAAAAGGTGTTTTGCCAATTGTAGGCACTCCATTTTGACCGCCTTTAAGACTTGGGCGCTATCGATTGATCACTCGATGATGAAAGTTGTGCTATGCAAGTGTTCTATTTCTTTAGCAAGAAGAGCTCTAAATCCCAACCTTACACCCTATTTTGGACCAAAACTATTTTGACCAAAACCTTTTTAGACCTTAAAACCCTCTCTTTCAAAATATTTTCAAAATGTTTCTACGATGTTCCGAGGCTCGCATTTCGTTAAAAACTGCACTTTTCGGTAAACCGAGTAAGGGCAAAGTGGACAAAAATGAAAAAGAGGTGAACTCTTTGAAAAAAATATTTGAAACATCTTATTTAGAGGTTTGGAGTTGAAGAAAATAAGAGGAGATGGAAGAAACCTAGTTGGGGAAGAAGTTGGGCATGAACTGTTAAGAGAGAACTAGGCAGCCTTCACTAAATCAGGCCTACCTTTTTGTACACTTGGACTTAAGTTGTGAGGCCACCACCATTGGAAAGTGGACTTCCGGGCTTCATTTTACACTAAAGAATCTCCTAAAGTTGAGTCCGGATGAGGGAGATATGGCTGGTTGAAGTAAGGCATCAATCCGATTAAGACAAAACTGAGCAACCTTCACTAAAATAGGCATATCTCTTAGAACACTTAGAATTTAGATGTGAGGATACTTCCATTGGAAATTAGACTTCTGGGGCTTCAATTTAGGCTCAAGAATGACCTACAAAGTAGTTTGGATGAAGGAGATATGTCCATTTGAAGTCGGGCCTGGAAGCAGATTTTTGATGGCCGACCCGCCATCATTGGTAGCCGACCGGCCACCATTGATGGCCGACAACGCTTGTCGGCCAATAGTGAAAATGCTAGATATTTTTGTGCCAGCTATCCTCCAAAAGCTCCAGTTGTCCAGGGCTTGTTATTTTCGACCTAAGGGGCTGTTTTTCTATATATAGAAGGCCTCTCTTCTTGCTTTCAAGGTTAGAAAACATTTAGGAGTGAAATATTTTTAGAAAAATCCTCTCTCTCTTTTGCAAATTGCATAACCTATGCCCAAACACACCAAACCAAACCTAGAGAGCTTCTTGCTGAGGTGATTTGAGCTTGGATTTGAGCTCTTGAAGCACTTGAGAGTGTGGAAATTGGTGGTTTATACCTTAAGGGTTCACTCCTCTCCAAGAGGTATACTTTTTCTGCCTTTGTACCATCTTTACACCATTTGTTTTCCATCTTTTCTTGCTATTTTTAAGCTCTCTAAAACCTGTTTTTATAGGCTGAAGCTTGTGGTTTAAGGCTCTTAAAGGTAGAGGGGTTAATCACCCTTCTTTGAACCTTGCTCTCTAGGCCTTTCCACTTGTGTTTCCCATTATTTCATCAACTTTTTTTTTTAGCTTTTTACCACTGATTTTCAGAGGTTTTTAGAGGCTAAAAATGTTTTTTTGAGGTCCCAAAAATGGAGGGGTTAGCCACCCCTCTTTATGCTTGTTTAGTAGTTCAAAAGCTTCATGTTGTAGCTTATTGTTTTAGCTACTTTTATTTTAGCTACTTTGGTCTTCATTCCAACATGTTTTCCAACTAATTTTGGGCTATAAAAACTCTATGTTTTTGGGCTGAAGCTTGGGTCCTAAAGCCATTAAAGGTTGAGGGGTTGATAGCCCTTCTTTGTACCTTGTTATGGAGGCCTTTGCCTTTGTGTTTCCCACCCTTGCATCATCATTTTCAGAGCTTTTAAACACTGATTTTCAGAGCTATTTCAGTGGCTAAAATCATGTTTTGAAGTTCAAAATAGGAGGGGTTAGCCTCCTCTCCTTGTGTCTTGTTTGCTAGCCTAGATAGCTCTATGTGTTAGCCTATTTTTCTAGCAATTTGTAGCTTAATTTCAGCATGATTTAGGCTCTTTTTTGGACTGTTGTAACTCTATTTTTGGCTGGTTAAGCCATTTGAGTCTTGTATTGCATAGTTGTAGTGTAAGTCCTTTCACTAGCTTGGTGTTTTAAGGCTTTAACCACCATTGGTTTAAGTTGATTGCATGTTTTAGTGCTTTTTTTCTCACCTAATGTCAGCACTTGTAATCTCTGCAATCTCCGTAATTTCTTCACTTTTTCATTTGCTTTGAGGATTGTTTCAACCTTAGGGTTGTTTAAGCTTGAGATTAAGGCTCATGCTTAATGGTTTAATCCTCCTTTGAGGGTTCATTACCAATGGCATGAAGCTTCTCTAATGCCTTAAATTACCCCTTGTTTGACACTTCCTTCCCTTTAGAGGACTTCTCACCAATGGACTTAATTGGTTAAAAAATGGATTGGTAAGTTAAAATGAGTAAACAAGTAGAAACTAAAAGTGTGCAAGATATGGAATTGGTTTTGTTTTGATGTGTTCAATCGGACGCTGATTGAACACAAGAAGAATTGGGACATTTCATACTCAAAATGTCTCCATTGCCTTTGATCATGCATGATAGGGTGATGGTCATTTTGGTCTCATTTTGCATTTATTAAACTTGCACAATTGGTTTTACAAACCATTATGCAATGAAATTGCTTAATTGATGGTTTATGAACCAAATTTTGTCCCTCCTTTGATTTTCCCATGAAAAGGAGAGGCAAAGTGTGCTAACAACCCTTAAGAAATACACTATTTTGCTTTGTTTGCTCTCTGTTATAGCAAGGAAGTCTAGGTCATTAGTGGCTGATAGCCACCACCAGTAGCCGACTGGCCCCTTGTCGGCCATTAGTGAAATTTGCAAAGTGTGTTGGTAAGGTGGAGTAGAGGTGTTCTGGAAGTGGGCAGAATTGTTGGTGTTCAATGTGCAAACAGAGGCTTTCAGCAGCAAGGCAATGGCTTTTCGGGTGAAGTATCGAGCATGCATGCATCCCTCGCTTCCCAAGATTAGCTAATTAGTTTAATTAGTGTTAGATCAAGTACGTGTTGCAATTAATTAGTTGTAGCTAATTAAGAGTTGTAAATAATTAGTTAGTTTAACTAGTTATTCAATTTCGATTTGTAATAATTAGTTAGCTTAATTAGTGTAGCTAGTTGGTTAACTTATTCATTCGGACCCTCCTTCGCGAGGGTGTAATGTTATAATAAGTGTGCGTACGTGTATGTATGTCTTCCAACCCCACGTCTTCTTCTCTTTTATTTACCCGCTTCTGATGGTTAGATTAGGGACATGTTTTAATTAGCATACCTTATGCTTGCATCCATTCATTCGTATTGCATGCACCGAGGCTCAGCGCATCATTCAAACTGCATTGTCATTTCAATACATCTTTGAATACGTGTTTAATCGCATGTTGTTCAAATCAATCAATATGTCATATTAGTAGCCGAGCCTATTAATCGCATATCGCATGCATTGCATTAGACATCTTACATAGTTAGGATCATGCATCTTTCTAACAAGTTTTTGTTTTGGCTTGGAGTACTAGGTGAGTTTTTACGCTTTAGCATACTTGCATAAATGTGAATGTTTCCATGTCTAGCATGCTTGCTATGAGTCTATGTGCTCAAATGCTAAACTACAAGAATGTCTGTGGATGAAGGCTTGTTGTTTGAATTGGAACAATTCAACAAATGTGCATTTTAAGCCCACTTTGTTGAGTGGCAAATCATGTTTTATGTCCACTATGTTTAGTGGCAAATCCACAAATTTTAAGCCCACTTGAGGTGGCAAATTCAAACCATTTTTGCAAACAAACATGAGTTGAATTGTTCCAAATTGAGTAAACTAGTCTATACTTGTTTGTGCTCATCACGTAGTAAAGCTAGTTTAATAACCGGAATAAGAACGCATAATGTTTATAAAAACTCATATCATGATTAGTAGAGGCCGATCTTTGATCGAGCTAGCGGGGGTGCTCAATTTATGACCTTCCCCTTTCGTACCCAAGTTCCTGAGCCAAGGCAACTTTGGTGATGACGAACAGGTGGCCTTTTGCATGAGTCAGGGTTTCCTAAATTTCTCCAAAAACAAAAAAATATTTAGGTGGCGACTTTGTATCTGGAAAATCAGTCCAATTTTGGCATTATTTGATTTAAAATCGATTTTCCAAAAAGATTTGCTGGATTTGGACTCTTTGGTGATTATCAGTTTCACATTGCACTTGTGATATTAGATTCAAAACTGCAGGAGTCCAAACTGTAGGGCTTTCTTCCAAACCTTCTGAAAGGGGGCGCGAAAAAGTCGAGCTACACTAATTGACTGCCGAGGTGTGGTATGGTAAGCCCATAAAACATGGGGAAGTTCCTCAGTCCACTTGCCTTTTGCTCTTTCCAACCTTTTCTTCAGACCGTCAAAGACTGCTTTGTTGGAAGCTTCAGCCTAGCCATTAGCGTTGGGGTACGCCGATGTAGAGTCGTAGAATTCTATTTTGTATTCTTTGCAAAAGCCCCTAAAGATTTTTCCATCAAACTAAGTGCCGTTGTCGGATATTAAAACCTTGGGTATGCCGAATCGAGTTATGATGTTTTGCCAGACGAACTTTTTGACGTATTTTTCTTTTATGGATGCTAGTTCTTCTGCTTCCACTCACTTTGTGAAATAGTGCTGCGAGAAAGAACTTTCTGTTGCCGGGCGCAGTTGGGAGTGATCCTACTATATCCAGACCCCACATTGCAAAAGGCCATGGGCTAGTCAATGGTAGAAGCTCTCTAGCTGGTTGATGTATTTGGTGTGAAACTTCTGACATTTCTCACACTTCTTGACATATTTCTCTGAATCTACTTGCATGTACGGCCACCAATCCCTTGTGAAATTGCTGAATAAGCCAGGGATCTTCCCCCTTGGTGGCTTCCGCAGACGCCTTCGTGTATTTCGAACAAAAATGCCTCGACCTTACTGGGATGGACACATTTCAAGTAAGGTCCTGTGAAGAATTTTTTGTACAGTGCTAGTGATGGGAAGAGCCAAAATCGTTGTGACTTTGCTCTAATTTTGTTGGCTTCTTTCTTTTCTTCAAGTAAAATGCCATCTTTTAAA
Organism: Camellia japonica; assembly: GCA_030407325.1. Lineage (NCBI taxonomy): Eukaryota > Viridiplantae > Streptophyta > Magnoliopsida > Ericales > Theaceae > Camellia > Camellia japonica. Next base: position 26,910,880 of record JAPPVO010000019.1, read on the forward strand.
AACACTATGATGGGATCCAGGAAGGGCCTAGCTCGGCGCAACATGCTTCGGGCTCTTCAATACTTGATCTGGGTAGGAAGTCAATCACAATGGGTGTGGGATAGATGTATCTTCCATTGATGCAAAATCGGCTAGCTCATCTACTTTACTTTTTTCCGCTCGACCGATTTGCTCTATCCGAACTACTTCGAACTTCATGATCTCCTTTTTTACCAACTCTTGGTACTTAGCCATTCTATCATCCTTTACTTCATAGTCGCCCAAAATCTGGTTGACTACCAGCTGGAAGTCACTGTACACTATCAGCTTGGTGGCCTTCATGCGAAGTGCTGATTTCGAACCTGCTAGCAATGCTTCATACTCCGCCTCGTTGTTGGATGCTGGGAAGCTATGGTTGACTGCCTATTCAATTGTTAGGTCATCCGATGAGATGAGGACTATACCTAGTCCTGCACCGTGCCTGTTGGATGCTTCGTCCACGAAGAGTTTCCACATCTCTCCAACGAATAGCTTCTAGCAAGTGGAGGGATCTAACGATGTCTTGGGATCAGGGGCGTTGCTGATGCCTTCTTCCAGGTTAATGTCTGTCGTTGGGCTTTGATCCTCACTATCTGACCGTCTCAAGACTCTACTTTCGGGTGAGTCCTTCCTGGCAGGGCTGCGGTCTATTTCTTCCTCCCTTTCTTCAGGCCTGAATGGCTTTCTATACAGCTGGGTGTCCTGCCTTAGGGGCTGCGCTATTCCTGCGGCACTTTCTCCCATTCTTTTGGTTACCTCGGTCAAGTAGATCGGGTAAACATGATGACTTCCTAGAGCGAACTCGGCCACGAAGTCTGCCAAAGTTTGGGGCTTCATTGCGGTTCTTGGTTGAAACTTAATGTCAAACTGCCCTAACTCCACTGCCCACTTCAAAATTCGTCCAGAAAAATATGTCCTCTCAAACAAGACTTTTAAGGGGAAGGCCGTTAAGACAATCACGGTGTGGGCATAGAAGTAGTGTGACAATTTTGTTGAGGCCATTATCAAAGCTAAGGCCAGTTTTTCCAACGGCAGGTACCTTGTTTCAGCGCCCAGCAATGTCTTGCTCACATAAAAGATAGGCAGGTATTGTATTCCCTCAACTCTCACTAACACTGCACTAACTGCATGCTAGGAAATTGCTAAGTACAAAAAGAGCTCTTCTCCTGGTACTGGGGTGACTAACAACGGAGGAGAAGTCATGTAGTCTTTCAAGCTTTCCAGGGCGCGGTCACACTCATCATCCCACTCAAACTTGGCCTTCAGTGCCTGGAAGAACGGTCAACACCTGTCTGACGACCGACTTATGAACCTGTTTAGCGCAGCTACTTGGCCAGCGAGATGCTGCACCTCCTTGACTATGTTAGGCCTCTCAAGATCTTGGATGGCTTTGATCTGAGAGGGATCTGCTTCTATACCCCTGTTGGTCACTAGAAAGCCTAGGAATTTGCCTGACCCCACGCCGAATGCGCAGTTAGATGCGTTCAGTCACAACTTGCGGGACTTCAAAATTTGAAACATCTCATTTAGGTCCCTGAGATGGTCCCTCTCATCTCTGCTTTTGACCACCATATCATCTATGTAAGCCTCCATTGTTCTGCCTAACAATGGTTCAAATATTTTGGTGATCATCCGTTGGAATATAGCCCCTGCATTTTTTAGGCCAAAGGGCATGACCTTGTAGCAATATAGTCCTCTGGGTGTTGTAAACGATGTGACCTCCTGATCCGGTTCATACATAGTGATCTAATGGTAACCGCGATACGCATCAAAAAAGCTAAGTCGGTTATGCCCTGCTGTTAGGTCCACCAGTTGGTCTATTCGTGGTAGAGGAAAGCTGTCTTTTGGGCATGCTTTGTTAACTGTTTTGTAGTCCATTCAAACGCGCCATTTGCCATTCTTTTTTGGCACCACTACAGTGTTGGAAATCCACCTGGAATAGTGTACTTCTCTGATTGCCCCCACTTCTAGCAAGTTTCCCACTTCCTCTGCCACTATCTTTACGTGGTGGAGTGCCGATCGGCGAGTTCGTTGTATAATTGGTCTAGCAGTTGGATGGACATTAAGTTGATGGCAGATGAAATTGGGGTCAATGCCAGACATGTCATACGGCGTCCAGGTGAACACTTCGATGTTAGAGGTCAAAAATTCCATGATCTCTATTCTTTCGGTGCTAAATAGAGACGAGCCGAGCAAAAAGAACTTTTTTGGGTTCTTTTCATCTATCCTTACCTCTACTAAGTCTTCCACTGCCTTCTGTTTGGCTGTTTTGCTGACGTCTACGAACAATTCATTGCTTTATGGCTCTTCTACCATTTGTACAAACCCTTTTGCAACCCGGCTGCCGTTTCCCCCTAAGACTTCTTCAATCACTCTGGTTTCGTTGGGGAACTGTAACACTTGATGGTAGGTTGATGCCACCGATCGCATGGCGTTCAACCATGCTCTTCCCAAGATTATGTTGTAAGTGGAAGGGACTTTCAATATCCAAAATTTCACCTGTTTCATCATCGTTCCTGCCTTAACTGGCAAAATTATCTTGCCCACCCCCCATTCTGGCATTGAGTTGAAGCCGACTGAGGGAGATGTTGCGGGTACCAAGTCTCTGTCTTCCAATTTTAGTTGCTTGAAGGTCTCATAGTACATTATCTCGTAGGAGCTCCCTTGGTCAATTAAGATCTGCTTGATATCGAAGTTCTTGACGCACAAAGTAACCACCAATGCATCGTTGTGAGGGCATTGTAATCTTGCTAAGTCTTTGTCAGAAAAGGAGATGATGTTCGTTGCCTCTGTTTTTCCCCTTTTGATGGTAAGTTGTGCACTTAGTACCTCTCTCAAGTGCTCAGCCTCTTTTATCATCCCTCTGAGCTCACATACCCGCTCGAGTTCGATAATCCCATGTATCACGTTGATTATGCCTTGGAGTGGACCGTCGACCGGCATCCCATTCGGCTTGTTGCGGTCCTGGGGGGCCGGCTGTGTTCCCCTCTCTATAGACTGGTCCAGGTGACCAGCGGCCACTAACTCCTCCAGATGTTGCCTCAACGGCGTACAATTTTTAGTTTGGTGCCCCTTTTCATCATGGAAGGTACAACGATACCTATCATCGTAGCCCCTCTGCGCTTCTCCCAACTTAGCTGGCTGCCAAACGAAGGGTTCGTCGTGTATCTCGCTAAGAATCTGGTAGATAGGTTTGTTGAATACCGTGGTGATGGTAGTGCAGACTCTCAACTTCCTTGCTTGGGGGTCCTCTTTGTTGGCTCATTTGCCTCGCCCATTCTTGCTCGGTTATTCTTCTTGCCTGACCGTGTTTACTTTTGCCTCAGGTTTTCTATCTAACATCGCTGTTGTGCCAGCTTTTGCTTTGGTGCGTGCGACATCTTCTTCTACCCGGATGTGCTGATGCACTCTTTCCACTAGGGCCTCCATTGTAAGGGGTGGAGTCATCGTCATTGAATCCCTTAATTTATTGCCGGAAAACAAACCTTGTTTGTACTGGGCAATAACTAGGTTTGTGGGGCAATCTCCAATCTGATTAAAAGCCTCCCAATACCGGTTATTGTAAGACCTCAATGTTTCTTTCTCACCTATGTCAATGGAGGGAAGCTAGTCAATCTCCACAGGCGTCTTGGTGTTCATTTTGAATCTGGTCACAAATGTCTCTGCTAGTTGCGCCCATGAAGCTATGCTACCTTCTAGCAACCTTTCAAACCATGTTAAACCAAGGTTGGAAGGGAACAAGATAAACATCAGAGCGTCGTTTCGTCAATACACCGCCATAATCTGGCTCAAGTGCATGTAGGGGTCTGACTTTCCCTCATATATAGTGAATTTGGGCTGGTGGAAGCCTGAGGGTAATGGTGCGTTCTCTATCACCGGAATGAACGGCGAGCTCTGCAACCTTGCTAACGCTTTATCTGCTAGTTCATAGGCAAGGCCCACTCTGGCATTCCAACCTCGACACTGCCATGTGTTCTAGGAGCCAACTATTGTAGTGCGGAGACTCTGTGGGGGTCGCGAGCTTGTGTGTCTTCTCTTTTTGGAGCCCTTTCCTCAAGTACTGTCTGCAGGTCTACCGACCTAGGCAACTCTGTGTGCCTAGATGTCGTTTGGTGCGACTGCGAGGGCCGATAACTGTTTCTTTATGTGTAAGACCTTTCAATCCTCGTTGTCTCAGACTTGGAGTAATGAGTCCTGGAAGTCCTTTATTGTGTATCGCTTGTCCTGTGGCTTTGTAGACCGCCCGAACTTCCCCGTGCGCCCCCCTTTCGGAGAGGGCGCAAATTGGTCCAGCTACTACAGTTCGGACTCCTGTCATAGTTCTGAATCTAATCTTACAAAGTGCAATGTAAGATTGATAAATCACCAAAGAGTCCAATGCGGCAAATCATTTTGGAAAATCAGATTTTGAATTAAAAATGCCAAACTGGACTGCTTTGCCAGATTACAGAGTCGCCACCTAAATATTTTATTTTTGGGAAATTTAGGAAACCCTGACTCGTGCCAAAGGCCACGTGTCCGTCATCACCAAAGTTGTCTCGGCTCGGGAACTTGGGTACGAGGGGAGAAGGTCATGAAATGAGCACCCCCGCTCGCCCAATCAAAGGATCGGCCTCTACTAAGCATGACACGTTGTTTTATAGACACATGTGTTCTTATTCCGATTATTAGCTATCTTTACTATGTGATGAGCACAACATACAAGTATAGACTATATCGCAAGAATTGAAACAAAACAACTAGTGTTTTGTTTTTCGAAAATGGTTTGAAAGTGCCACTCGCAAGTGGGCTAAAGCGTGGATTTGCCACTCTCAAGTGGGCTTAAAACATGATGATTTTGCCACTTCGCAAAGTGGGTTTAAAACTCGCATTTGATGAATTGTTCCAATTCAAGTAATAAAGCCTTCATCCACAGGCATTCATGCAATTAATCATTTAAGAAAATAGCCTCATGGCAAGCATGCTATCATGGCAACGCTCACACTCATGCAAGGATGCTAAAGCGTAAACGCTTACAGTGTACTCCGAGCCAAAATAGAGAACTAGTTAGAAATCAATGTATGATTCTAACTATACAAGATGCCTAATGCAACGCATGTAATAATGCAACTACATAGGCTCGGCTATCTAAGATGGAATATGAATGCTACAATTTTGATACATGTATTCAAAGAGGTATTAAAATACGATGCAGTTTGTATGATGTGCCGAGCCCGGTGCATGCAGTACAAATGAATGATGCAAACATGCAAGCATAAGGTATGCTAAAGAAAACGTGCCCTAATCTTACCATCGAAAGCGGACAAATAAAATGGAGAAAGACATGGGGTTGGAAGACATGCACACACACACGCACACTTATTACAGCATTGTGCTCTCTCGAAGGAGGGTCCAAATAAATAATCTAATTAGCTATGCTAATTAAACTAATTATTACAAATCCACTAATTAACTATGCTAAGCTAATTAATTATTTACAAAATCGAATTGAATAACTAGCTAACACTAAGCTAATTAAATAGTACAGACCAAATTGAATAATCAACTATGCTAGGCTAATTAAAACAATAAAATGGCCTCGAGGGATGAGGGAGACATGCATGTTCGGTTGGCGTCCGCTCAGAAATCCATCACTTTGCCAAAGGTTGCCTCTGTTTACACTCGCCTTGACCTCCGAACATTGAACCAATCCTCCAGACTGCCTTTGCCGCAAAACAGAATCATTTTTTTGCACAAAATTGGGCTGGTGGCCGGTCAGTCACAAAAAGTGGCTACCAGCCACTTTCACTGGCCGGTTGGCTAGTTGGAGTGGCCGGTCAGCTACTTCAAGTGGCTGGTCGGCCACTTATTTTCCAGGCTGCTGGTTTTGATGCAACACAGAACAACAGAGGCACAACAATGTATTTGCAAGGAAATGTGTGTACTGTCACCCTCCTTATCATGTCTCAAGCTCAAAGGGGTGTGGCACTTGGCTTTCGAGCCACCAACCAAGCATCTCAATGCATGATGGCCCAAAAACCAAGCTTGTACAATGTTGATGAATGCGCACATAAGACTCAAAATGCCTCCACCCTATCATGCATGATCAAGGGTGTTGGCGACCAAGAAATGTGACACGTTTCATCACTCTGAGTATGAAACGTCTCACATTTCTTGTGTTTGGATTAACGTCCAATCCAAACACATGCAATGCAACACAAATGCTTATCTTGCACATGTTTTACTTGGTCCATTTCTTGTTTACTCATTTTACATTACCAAGCCATTCCTTAACCGGTTAGTCCAATGTGAAAGTCCTCAAATGAGAGGGGTCAACCAAAAGATTGATTTAAGACATGAGAGGGATCATGCCTTTGACTAGGAGGAACCCTCAAAAGAGGGTTAAAGCCATTTGAGCACAAACCCTACCTCATGCTTAAACACAACCTTAGACCAAACAACCCTCAAAACAAATCAAAAAATGAAGAAATGGTGGAGGTTGCAGATGTTTTTAGTGTTGAGGTGGCATGGCAAAGAAGACTATAACATGCAAACAACTCATGCACAACATGTTAAAAGTCAAGAACACCAAGACTAGTGAAGGACACAACACTAGAGGCATGCAATATAATGCTCAAATGATCAAACTAGCCCAAAACAGAGCTACAACAGGTCAAAACAGTGGCCAAATCAAGCTGAAACTTAGGCACAAAAGGGTAGGAAATCATGCGCACATGTTGGCTCACAAGCATGGCATAAGGCACTACTCTCAAAAGCAATTAAAGAGTGAAATATGTGAGGGTGTGATAAGGCTACATGCACTGAAATCATGTGTGAAATGATGCTATAGCATGTAAACAATCCAAGCAAAGCATGCTAGAGGCCCCAAAACTCCAAGCTAGTAAAGAGCATGACACTAGAAGCATGCAATATCAAGCTCAAATAAGCAAACCAGATATGGATAGACCTAAAACACATCAAATCAGAGGCTGAAATGTGCTGAGATGATAGCATGAAAAGTAAGAAAATCATGCTCATGTATTGGCTCATAAGCAAGGCATAAAACACAACTCTCAAGAGCTATGAAAGAGTGAAATATGTGAGTGTGTGACTACACTATATGCACTGAAATTACATGCTAAATGATGCCAAATCACATAATCATCACATACACAACATGTTAAAGGCCTCAAAACTCAAAGCTAGTCAAGGCCATTTACACTACAACTATACAAAGCAAAGCATATATGACCGAGACCATCCAAATTAGAGTTAAAGCATGCTAAAACATGAGCAAAAATGTGCTGGAGCCAAGCTAACACATGCTAGAATGATGGACTAACTCATTAGGCATGTTAAGCTAGTAAGCAAAATTGCACTACAAGTGCAAGATACAAACAACTAGTGACTAAACCAACCAAAAACAGAGCTTAAACATGTTAAAATATAGCCAAAAACATGCTGAGATCAAGCCATGAAATGGTAGAAACACATGCTCAAAGGTTAGGCCATCAACACTTGCAAAGAAAACACAAGGAGGGGAGACCACCCCCTCCCATTTTGGACCTCAAAACCAAGTTTATACCATTGAAATTCCCCTGGACTTCAGTGGTTAAAAGGCCAAAAAGAAGTTGTTTGAAAAGCTTTAAAAGGTAGCAAAACTCTTAGCAAATAAGCCACTAAAGAGGGTAGACTACCCCTAACTCCAAAAGGGCCTTAAACCACCATTTTAAACACTTAAAAATAGAGGTTTTTGCAGTTGACAACTAGGCCCAAAACAACATGCAAAGGTGGCCAAGATGGTGTACAAAAACAAGCTTAAAAGGGGAATATGCTTACCCTTGAAGGATAGCAGCAAGACAACAACTTTTTTGAGCCAAAACCAGCTTTAGGAAGTCCATACAAGCCTTAAGGAATCTCAGCTCCAAGGTCAAGATGTTTGGCTAAAGGGTTGTAGGCAAAAATGTGAAGAACACTCACTTTTGAGCACAATGTAACACAATATAGAGAGAGAGGGAGAGAATTCTCGAGAGAGTGAAATTTTTTACTCTAAAAATTCTAAACCTCAAACAAAGGGGAGGGACCTCTCCTTATATAGAAAATGCAAGCCAAAGCTTCCTTGACAAGCTAGAGGCTTGTTTGAATCCATCCATACACGTGTATGGAGGATACACTCAGTGTGCAACAGTTGGCTCAGAGATCTAAAAATAACTGAAAAATGAGAGAATTGGCCGCCGGCCACTTCAACTGGCCGGTCGGACACTTTAACTAGCTGACCGGCCACTTTAACTGGCTGGCAAGGAGAAAAAGTGGCTGACAAATGCCAAAAGTGGCCTGTAGGGCCCTTCTCCCCTCCAGGCAAAAGGCACCAAGGTTTGACCCAAAAACAAGGCCAAAACACAGAGGGTTTAGAGGCTCAAAGACAAGGCACTGAGCCGAGAACTTCGGGCACTCAAAATGAGCACAAACATGCACAATCATCACGCGCACAAACGATGACATATGAGTCTTAAGGTCAGTCAAAAATGGGGTGTCTACAGGCTTCTACTCTTAGCTTGTGATTGTGTGACTTGCCTGTCATGATCTTCTGAGTGGTAATAGCGTGTGTTGCCTTTGCACCCCTCTTCTGTTGTTATCCCTTTTCTTTTTATCTGGCACTTCATTGTCTCCATGTCTGCCGCCATCCTCCGTATCAATTCGTCTTGCTCCCTTACCCGATCTTCTAGAACCTAAGGATCCAACCTCCACCTCTGCCTTTCAAGGCTTTGGGAGCGATGAGGACTGGAGCCCCGTCTTTCTCGTGTGCCCCTCCATGGGTTCCGTCGCTAGGGATCTAACTCTGCCATGGGTGGGATAAAAGGCAAGCCTTTGCGCCTTCCACCCCCCTCTGGGGTTTGCTCATCAATAACAAAGTGTGGCAAGTCTTCATTGTGCGCCATTGAAATTTAGTTGAGAGAAAACTTAATCAAAAGGTTTGTTCTTTGTGATTGCTTTCCCACAAACGGCGCCAATTGTACGAGCATGAACTAAAGGAACTCGTATAATCCTGTTGATCAAGTTTGCACTCCTTCAAACGTCGTCGTTTTGTTACCTAAAAACACAAACGTGAGCTAGCCGGTGAGTGTATGCCAGATACTTCTCCGATGCCTAAGTCAGCAAGTAGACAATAGACAAAAGCTTTGTGTATTCGAGAGTAAAAATTGTGATATCTGTACATAAGTCCTATCATTAGCTTTTGTACATTCTGCCTGGCACAATCCTAGCAGGACTCGAACTCTCCTCGTAAGAGTTCTTCTAGGAATCACACTCCCAAGGATAATGCCTATCCTGATAACTCCTTACTCACTGCTTACTTATGTGAGATAGTTGCAATCTCTTACCTCAGCTGGCACAAGACTTAACCGTGCTTACATAGCTTGGTACTAATTAAGTCAATTCAGTCAGCCTTGACTTTGAAATGACACCCTGCCGAGCTATCCATTAGATCGGTCAAATTTCCATTGACACCTCGGTCTATGACCGCCAAGTCATGCCACTGGTAATCCACCTTTGACCGGTTTGACACGGAAGGTCTAGGACCGCGTTACTGAGATATTACTTCGGCCCAAATCTGGAATACGATTACGTTTTCTTGGCCTTATAGCGCGTTCCATCCTTATCCCAACTCAGCCCAATATGGCCACAAATTACCTTCTCATCAACCATAACAGGAAAAATTAGAATTGTGGGTGCAAAATCGGTTATCTGAATTCTCTGTTAATGACATGCTATGAAGTATAGATACTTCGAAAAACATGTCGTACGCATACTGGGTACTTACTGGCGTATGGTATCTCGTATGGTATTTCTGTATACGTACATGTATCCAAAATTTATCTTCTTAATTTTTGGCTTGCCTACTATATACCCAAGACGCACCGTACCTCGGTTGAAATAATATTTTCTTCTACTTCAAAAATAAAACTCCTTTCACTAGATTTCTTTTTTATTTTTTGTTTTAGGTTTAGCATGACTTTAAAATTAAACTATGGTTTGTAAGTTATTTAATATATTGACATTTAATTTTGATTTATACTTTTACTTTTGACATTAAATGTTAATTGTAGGTTGGACCTTAACAGATTAAACCATTTAATTAATTTTTGCATTACTCTAAATTAAAAATAAATATTTTTTTACAAGTATACCAAGGTGTACTCATATCCTATTTTTTAAAACATTTTACTGTATCGACGTATTCATTTCTGTTGGCTTTTTTGGCTTTCGAAGGTTAATAATGTAATTTTAAGCATGCCAACAAGGATTAATCAGTCCTTACAGAATTTTAATTGCCAACCAATTATCAGACGATTGTGTTTTAGTTCTCTCAGCCTTAGTGAAGAGGACTTTTACTAGTGGCTTGTTTAGGAGAATATAGTAAATAACAACAAGAAGAACAATTTCAGAATCTAAATTTCATTGAATAAAATAAAAGACTTACAATGATCTGACCCAACCTCGTAGAGGTTTACAGCAACAAGCTATTTGAAACTACTCCTAGGAATGAAGTGCAATACAAGAATTGAAGTGCAGAAATTTAAAGAACTGTAAAAACTGGAAGGAAAAACGAAGTAAATAAACTGGTTTTTTGATCTGAGTCTGGATCCTTCATTCTGGGCCTTCTCTACTATTTATACTTTTCAATGATAATCGTCGAAGTGGGCTTCTAACTGTCGAAATGTCCTCCCATGATTGCTGAACATGCTCTCTCACAGTCAGTTCCACTATGCCATTCTTACAGTTAGGCTTCCCTCCTGATTTTGAATTTGAATTTTATGAGTAACCGTTAGGCTACATCACCTTGTATCCCTCGATTATTCCAGTGCTACCCAGATCAATTATTATCAATACGAGTTGACACGTGTCTAACGTTGGTTGATAACTTGTATTAACTCCCTAAATTGCCCTCTTCATGCCACCTGTTGAATTGTGATTGGCTTTTACAAATTATACAGCCAACATTACCCCCCACACTAATATACCCAATACTTGGTGATATTAGTGGATCAAGGCACTTCACCCACGTCCTAGGACATGCATGGGCTTTGCATCTTCTTAGAAATGTAACCAACATCTATCATTGCAGTGTTTGTACTGCATTAAATTCTTTTCTATGCCTTGAACATTTCCCACTATCTGAGCATTCAAAAAGGCTGATATAGTTCTCATGGCCAAGCAAACCTTTTCTTACATAGATCAAGCATATGAAGAGTTGTTAGATAATGATGTTCATCCTCGAAAGAACTTTCATGCATTTATTAGCCACACCTATCCACCTCCATTTATTCAAGTTATGGAAGCTTTTGCAAATCATCGACCTTTGGACCAAGAACTTATTGTTCACGATTCTTTAGACCAAGATTTTGCAACAATGAATATTGGAAGCTCTTCTTCTGTCACAAAACCTTCTGCATAGGATGAGGTTGCTGCTTCCTCTTCTTCTTCTAAAGCTTCTGGCTGGGGAGCTTGGCCTACTCCTACTCAACCTCAGATGAGGGAGCGCATTCATCATCGATTTCCTGAATTCGATGACCCTCTTGCAGTCCACCCTTCCATGTGCAGCTCTGTAGTGTACCCATACGTTCTTTTCAACCGTCTACGCAGCCTTGAGGACAACTTGCTTTCAGCATGGTACACTTCTACTTTGCCATCTCGAATGTTGCGGAGGGCTTCACACCCTGATGAAGCCTTAGGAATCCGTCCTGCACTCCTAGCCAAAAAAGCAAAACTTTGTTCCTCTGATTGGCTTGAGTGTGTGAACAAACCTGAATTCCCATCTTCATTCAGAGAGGCTCTCACTGCTCCTTTGCTGCCTTCCAACCCAAATTGGAATGAGGAATTGAGGCTCACCCTCTTCGAGAGTCAACACTTTGCTCCTTATCACGCTCCAGTTCCTCAAACTGCTTATCAGCAATATAGGGCTCAGACCCTGCTTGTCGCTTTCTCCCATTTGTCCTTCTAAGTCCTACGAAATGATATTCCTCACAAGAACCTGTTATGGGCTTGTGACATTATTTCTCGTAGCCATCTTCTCAACCCTGTAGCCCATGCAGAGCTCTATGCTTTCCTGGACCAACTTCCCTTCCTATTCAATTGGCACATCAATGCATCTATTACCAATAAAGTATTGAATGAAACCGCGGCTGCTCGAATCCAAATCCAGTAGGAGACAGAGAATCTCCTTGAAGAATATGAGAACTTCAAAAACCAAGACTTAGAGTATGGAGAAGATGCCATTATGAGCGAAGCACATAAGGAAAAGGAGATGGATGAGACAGAGAAGGCTCTTAAGCAAATAGAATTTGAAATGAAAGCCGAACAACTCTTCTTCCAATTAAGGGCTTATCAATTAGATAAACCAAATTTGGATAGGATAGAAGATAGATTAATAAAAGAGTATATGTTTGTTGAGTTTTGATGGACTAAGTTTCATAATCTTGTAACTTTGTCCATCACTTATTTTTACGAAATTGAGAATGTAGCCAAATGAGTCTTCCCAATGTAAATATTACTTATCAATAAAATTGGGCTTTTCAAATTTCATTTGTCATGATAATTGTATGTTTCATTGTATGGTTAATGTGACTTAACTCCTTATTATGTTCAAAGAAGCTTTGAATCAACCAATTTTGTTCTGAAGCCTAACTCAAATACTTCCTCAGTGTGGAATTTACTCTTAAGAAGGGCATCATTTGCTTTACATTCCAACTATGTGGTTAACACAATCTGTTCTTGTTTAACTAACAGCTTCAAATTAACCAATTTTGCTTCAAAAAACAGTCCACGTGGTTCGAAGTATGGAATTTTTCCATACCCCGCTTACTCTTAAAGAGTGAATTTCTTTTCAGTTTTTTCACTACTTGACCAAATACTGGTTTTGCAACTTTGAAGTCTAAAACAAACAAATTCTAGCTGCAGAGTACTTCAAAGTTTACTTCGAAGGATTTTATCTTTATAAGAAACCTAATAGCAGGTCACCAATCCCTTTGAAGCAGACAAAACCTAAGCGTTCTTGTATTTTTTAGCATAAAATGTGCTTAAAAATCAATTACCTGCTCTCGCAGCCTTAGTTGATCGTTTGACATCTGGCTTTGGAGCCGAATCTTGACTTTCGAAGCCAATTTGATTGTTTGAGATATATCTCCCGCCCAAACAATCAACCTTGAGAGAGATTTTTCACATTGTGCTTTCAGGACCCTTACAAATTTTAGGACAAAGTCTTAAACTCGTATGGGTTCCAACATCAGCCAAACAATCTATCTCACGTCTTTTTACCCATTTAGACAGATGGGGCATCTTTTGAACAGAAAGGTTTAAAAACTTCTCCTTCACGCTTTTATCTTACTTGTTTGCCCAAAACACGAATCCTTCCATTTCTACTGCTCTCTCATCCTCTTTACTGTTTTCTCAGCTTCATCCTATGAAAACTCTTGCTAATGGCCTCTTCCTCTCTAAAAATACTAGTTGTGGAGCGCATGAGTCCATCCTTGGCTTTAAAGAGAAGTATCGACGAGGAGATATCCAAGCTTAGAGCTGGCGAACCGAGTGCCATAGATGGTCGCCTCTTTATTCCTTGCCAAAATGAACAACAGGAATACGTCTTGGGACCTATCTTCAGAGAAGCCCCAGCTCAACTTCCTTCTTTGTATCCTCGTTTATAGGATCACTGTCTGCTCTATGAAGGGGGTTTTGATTGGGGAAATTGGAGGATAAATTGTCCCCACCGCTATTGGCCCACATTGAGGGTTGAATGGGAGAATTGGATCTACAAGAGCTCTGTATCCTTGATGCATTTCGCCTTTCTAGGTTCATTATCCCTGAGGATCCTTTTTTGATTCCTGTAGCCCTTTGTTTCTGGAATTCGGCTTTTAATTTTTTTCAGTTTTGGTGTAGTATGATGGCCCACATCGTTCTTGATATTTGCCATCTCTTAGGGCTCTCACCACTTGGTACTCCCTTTTTGCCTAGTTACCCAGACCTTTCGGTAACTTCACCATTCCATCCTTGAACTCTTCTTTCAGTGAGTTTGTAAAATTTGAGAACAAGAAGGTAGGTTCTATAGATGATCGAGAGTTCTTTTCCTTCATTATGTACTGGTTATGAAAATTTCTCTTTTGCACTTCATCTCAGCGGATTATGATTGAGTTTGCCCCACTTGCCAAGGCTATTGCCTCGAAGAAGAGGATAGCCTTTGCTCCTTATGTTTTAGGCCATATTTTATAGAGCCTACTCCCAATTTTATGAGAAACCTCTGGATGTCAACCAAGGAGGCCCTTTATAGGTATTACAACTCTGGCTCTACACATATTTCACTGGTCTACATTCCAAGTGCTTGAGATTTTTGGTGCAAGAACCCACTATTTACGGAGAGAAATTTTCCAGGATTTCTTTATACCCCTCTAGCGTTGTCTACTATTTTACTTTCTTTCATTAACTCTGAATTTCTCCACTTCCTTCCTTATTTTGTCCTTTCGAAACTAATACAGGACCAGCCTGGCTCAGGGCATTTTTGGTTGATAGGGAGTGCTCCAATTCATTACACAAGGATATGTGGGCCTCTATCTTATTGCCAAGGGAGCTCTTCATTGGTACTTTGAATCCTTGAGCTTACAAATGTATATCTGAAGTTTACTGTCCTTTCCAATTTGCCAAGCAATTTGGGCTTACTCAAGGAATCCCTATCCTTCTCTGTAGCCTTTCCAATACCAATCTCATAGTCAGAGACCTGAAGGTACCCAAAAACAAATTGGAAGAAGCAACATTCAAATTACTACAAGAGTTGAGTGAGTTTCAATTCACCCCCTTTACCCTACATGGCACAGCTTTGAAAAGATTTCAAAATTGGTGGACAGTCAATATAGAGGTGCTTCTGTAAATACCTCCCAAAGATCTACTAGTGGGACTAGATGTGCCCACTCAAGCCACACTCGAAAAGACTAGGACCACTATTACAATCTCTACTGCCCTTGCTATCCTAGCTCTTACTCCTGCTGTCACAGAGACTACTCTTGCTGCCTCTCCCTCTTCTCCTAGAGTCACCAGGGCTGCTTCAAAGAGAGGCATGCATTTTTATTTTTTACCTTTTCTTCTCTCTATGATGTTTAAAATGACTTGTTCATCTACTTATTTTTTAATGCAGGAGCTTCACAAGTAGAATCTCCTCAGAGAGTTCAGGCTTTGAATGTCCTCAAAGGCAAGCAACAACAACAGAGAAAAAGAAGACTTTTGCTTGATCTTGAGGAGGAGATACCTGAAACTCACTTGGAAGAGGAAGAAACAGAAAAAGAGAAAGAGATACCATTGAAAAGAAGGAAGAAAATGACAGTTTCTCCCTCTAACCTTATTGGGGACTCTATTCATGAAGCAACTGCCAAAGCAGTGGAAGAGGAGCACTCCAAAGAAATCATTGTATTTCAGAGGTTTGAGAAGAAGAGACGGCAACAAGTACTAAGGGATGAAGCTGCTACTGCTGATGCATTCCAAAGAGAAACTACAAGAAGGCAACAAACTGCCGAACATTATGCTCTTTGCAGTTCTCCAATCGTTACCACCACTACTTCTGAGGCTGGTAATTTCCTTTTGTGTCTCTAGTAATTTCCTTTCCCAAGTTTTCAGTAATGAGACTTAACATTGCTTCATATTTCTTATTTTTCCAGCAATAGTTATTCTATCTCTTCTTTCGATAAGGGTTTCTTCAGTCTTATCTGAAGTTAAAAGACCATTAGAAGCAACCTCAAAAAGGAGGAAGAAAATCGACACTAAAGTGCCTTTAAGTGTAGAGCCCATCCACGCAATACTTCCACTTCTTGGTTCTACACTTTTCATACCTTTTTTGAGGCAAAGCATTCATATATCTTTATCCTTTAGCTGAACTCCAAATTTTTGTCATCTAACCTTTACCTCAGCCCAATTTACTTTCCCTACAATCCTGGCTGCTCTTTTCCCACCTGAGGAGATCCCAGTTATCATTTCACCTTCAGTGATAGCTGATACTCACAGAGAAGTTACTAGTAGCTCACCAATTCTTTGTCTACCATCACTATCCAACTCCAATCCTTCCTCTATTGACTTACTGGTGGCCAGGACTATAGACACTGCTAGGGACACTTTATCCTCCTCTCCTATCCCTATGCAGCCATCTCTTCCTTTCACTAGAGACCTTTCTGCACCTCTAATGTCAATGGAAGAGATGAACATTTTTGAAGCTAGGTTGGCTAGCCTTTTGACATACCTTCTACTATTCCAACAACAAGTAATGAAGCTGAGCCATTGATTCTGGCTGACTCTCTCTTGGAAATTTTTGAGAGCTCTTCATCCATCAATAGGACTTCTTTACCTTCACTAGACTTGGGCACCTGTTTGGAATTGCTGACATTATTTTCAAGGATTTCATTCGAAGCCTTACAAAGACCTATCATCAAGAATGGTTTCCTCCAGTGCTGTAAGGTCATTGAGAAATCCAACATGGCTATTCAAGTCACTTGTCCTAAGCAACAGCTACCATAGATTTTTATGTCAACATCTGCCATATTGCCAAAGCTGCAGAGGAGAAACTATTGAAACACAAGGAATTTGTTTCCCATATACATGCCGAGGTGTTTGAATTGAAGGGACAACATTCCTCTGCTTCTCAATTTCAAACCTAGCTCTTGGAGAAGAAAGCTCAGTTAGAAGAAGAGTTATCAGTAGTTAATCTAGCCTTGGATCGAACTGCTACAAAGCTGCAAATAACTAATCAAGGGCTAGCTGATTGAAGGCAGGACATGACTACAGCCATTCAGTTATTCTCATCCCTTAAGAGTAGAGAATCAATTGTTAGGGAATAACTGAAACATTGTACTGATTTTTGGGCAAATTTATGGCTACATGTATTCAACTTTATATGAAATGAGACCCTTATTTATTGTTTAAGTGTTTTGATGCTTCTTATGTTTATTTTGACTTAGCATTTCTTACACTCCTTGTGTTTCCCACATAGTTGGATAAAAAGGTTTCAAGTAACTGCCATTAATTTTCTTAGGATGTATATATCCATTCAAATTTCTCAAAATGGTATGCTCCCCCAGGCAAGACTCTATGAATTTGATATGGTCCTTCCTAATTAAGTGACCATTTGCCAAACTTATGGCTTTTAATTCCTATTAGAAGTATTGTCTTCCATACCATATCACCTTCATCAAAGCTAATGTGCCTGACTTTCTTGTTATAGTTTTTGGCTGCCTGTAGACACCCCATTTTTGACCACCCTTAAGACTTGGGCACCACTGATTGTTTATTCGGTGATGAAAGTTGTGCAGTGCAAAGGTTTGATTTCTTCGGCAAGTGGAGCTTCAAATCCTAACCTTACACCCTATTTTGGATCAAAACTATTTTGAAAGATTTTAGACCATAAAACCCTGTCTTTCAAAAAAATTTCGAAAAGAAGTTTCTACGATGTTCCGAGACTCGCATTTTGTTAAATGTTGCGCTTTTCGGTAAACCGAGCAAGGACAATGTCACGCCCCAAACTTGCCCCTAAAAGTTTGGGCATGACCAATTCGGAAACGGACATAAAATTCGATATGTATGACTTATGGGGCCTGAACGGAAGCAATTAACAACATGAAATAACATCCATTGAGCTAACACCTATATGCCAGGATCGCAAATGTATCATCAAACAGTTCCCACATATGATAAACAGACACACCAGAAACAGATATTCACATATACATACATAAATATATATACAGACGCAGCCCCACACATGGGGGTGTAGCAAAAATATTGGTAGGGAAAGTTATACATGCTTAATCACATTAGGCAAAAGACTGGTGACCAAAGCTAAGGGTTGTGAAAAGAACTCCACAAAACGTATAGACTTTATCAACTGCTTGAACACGGTGAAGATGTCAAAAGGAAGCAACCAAAACTGAGCTAAGACTGACCTCCAGGTCGGTTCCTACAGAGACAGACATAATACAGAGTGAGCAAGGCTCAGTGAATAATAGTATCTAAAGAATTCAATGAATAAACTTGAATTGTAATATTTATAACGTATATAAGTGCAGAGGTTATATGATTAACCTTGTCCGGTAAACATTTTCAGAATGGCCTTGGGCCCAATTTTCATACAGAGAGGCTTCAAGCCCAGTATCATACAGAATGGCCTACGGCCCAACATATCTTACAGATTGGCCTCGGGCCCAGATATTAACAGATTGGCCTCTGGCCCATATATCAACAGATTGGCCTCTGGCACAGATATTAACAGATTGGCCTCCGGCCCACAAATATTACAGAACGGCCTCCGGCCCAGTACTAGCAAAACAGAATAATCCCAGATTCATAAGAATACCATTACATAATAGTGCACATAAATTCTCCACGGCTTATTACAAGTCGACATAGTTGTCTCGCGTATAACAAAATATTAATAATAACTATTAACAGAAGGTACACGTATCATTACAGTACGATTAATAGGGACAGAACAATTCACATCATAAAAGCCTCGGGCCTATCATTGACAAAACAGAATGATTTCAGATACACAAAGATATCATTGTTCCATAATGCACACATTCTCCATTTGTTCTTCATGTATCAATATAGTTAACTTGCAGATAACAGAACGTTAATATTAACTATTAACAGAAAGCAAAACGTACTACTACAGTACTATTACTCACAGTGCTGTGGCGGAGCAATAGTTCCTCCGGTATGCACCCTACATACACACACAGTTCAGGAATTAGTCCATTTCTTGGTAATATAACCACTTCCCATGAGCTCCAAGTATTCAAACTCGGTAGCTCTGATACCAAGTTGTAACGCCCCCATTTTCATGCCCAAATGGTAATACAATGATCATGGCTCTTTAAGATAAAACTGATCATAAATCCTCATACTTGCATTACATGAAATAAATAGTTTTCTTGTAAGAATAAAATTAATTTAACAACAATTAATTTAAACAACAAATACCCCTAAAGGTTTACAAGTTTTCGAGGCTTGAGCCTGGTTACACAAAACGGTTATTCAAACCCACACACATAAAGCCCTTGGCTTGAAATCAGAGTCACAGTAAACGAGCACATTATGCTCTCTACACACACTTCCACGCCTTCGGTTAGGTGGAATCACCACATCCTTTCCTGCACAAAAATCCCACAGGGTGAGCACAAAGCCCAGTAGGAAAATCCTTTACAAAGTATATACATTTTATACAAATCTCATGAGATGGAATGCTTATGCCATGCCATGCCTTTTTGATAGTAAAACACACCTTCACCTTTTGAAAACCAACATGCTCAATGATGCCATGTAATTCTCCATTGTTCAAAACTTAACAATTTAACTCAAGGGCCGGTAAATACAACTCTGGTAATCCCTAGGTCAGTGTCTGCAAGTAGACTATACAAATACTACCAATTTGTCATTTTTTACCAGTATCAACTGGAGGGCTCGACACCCATAATCTGTCATTTTTACCAGGCACAACTGGAAGGCACGACACCTATTCTTTGTCATTTTTACCAGTCACAGATGGAAGGCTCGACACCTATCATCTACACTACTTGTCAAGACTTGTCACCGTATTTACCCCAAAACAATTTCATGACAACTCATTTCTCAACATTCTTTCTCAATGCAAGTTTTCAAATCAACTTTCAAAATTCAATGCAATTTCACAAGATGAATAAATATTCTTATTTCAATTCATCCAAGGGATAACATAATTCCCACATTTCATTTCCAATAACGTAGTCATCTCAAGACCATATCAACACTTTTAAGCAACAATTTCCAAAACCTCATCAATTAACATATTCCATGGAAAATCATCATTTATATGTAATAAATAAACAATTTTCAAACATCATTTATTTTGGCACACAAAATAAATATAACAACATATTTTAGAGATTTTTAACACCTTCCTTAAAAATCCCCAATCTCTAGGTTTTCCCACCAAACCATTCATCTTCAAATATTTGAGAAGTTCTCACCAAAAACATCTTTCTTTCATCAACATAGTTCAAAACACCCCCCTAATTTCTATCTCAAAGGATCAAATAGTAAATCCATTTCCAAAATCACTCTTTTTCTTGAATCAACAATTAATTTTCAAAACTAAACAAATGATGATTTTGAAAATCATCTTGATCTTGCAAAAACATATATATAACTCAAAGGAAATCCCTACCTCAAGTTCTGAAGAAAGATTGAGATGAAACCCCAAAATTTTACGGTGTCAAAACTCGATCTCCACCGCACACAAAGAAGCCCTCGAGAAGTTACACAACTTTGACAAAGGAACTATGGCCAAAATCCCAATGGATTTGGAGAAATCAAGGGAAGAAGATAATTTCTAAAGAAAAAGTATGAAAAATATGCGTTTGGGGAGCTTTAGAGAGAGAGAGTGAGGTTCAAAAGTGATCTAAAATGACTCATTCACGATCTGATATGAACAGGCTCACTCGAGCGAAGGAGTTCTCGCTCGAGCGACCAGACACAAAAAGGTCGCCTCGCTTGAGCGAACAATGCAACGCTTCAGGTCTGCAACGCAGAAGCACGCTCGAGCGAAGGAAAGCTCGCTCGAGAGAAGAACACCAACCTTTAGGTTTTTCAGAGACGCAGACGCACACTCGAGCGAAGGAAAGCTTGCTCGAGCGAAGACACATTTCCACAGAGCTCGCTTGAGCACAAGAAGCCTCGCTCGAGCGAAGAGGCAAATTTTTGAACAACAAGGTTTTGGAAAAACAAGCAACCAACCTGTTCCAAACACACAACTACAACCCAATAACCAACATTAAGAGGGAGACAAGGGAAACAAGACGTGAACCACCTTCCAAACCATACGAACCCGAGTCCGAAACACCACAAGAGACGGGTCAAAACCAGGGTCGCTATAACTGATTATCAGTCACACCTTTATGCAGCAAAGAGGATTCTTCGCTACATCAAAGGTACAATTGATGATGGTTTATTCTATAAACTGACTGATAATTCCAGTCTTGTCGGTTATTTAGATAGTGACTGGGGACGTGACTTGGATGAATGGAAAAGTACTATGAGATTTACTTTCTTTATGGGAGATACAACCTTCACATGGTCATCCAAGAAGCAAGCCATTGTGACGTTATCGACTTGCGGAGCTGAGTATATTACTGCCAACTCAACTGTGTGCCATGCAATATGGTTATAGAACATGCTGAAGCATTAGGGATTTCCACAAGAAAAGCCCACTAAGATTTTTGTTGATAATCGCTCAGCAATTGCATTGGCGAAAAATCCAGTTTATCATGAACGAAGCAAGCATATTGATGCACACTATCATTTTATTCGAGAGCATGTGAAAAATAAAGAGGTGGAGTTAATTCCTTGCAAATCTCAAGACCAAGTTGCCGATATTTTTCACAAAGCCATTGAAGGGTGATGTGTTCACAAAATTGAAGATAATGTTAGGCGTGAAACAACTTGGAGAATCAAGCTTCAGGGGGAATGTGGGAAATTAAGCTTGATAGCCACCACCCTAGACAGCCACCCTAGCCATCAAAAAATCTATGTTCAAAGATTGCTGAAGCATGAAAATTCAAAGTTTGAAGGCTTAATGTCAAAATAAGATTGTATTGTTGCATATGCATTTAATGCCTTCACATTACTAGTATCTATATATAGCTATTGTATTTTGAGAATGCAGAGTGTGGGAGAAAGAAGAGAGTTAGAGAGTAAGAGTGTGTTTTCTCCCTTCATTGTATTCTAAATATTTGCTTGAAATAAATCTGTTTTCAGATTATAAATTCTCTCTTGTATTTGTTTTTGTGAACCATCATAAGTGGTTTACACCCCACTCCCACCAACAATTACATCGCTAATTTCTATATTTTGTATTTATTTATTTATTGTTATTTTAGTTCATATCATTTTAATTAGTTTGATCTTAACTCTAAATTTTAATTTTTGTATTAATTTGGTTCAATAATAACTCATATTATGGTTTTTAAAGGAAATTGGTTGCTGAGTTGGTTAAGATTAATTCATTGTATTGAATAAATTTATAATTTTTTCTATAAAAGCATGACACACCGCTAATGCACACATTTTCTATCAAAAAACACTAATAATTATAATCAATTAGACTAAATTTACACAAAATTATAAATTCATGATCAAAATTGAACCAATTAAAATTTCAAGGAACAAAATCATATAAGTCAAAATGGGCTCATTTGGGAAGTTGGCTATTTTAGTTGACTTTTTGACTATATTTAGCTAAAAAAATTGTATTTTGGGATGAAAGCTGGCCTTCTTTTGTAGTTGACTTGATAATTGTGAGAGAAAAAATGAAATAATTGTAATTTGGATGTAACATTTTGTTTTATTAATTATTTTAATCTATTTGTCTTTTATCGCTATTTTAGCCCAACCCAATATGTGGACTATAAGATGCTTTATTTTCCTTTTTTTTTTTAAAAAAAAAAAAATTTAAGTGTCATGCGAGGACGCAAAAATATACTAATTAACAAGATTAACTTGTTTGGTTAAAATTCTTGCACCTCATTAGAAGTTAGTGGTTCGAATATTTCTACTTACGTATAGGTCTTATTCTTCGTGTGTCTATTTACTAAGGACTTTCTCTCTTATTTTGGAGTTTTTCTGCATTGTAATAGTATTGAGTTATGCTAGGGAACCCAAATAAATTATCAAATTTTCTACCAAACCTTTCACATGGGTGTGGGACCTACACACATGTGATTTGTGTGAGTCCCACACCATGTGAGATGTTTGGTAAAAAATTGGATAATTTATTTGGGGTCCATAGTATTTTCCCATAGTATTTGATTTTTGTGGTTATGGTTGTAAGTCAAAGTTTAATCAAATGCTCTAATACAAAATTTAAAATTTAAAAAAAATAAAATTATAAACAATTCTTTAAGTTGGGTTACACCAAATATTCCATCATTAATGGTAGCCTAATAATTTTGAAATATTGACTTCGCCTTGTCACCTTGACATATATACATCCAGAATGAATCTGGACCTTTTTGGATAAAAAATTGAAGGGTATGTAGCATTGCATATTTCAACCATAACACGAAAAATTAGAATTGTGATCGCAGAGTCGGTTATCTAAATTCTCTATCAATGACAAGTCATGAAATGGAAATTGGCAACTTCCCTCAAACTTCCCTATCCTAACTGAAATTAAGTTCATGCTAAAAATTGCAAGCGAAAAGTCCACACTGCTATAAAAATCCAATTTATGGGAAACAATTCTTGAATAATTCAAGTACAATTGTGAAACAAGTGTAGAAACAAGATGAAGTATCTAATATCTAGAACAAAGTACATGGATTAGCACATCACACAAAGAATATGGAAGTCACCTCTCGAGTTGGGGCGATTAACAATGTAACGATACCATAGTTCCAAGAATTGGTGTAAAAGATGACATTCTACTCATCCACTCCTATTGATTTTAACAGTGTTTTTACAAGTCTTTGCATCCTTTGGCATGTTTTCATCACCATCTGCCATTTGTTTTACTGCCCCTTTCATCTATATAAGGCAGGGTTCCACATTTTTCTAAGCAACTTAATTTAACGAACAACAAATACCTCACTACTTTCCATAAATAAAGCATTTTCTTTCTTTTAACCAAGTTCAACTCCAAGCCTATATGTTGCATAAAGGAGTAGTGTGTGACTATTTGCATTTAAATAGCAAACAACTATTGAAAATTATCAAGTTCTCATCAAATCTACTACTACCTGGCCTTTTGATTTGGGTTTTATTTTGGAAATTAAAAATTATAGATAACATTCACTCAAAAAATTATATTTTGTCCTTCCCCCTTCCCCCCCTTTCCCCCAATTATTAGTTTTCACACAAACCAAATGGAAGCTATAGTTTTCTTCTCCAACTTGTTAGTTATGTTCAAAATAATTGTTTAACCCTCTCTATTTGGTGGAAGAGAGAGAACAAAGTTGTAATTCCATATTCATTTTTATAAGAGTCTTTCCATAAAGCAAGTAGGGCACCATTCTTCTTCTCTTGGCTTAAAAAACATGACTTGAGAACTCTGTTTGATGTTCAAATTCACATAGTTATGGATTTTGCCTCCCATTCAAAAGTTTTAACTATCCGTTAATCGACCAAATAATCTTCACCTAATCTCATTTTAAAATTTCCAACATTTAATAGTCTCCATCAAGTCCTATTTGAAAGTCATATGTATGATAATATTATATGGTATCATTTTAAAATCTATATAACCAAACAAGGGTGTTTTTGAATTAGGGATGGAACATTTGTCTATGTGTCAAAATGTGGATCATCAGATTGATTCAATCTAAAGGCTAAAAATATCTTACTCTCATTTGTCCTATTTGGACATTTCAATGGTTTAGATCAAATTTACTAAGTTTAATAAATGGTCTAGATTTAGCTTTGGTTCCTACCCTCACAAACGTCTTCCTCTTTCTCTCTGATTTTGATTTCAAGATTTGAAACTCCATTCTCTTTCACACCTCTTCCTCTTCCTCTTCCCACCACACATTTTCTTCTTTCCACCAAGCTTTTTCTCTCTAGAAGTTTAAGTAATCTCTAGTGGTGATTTCCTTCAACGGAATACAATCCCACTGGTAAAAGACTAAATCCTCACCTTTTTTTTACTCTCCCTTTTGTTATTGTTCCATTGGGTTTGTTATTGTTCAATCTTTGCCTCATCACTCTCAAATATAGACAGCTCTCTGTTGGTTTTTTTTTTTTTTTTTTTTTTTTTTTTTTGAAGAGGGTGTGTGAATCTAGGGTTTTATTTGGGTTTTGGATTTTGGATTTTGATATGATAATCAATCTTTGCCTCTTCTCTCTCTCTCTCCCTCTCTTGTTTTTTCCCTCTTTTATTTAGGTTTGTTTTTCTTTTTTCTTTCTTGTTACCAGCATAGAATTCCGAATAGAAAAATTCTTGGACAGAATTACCAGCACAAAATTATTTCTTTTTATTAGATTTTGTTTCTACAAAAATATTTTTGTCCTGTTTGGCTGCTGAGAAAGTGGCGAAAAAAGTAATGAAAGTTAAAATTTGGTTACTGGCATTCCTAGGTTTTGCTTAAAGGTCTATTATGATTGTATTTTGTCAAAATCAATATTTTTTATTGGGTTTTGTACTCAATAACAAGGGTTTCCTTTGGCTAATCGTTGGTTTCTATATTTAGTTGCAGAGAAAGTGGTTGATGTTCTTAATTGTTCAAGCACCATTAATCAACCTTTGTTCAAGCTGTTGAAGATTGGCTTAGATTTCTCTGTCAATGATGGCTGGTGATTGAAGAAAAAATGAAGAAGCTAGACATTCAGCCGAGCTACTCATGGTAGGGTGGCTAATCTTGTTGGTGGTTACCTTTAATGTTGTCGGCAGCTTGGCTCTCCCATTGATCTATAAATGGGTAGTGAATGAAAGGAGTTTTGGGTGGTGAGATAAGAAAGTGTGAGGATTACAGAGTATAAGCAACAAGAGAGAGTATGTGTAACGCCCCCAATTTTCATGCCCAAATGATAATACCATAATCATGGCTTTTAAAGTAAAACTGATAATAAATCCTCATACTTACATTACATGATGTAAATAGTCTTCATGCGATAATACAGTTAATCTAACAACAATTAATTAAACAACGAATACCCCCAAGGGTTTACAAGTTTCCAAGGCTTGAGGCTGGTTACACGAAACGGTTATTCAAACCCACACATACAAAGCCCTTGGCTTACAATCAGAGTCATAGCAAATGATCACATTTTGCTCTCTGCACACACTTCCACGCCTTCAGTTAGGCGGAATCACCACATCTTTTCCTGCACAAAAATCCCGTAGGGTGAGCATAAAGCCCAGTAGGAAATCCTTAACAAAGTATATACATTTTATACAAGTCTCAAGAGATGAATGCACATGCCATGCCATGCCATGCCCTTTTGAAAATAAACACGTCTTCATCTTTTAAAAACCATCATGCTCAATGATGTTATGCAACTTCAACTGTTCAAAATTTATCAATTTAGTTCAAGGGGCGATAAATACAACTCTGGTAATCCCTAGGTTGGTGTTTGCAAGTAGACTATACAAGTACTACCAATTTGTCAATTTTACCGGTATTAACCGGAAGGCTCGACACCTCTAATCTGTCATTTTTACTAGTATTAACTGGAAGGCTCGACACCTATAATCTACACCACCTTTCAAAGGAAATCCCTACCTTAAGTGTAGAAGACGGGCAAGCAAGATCGAAACTCCAAAGATGACGAAACCAACTCTTACTTGGATCAACACGAAGCTCTTGAAGCCCTCTACCTTATTCTCAAAGACACTAGGGTCAAGAACACAACGGATCTAGATAAAATCTTAGAGAGAAGGTGTGTTCTAGAGAGAGAGTATGAAAACCTGCATTTTTGGGGAGTTTTAGAGAGAGAGTGAGCTACAAAAGTGTTCTGAAATGTCTCATTCACGATCTGATATAAACAGGCTCGCTCGAGCGAAGGAGTTCTCGCTCGAGCGACCAGACACAACAGGTCGCTCACTCGAGCGCAATAAGCGTCGCTCGAGCGTAGAATGCAAAGCTTCAAATCTGTCACCAATGCAGACGCACGCTCGAGCGCAAGAAGTCTCGCTCAAGCGAAGAAATAATTTCACAAATCTCGCTAGAGCGAAGAAGCTAAAATCTAGGCAACAACATTCTAGACCAACTAACAACCAACCTATTCCAAACACGCCCAACATAATCCAAAACTCAAATACAAAGAGTTAGAGGAAAGAAACAAGACATAGACAATAGTATACAACCACGGAATCTGAGTCCGGAACACAACGAAAGTCGGGGTAAAAACCTGGGTCGCTATAACCTCCCCTCCTTGAAGAATTTCATCCCCGAAATTACAAATCATGTTTCAAACCATGTTTTAGCCAATTTCCAAAATGATTATCAACAGCATATACAATGCTTCCAAGAGTGATACAACACCCACAATATTCCATATTCTCAAAACATATGCAATGTTTATATTGAATCCATGTTTTTCCTAAACAATTATAACATATACAATGTTTATACTTTTCATTAACATAATTAATTTCTCCATACATGCTCATGCATCAATAAACAAATCTGGATATTTCCCTCGGACTTCTAACTCACGTTCCCAAGTCCCTTCCTCGACCCCATGATGTTTCCACAATACTTTTACCAAGGGAATTGTCTTGCCTCGCAAGACTTGATCCCGTCTATCCAAGACTCTCATCGGTCTCTCCTCATACGAGGCATCCCCGTCTACCTCTAATTCGGTCCAATCCAACACATGTGATGGATCCGGCTCGTATTTCCGAAACATACCAATATGAAACACGTCATAAACCCCGGAAAACTGTGGCGGTAACACCAAACGATAAGCAACCTCCCCAATCGGTTCAAGAATTTCAAAAGGGCCAATAAATCAAGGGGATAACTTCCCGCTCTTCCCAAATCTCATCAAACCCCTTCTAGGTGATATCTTCAAAAAGACATGATCCCCAACTTCAAAAGACAAAGGTCTCCTCCTACAGTCGACATAATTTTTCTGGCGACTCTGAGCGGTAACTAGCCTCTTACGGATAAGTACTACTTTCTCCGTCATTTCCCGAACCAACTTTGGACCTAACAAAGGTGCATCAGCCATCTCGGCCCAACACACAGGGGATCTATACGGTCGACCATACAAGGCCTCAAACGGTGCCATGCCAATACTAGATTAGAAACTATTGTTATAGGCAAACTCCACTAATGGTAAATGCCTCTCCCATGAACCCTTAAAGTCAAGGACACAGCCTCGAAGCATATCCTCAAGAATCTAGATAGTACGCTCGGACTGCCCGTCAATCTGAGGATGATACGCAGTGCTAAAGGTCAATTTAGTGCCCAAGGCACTTTCCAAACTCTGCCACAACCAAGCAGTGAAACACGGATCTCTATCTGAAACAATCGTCACAGGGACCCCATGCAACCTCACTATGTCCCTAATGTACAAATCGGCAAGATAATCTATTGAGTCACTCACACACATGGGAATAAAATGTGCTGACTTAGTCAAACAGTCAACTACCACCCAAATGGCATCATTACCCCGTTGTGTCCTCGGAAGACCCACAACAAAATCCATCGTGATATGTTCCCACTTCCACTCAGCTATATGCAAGGGTTACAACAAACCCGCTGGCCTCTGATGCTCAGCCTTCACTTGTTGACAAGTAAGGCACTTTGATACAAACACTGCCACATCCTTTTTCATACCTCTCCACCAAAACTAGTGACTAAGATCATGATACATCTTTGTGCCTCTTGGAAGCACCGCCAGGCGTGAATGATGAAACTCTCAGAGTACTTCCTCTCAGCAAAACTCTGGTACAAACAAACGGTCATGGTATCTCACACTCTGGTCGAGATACATAGTCAAACCTCTTTTTACTTTCCCATTGGAGATCTTCTCTCTGAAAGATTCGACCTCAAGATTACCCTTCTGCTCTTCCAACACTCGATTCACAAGTGTAGGTCATGCAACTACTGAAAACAAAGCTGCAGACTCAACAGACTCACCCAGATGCAAGTCAAATTCACCGAGAGTACCCAATATTTCCCATTCTCAAATGGCGATAGGAGCCACACTACTAATAGGCTTCCTACTCAAAGCATCGGCCACAACGTTGGCTGTACCCGGATGATAATGCAATTCAAAATCGTAATCCTCTATGAATTCCATCCACCTCCTCTGTCTTAAATTCAAGTCCTTTTGTGTAAACAAATATTTTAGACTCTTGTGATCAGAGAACACTTCAAATTTTTCTCCATACAAATAGTGCCTTCAAATTTTCAAGGCTAATATCACCACCGCTAACTCTAAGTTGTGAGTAGGGTAATTCCTCCCATGTATTTTCAACTGCCGCGAGCCATAGGCCATTACTTTCCCTCCCTGCATCAATACACAACCTAGACCTTCCCGTGAAGCATCACAATAAACTGAATAACCCAAACCCCTCTCCGGAATAATCAATACTGGAGTAGTGGTGAGTCTAATCTTAAGCTCTTGGAATGACTTCTCACAAGTCTCACTCCACATGAATTTGATTTCTTTTCTCGTCAGCTTAGTCAAAGGTGAAGCTAATCTAGAAAAATCCTTCACAAACCTACGGTAATACCCGGCCAACCCCAAGAAATTACGAATCTTGAAAGCATTCTTAGGATGTGCCCAATCTTGCACTGCCTCTATCTTAGATGAATCTACAGTCACCCCTTCCCCGGATACCACATGGCCTAAGAACTTAACCTCTGTCAGCCAGAATTCACATTTCCCAAACTTACCATACAGCTTGTTGGCTTTAAGTAACTCAAGTACTACTCGCAAATGTTCCTCGTGTTCCTCCTCGGAAGGTGAATAAATCAAAATGTCGTCCATAAAGACAACCACAAAATGATCTAAGAACTCACGAAATATAGCAATCCCGATTTTCCCCGTCATTTATTGTGTTCCGGACTTGGGTTCCGTGGTTGTATGTTGTTGTATATATCTCTTTTCCGTCCTTTAATCCTTTTTATTTAAGTTTTGGGGTGTGTTGGGTGAGTTTGGAACATGTTGGTTGTGAGTTGGGACAAATGGTTGCTGCCCAGGTTTTGGCTTCTTCGCTCAAGCAAGACTTTTTGTGCTCGAGTGAGCCTTGGGTATTTGTTTCTTTGCTCGAGCGAAGGTTCTTGCGCTCGAGCAAGAATTGAGGGTCTTCAAGTTTCTTTTCAGACGCAGCTTTCGCTCGAGCGAGCTTTCTTGCACTCGAGCGAGATTTGTGTTATTTGTCCCTTCGCTCGAGCGAGCACTCTTGCGCTCGAGCATGCGTCTGCATCTTTGTTAGACCTGAAGGATGGTATTCTTCGCTCGAGCGAGCATTCTTGCGCTTGAGCGTGCTTCTGCGTTGCCGACCTGAAGCTTTGAATTGTGCGCTCAAGCGAGGCTTCTTGCACTAGAGCGAGGTTGTTGTTGTGTCTGGTCGCTCGAGCGACAAGTCCTTCACTCGAGCGAGCCTCGCATATATCAGTTCGCAGCAGAGATAAAACACACCATTTTTTATCCTCTTCTTTCACACAAACCCTAGATCGGCTGTCTCTCTCACTAAAATACTCATTCTCTCTACAAATACTCCATGATCTAGAGGTTTCCATCCTACTCCCTTTGTTAAAAAGCTAGAGTTTCGCGTGGGCCATCTTTGGATTCGAAAAAGTGCAAGTTTGGAGCATCTTTGGGTTTCTCTTCTTCTCCTTTGAGCTTCTCCATTTGAGGTAGGGATAATCTACTCACTCCTATGAGTTTTAACATAAATGTTAGTCGTTTTGTATATATGGTTGGTTTGGGTGAAGTTAGGGTTTGAATTTGAAATAATAAAAGAGGGGTTTTCAAATTTTGGGTTCTATATGTATGTGAGATCTTGAGAATGGGGATATTTGTGTTTAATGTGTGAGATTTGACCTTGGGTGCAATATTTGAGAAAAGGGGGAAAATGCCCTAATTGGACTTATATAACTTATGTGTATAAGTGATGAAATTAATTGTGAAAATATGAAATTGGTTTGAAAATTATGAAATTGGAGAAAATTGAAATGTAATGGTGTAGTTGGATTGATAAATCACTCACCTATGGAAAAGTTGATAAATTATCTGTTTGATAGATTTATTTATCTGTTTAGAAATAACCGTTTTGGGCTATCAGTGGAGGATAGCCATGATTGTTGTAGAAAATGCATGATGATTTGGTGAATTGAAACTAATGAATGGGAATAAGTCATTGAATATGACGATTGGATTAACACGTTGAATATGTGATTTATTTTGGTCATTGTATATAACGTGTTTAAATACATTGTATATGTATCTTTGTTTGGGAAGAGATAGGGGATGTACTCTAATGTTTGGGAGGAGATAGGGGATAGACTCCATTGATAATTAAGTTGGCCGGAGTGTCCAAGGTGAAAGTCCCGAAATCTTAAATATATTTGGGTGCCGATTCCCTCGGACGTAGTTCCGTAAAATGGCAAATGTATTGAAGTATACGAATGCTATTTATGATAGAAGTGTTGTTATATGAGTTGTAGTCTCATTTGAATTGTTTGGATAAACGAACCATGTCAATGAATTGAATTGGAAGTAGAAATGAAAACGGATTGAAATATGAATGTCAATGTTGATTGATTAGGGAAATGGTGTAAGTTGGTTCACATGTGTTAAACATTTATCAGATGCTAATGTTTTAGTTAATTCTCATATTTGTTTAGCATATCTCTACTAGGCCTTGGCTTACCCTATTTGGGACACCATTTTTCAGGTACATGCGATATACTACCTCCACGGGTATAGCTGGGAGGTTTAGGAGCTAAAGGCTTCATTTTGATGTTTTGTCATTATTTGTATTTAAATGTAAATCTAAGCCAAGGAGGGCTTTACTTGTAAAGGATTTAGAACTCTTCTTTTGTTGTAACCAAGTGACAACTTGGAAAGATGTAAGTCCATGTGGCATTTTATTATGTTGTAAACATTTGGAATTTATATGAAATACCCTTTTGTAATATTAACTCTAATGAATGGAAATGTGACTTATCTATCATGTTTATAGAATTGTTAGATGATGGGTTGATGAATTTTTTTTTTGAGGGCGTTACAACTTGGTATCAGAGCGTACCGGGTTTGAATACTTTGGGTACGTGGGAAGTGGTTAGTACCACAACGGGTTTGTCTCGCTTGTTAGAGACTTATGTATGATGTTCTGTGTTTATATGATAACTTGCTTATGTGACTACATGGGTATGGAATTTAGTTTCTAGGATGTTGATCGGGTTCATGGTCTTTTGGGAGTCTTGTTGGAAAGGCACTTGATCACTGCCGTTTTTAACTGGAACTCTAGCAATGCCACGGGACGGTCATTATCCGAAGACGAAATTCGTATGTGTTTGCGTGATTATGTGCTTACGTGGAATGAATTACCGTTGTCCAATGTATTAAGACGCGAGTGAAATAGCTTCAGCACATTTGTGAATGTGCTAATGTCTTTGTTACCTTTATTACAATGTCAGGACGAGGTCGTGGTGGTAGGCGTGGTAGGCCTAGGAGGCAGGAGATGCCTATACCGGATGAGATTCCGGCGCAGGAGGAGGGAGTTAGTCAGGCCAACGTGGCCAAGCCAGTAGGTCAGTAGGCCATGGGCGCCTTAGCCCACGAAATGGCATGAGCATTAAGGGAATCTATGGACATTCTCAGGGCTGAGAATCAAGTCCAGGACCATGTAGCTGAAGCTGGGCCGTCTTTTCTGAAAAGGGAGTTCTTCCGGTCGAATCCGAATGAATTTTTGGGAGATCCTAAGGAGCCGCTGAAGGCTGATGAATGGATTGAACAGATGACGAAGACGTTTGAGATGCTTGGCATCGAAGACGGAGGTTTGAGAGTGACCTTGGCGTCCTTCCAGTTGAAGGGAGACGCGGGTCAGTGGTGGAAGTATGCGCGGAGGCGCATTGGAGGGACTTGGGAGGCCTTTGTTAAAGCTTTCCAGGACAAATATTTACCGGCTACGATGAGGGAGAAGTTGAGGGATCAATTCTCCAAGTTGGTGCAGCTAAGCACCCCAGTGGAAGAGTTCGAAGCCACTTTTACTAGCTTGTCTAGGTTCGTACCGGAGTTGGTGGCGACTGAGGAGCGTAGATGTTTGGAGTTCGAGAAGAGATTACGAACCAAGCTCATGTTTTGAGTTGTTGGGTCCATGATTAGAGATTATGGACGCCTTGTGGAGGCTGCAGCCCATCTTGAGACAATTATGTATGCAGAGGAGGAGAGAATGAGGGGCTCCAGGAAGAGTCAGGATAACCAGGGGGATGGTAAAAGACAGAGGGGTTCTAACCCTCACAATCATAGGGAGTGCATTCGAGATCCACCTTTCCAGTACCGAGTTCGAGTTCTAAGAAAGGTAGTCAGGGAGACATTACTTGTTGCAAATGTGGTCAGTTGGGCCACAAGTCTCCAGCTTGCCCACAGAGAGGAGGAGGGCAACGTGCAACATCTTCTTCGGCTCGTTCTCAGGGCTAGAGTCAGGACAGAGGCCAGCCGCTCACTTGTTATCAGTGTGGGCAGGCGGGGCACCTGAAGAGGTTTTGCCCACAGTTGGGTGGCACACCTGGTGCGTCTGGTTCGAGACAGACACAGAGTTACCAGCCAACGCAGTCAGTTCAGGCCTCGAGGGCCAATCAGGGAGCCTCTTCGGCTCAGTCTGTGCAGCAGCCTTATGCTCCGAGAGGTGAGCAGGTAGATCAGAGACCTACAGGGCACGTGTATGCAGTTACAGCACTAGATCTTGTATCGGCTCCATCTGTTGTGAGAGGTACCTTTTTGTTTTGAAACTCGATTGCCAATGTGTTAATTAATACGGGTGCATCCCACTCCTTTATGTCTTCTACATTTGCATCTGTTTTGGGATTGGAGTTGGCGCAGTTAGCATCTCCTATTTGTGTGGTATCGCTTATTGGGGGTGAGATAGTTTTGAAACAGAGATGTCGGGCTGTGATATAGAGGTCGCCGATCGCCGGCTTCCATTTTCTTTTGTATTGATGGACATGTCTAGGTTTGATATGATTTTGGGTATGGACTGGTTATCGTCATACCGGGCTGTTATAGATTGTTACCGCTAGAGGGTTACTGTATGTACCTTGAGCGGCGAGTGTTTCCATTTCTTAGGGGATCTAGTTGGAAGGGTTTTACCACCAGTGTATGATCCGCGAGGGCGGGGTGAGCTTAGTTGTCTTCTCGCTAGCTTTATGAGTAGTGAGTGTGATGAGACTCGGATTGAGTTGCCAAAAGTGGTTTGTAAGTACTCGGACGTCTTTCCCGAGGATCTTATTAGTTTACCACCCCATCGAGAGATTGAGTTCTCTATTGACTTAGTGTCTGGCACGGCACCGATTTCCATGTCACCGTATCGTTTTGCCCCAGCCGAGTTGAGTGAGTTGAAGATTCAACTCCAGGTGCTACTAGATAAGGGTTTTATTCGCCCTAGTACTTCACCTTGGGGAGCACTGGCCCTCTTTGCTAAGAAGAAAGATGGGGCTTTGAGACTTTGCATTAATTACCGAAAGTTGAACTAGGTTACAGTTAAGAACAAATATCCTATGCCTCGTATAGATGATCTGTTTGATCTGTTGAAAGGATCCCACTGTTTCTCTAAGATAGACTTGAGATCGGGCTACCATCAGTTGAGAGTTAGGGAGGAAGGTATCCCGAAAACGGCATTCCGTACGCAGTATGGCCATTATGAGTTTCTGGTGATGCCTTTTGGGCTAACCAATGCCCCAGCCGTGTTCATGGACTTGGTGAACCGGATTTTCCAGGAGTTCTTAGATCGCTTCGTGGTCGTCTTTGTGGACGACATTCTGATTTATTCGCCTTCTGAGGAGGAGCACGAGGAACACTTGCGAGTGGTGCTGGAATTGCTTAGAGCCCATAAGCTGTATGCTAAGTTTGAGAAGTGTGAGTTCTGGCTAAGAGAGGTTAAATTCTTAGGCCAAGTGGTATCCGAGGAACGGGTGTAACGCCCTCAAAATTAAACCCATAATAAATAATATAAACATGCATTATTATATTAAAACAATAATATAAATCCATCCATCAGAGTATTATGAAATAAAACATCAGAATAAATGCCCTACGGGCTTACATCTTGCCAAGCCAACACTTGGACACAATTCACTGAGTTCTAACTCAAAAACAGATAAAGCCCTAGGCTTGAAAGATTACATTGTTCAAATAAAACAAATAGAAATAAGACAAGTCTTCAAATTCAATTCCTCACAAGCTAAGTCCTTGGAGGGAGTGAACCACCTGAACCTGAAAAATAAAGTTCCCATATAGGGTGAGCCACAGCCCAGTAGAGAAATACTAAACCAAGCATAAGAATTAACTAAAGCATTAGCATCTGATACATGGTTAACACTCTACAATCAAGTTACAATTTTCATGACACAAATGTCTACATTGCCTATGACACACTGTCTATGGCACTCTTCACTTTCCAATCTTTATTCAACTTTTCAAATTATATCATTATGGCTCAGAACCTGGCCAACTATCACAGTGATCCAGATGTCACAAAATAAATGAGACTAAAGCTCAAATCACAACACTTCCATACTTCCAATTGATGCACATTATAATGATGCATCATGTCAACAACATATAGCAATATTGCTATTATCAATAAGCACACATATGAGTGATGCTATTGGAGTCCATCCCCTATCTCCTCCCAACAAATCCGGTTTAGAGGTCCATCCCCTATCTTCCCCTAAACCGTGGAGTTCATCCCCTATCTCCTCCAAATGAAATGCATATGCAATGAAACACACAATTGCCATATACAACACGTAATCAATACAAGTAATGTTCTGTATTAATTCAACCGTCAACCTAAGTGACATAATTTCAGTTATACCTATGCCGCATGCAAGGTCTACAACAATCAATGACTATCCTCCACCGATAGCCCAAAACAGTTATTTCTAAACAAGAAATAAATACAACATTGAATATAAAATTAACATTCTCATAGGTAAGTATTTAAACTACCCAACTATATCATTAATCTCATAATTTCCCAATCTCATGAATTAAACTAAATTCCACATTTTTCCCTTAAATTAATTATACAAATTAATCTAAGCCAAAACCCTAAGGTTCTCCCAAAATTACCAAACTACCCCCACATACCAAAATACCAACACTTAGGATTAAAACATATAAATGGAGTAGGAAATCCCTACCTCAAAGAAAGAACCAGAAAAGATGATGACGACGAAGATGCTCGAAACTCCAAAGTGCTCCAAACTGACAACTGCTCAGATTAAATGGAAGCCCTCACTCTCCTCTATCTTATTTGTAAAAGAACTAGGGCAAAAACCCACCCTAACTAGATCAAATCAAGGAGAGAAGATGAGTTGGGAGAGAGAAAACTCGTAACCTAGGGTTTTATAAACTGAAAGGGGCTGAAAAACTGTTTAAAAACACGAAATCACGATTTTATACTCAGCAGTTCCGCTCGAGCGGACAAAACCCCGCTCGAGCGTACACTCACAGACTCCCGCTCGAGCGGACAATCCCACGCTCGAGCGGCGGATGCACACTCCCAGCATCTCGACAAACCAGGTCCCCGCTCGAGCGTCCAAGTCCCCGCTCGAGCGGTCCAACTCCCGCTCGAGCGTCCAACCCTGCACAAGAAAATACTGGATGGGTGTTTTTCCCGCTCGAGCGCCAAAACCCCCGCTCGAGCGGACAAGCCAAAATCTGGGCAACTAGTTTTGGTTCCTAAGCTCAACCAACCTGTTCCAAACCCGCCCGATACATCCTATAACTCCAAATAAGAAAATATAAGACGACAACAACCATTACACAAAGATAGACTCTACGGAACCTAAGTCCGGATACAATAATCAAAAGGGAAAAGACCGGGGTCGTTATAACCTCCCCCCCTTAAAAGAATTTCGTCCCCGAAATTAAGCATGAGTTTGTAAAAACAAGTTTTTCTTAATTCCCAATGATATATATAAAACAATAATCAACAACTTGACCAACATTGGTCACTTCATCTCTTATCAAGAGATATCTCACAATATGTATAAACCAACATATTTTTCGACCTGCATCAATATTATGCATTATTCCTTTCAATGTTAACAAATTCCATATCATATTCAATCTCATGATATAAACAACACATTCAATATACAAATGTTATATTCCACTTCCATAAAAAGGCAAGTTCAAAATGCTAACATTAAATCCAAAACATTCTCAATGTTTTTCAACTTAAGACATATATAAAATTCTCAAGTTCAACAATATTACAAAAATCTATATATAAGATTTCTAATCACTAAACATGTCCGGATATTTCTCACGGACTTCCAACTCACGTTCCCAAGTGGCTTCCTCCACTCCGTGATGCTTCCACAAAACCTTCACCAAAGGGATGGTTTTGCCTCGCAAAACTTGATCCCGCCTATCCAAGACTCGAACCGGTCTCTCCTCATATGAGACATCCTCATCAACAACTAAATCAGTCCAATCCAGTACATGTGACGGATCTGGCTCATATTTCCGAAGCATACTCACATGAAACACATCATGAACTCCGGATAACTGCGGTGGCAAAGCTAAACGATAAGCAGCCTCGCCAATCCTCTCAAGGATCTCAAAAGGCCCAATGAACCGAGGGGACAACTTCCCGCTCTTCCCAAACCTCATCAAACCTCGTTTGGGTGATATCTTCAGAAAGACATGATCACCCACCTCAAACAGTAAAGGTCTCCTCCTACGGTCGGCATAAGATTTCTGACGACTCTGGGCTGTAACAAGCCTCTTACGGATAAGCTCAACTTTCTCCGTCGTTTCCCTCACCAACTCCGGACCTAATAGAGGTGCATCACCCACCTCGGCCCAACAAACTGGAGATCTACAAGGTCGGCCATACAAGGCCTCAAACGGTGCCATACCAATACTAGACTGGAAACTGTTGTTGTAGGCAAACTCCACTAATGGTAAGTGCCTCTCCCACGACCCACTAAAGTCGAGAACACAACCCCGAAGCATATCCTTAAGGATCTGAATAGTACGCTCGGACTGCCCGTCAGTCTGAGGATGATAAGCCGTGCTAAGGGTCAACTTAGTGCCTAAAGCACTCTGCAAACTCTGCCACAACCTGGCAGTAAAACGAGGATCTCTATCTGAGACGATCGTCACTGGGACCCCGTGCAACCTCACTATGTCCCGGATATACAAGTCGGCAAGATGATCTACCGAATCTCTAACACGCATCGGAATGAAGTGCGCTGACTTCGTCAACCGGTCTACCACCACCCAAATGGCATCACTACCCCGCTGAGTCCTCGGAAGACCCACAATGAAGTCCATAGTGACATGCTCCCACTTCCACTCGGCAATAGGCAAAGGTTGCAACAAACCCGCTGGCCTCTGATGCTCGGCCTTCACTTGCTGACAAGTAAGGCACCTAGACACGAAAGCTGCCACATCTCTCTTCATACCCCGCCACCAGAACTGGCGACCCAAATCCCGATACATCTTAGTGCCTCCCGGATGCACCGCAAGGCGTGAATGATGAAACTCTCGGAGTACCTCCTCTCGGCAAGACTCCGGCACAAACAGACGGTCTCGTATCTCACACTCAGGTCGGGATACACCGTCAAACCCTTTCAACCTTCCCATTGGAAATCTTCTCTCGGAGAGATTCTACCTCAAGATCACCCCTCTGAGCCTCTAACACTCGAGTCACAAGTGTAGGCTGTGCAACAACAGAAAACAAGGCCGCAGCCTCTACGGATTCGCCCAGATGCAAATCAAACTCCCCAACTGCACCCAACATTCCCACTCCCGGATGGCTATACTAGCTAAGTCACCAACAGGTTTCCTACTAAGGGCATCGGCCACAACATTGGCCTTCCCCGGATGATAGTGCAACTCGAAGTCATAATCCTCAATGAACTCCATCCACCTCCTCTGCCTCAAATTCAAGTCTTTCTGTGTAAACAGATATTTCAGACTCTTATGATCCGAGAATACCTCGAACTTCTCACCATAAAGATAATGCCTCCAAATCTTCAAGGCAAAAATCACAGCTGCTAATTCTAAATCATGCGTAGGGTAATTCTTCTCATGAATTTTCAACTGACGTGAACCATAGGCAACCACTTTCCCCTCTTGCATCAACACACAACCCAGACCCTCTCGTGAGGCGTCACAATAGACTGCATAACCCAACCCTCTCTCCGGAATAATCAAGACTGGAGCGGTGGTCAGTCTAACCTTCAACTCCTGAAACGACTTTTCACAAGTCTCACTCCATACAAATTTGACTCCCTTCCGAGTCAATCTAGTCAACGGTGAAGCTAACCTGGAGAAATCCTTTCACAAACCGACGGTAATACCCAGCTAATCCCAGAAAACTGCGGATCTCAAACACACTCTTAGGCTGTGCCCAATCTTGCACTGCCTCAGTCTTGGATGTATCAACAGACACCCCTTCCCCGAAACTACATGGCCTAAGAACTTCACC
Source organism: Camellia japonica (assembly GCA_030407325.1). NCBI lineage: Eukaryota > Viridiplantae > Streptophyta > Magnoliopsida > Ericales > Theaceae > Camellia > Camellia japonica. The sequence goes on from JAPPVO010000019.1 coordinate 26,950,061, forward strand.
TCTTCTAGCCAAAACTCACACTTCCCGAACTTAGCATAAAGCTTATGGGCTCTAAGTAACTCTAGCACCACTCTCAAGTGTGCCTCGTGCTCTTCCTCTGAAGGTGAATAAATCAAAATGTCGTCCACGAAGACGACCACAAAACGATCCAAGAATTCCCGGAAGATCCGGTTCATCAAATCCATAAACACTGCCGGTGCATTGGTGAGCCCGAATGGCATCACCAGAAACTCATAATGGCCATACCGCGTACGGAATGCCGTCTTCGGAATATCCTCCTCCCTGACCCTCAACTGGTGGTAACCCGATCTCAAATCTATCTTAGAGAAACAACGGGAACCCTTCAACTGGTCGAACAGATCATCTATACGAGGCATAGGGTACTTATTCTTAACCGTAGCCCGATTCAATTTCCGGTAATCTATACATAGTCTCAAAGCACCACCTTTCTTTTTAACAAAGAGGGCCGGTGCTCCCCACGGCGAAACACTAGGACGGATATAGCCCTTATCTAGCAACTCCTGAAGCTGAATCTTCAACTCAACTAACTCGGCTGGGGCAAAACGGTAAGGTGCCATAGAAATCGGCGCCGTGCCGGGCACTAAATCAATAGAGAACTCAATCTCTCGCTGAGGTGGCAAACTAACAAGATCCTCGGGAAAAACGTCCGAATACTCACAAACCACCCTCGGCAACACAATCTGGGTCTCATCACCCTCACTAATCGAAAGACTAGCAAGTAGACCACTAAGCTCACTCCGCCCTCGCGGATCATACCCCGGTGGCAAAACACTACCAACTCGGTCCCCCAGAAAACGAAAACACTCCCCGTTCACGGTACAACAAGTGACCCTCTGACGGTAGCAATCAATAACTGCCCGGTATGACGACAACCAGTCCATACCCAAAATAACATCAAAGCCCTTCATGGGCATAACTACAAAAGAGAAAGGGATTCTATGATCATCGACCTCTATATCACAACCCCTAACACCTTGTTTCAAAATCAACTCACCCCCAAGAGGCGACACTACACAAATAGGAGATGCTAACTGAGCTAACTCCAACTCCAAAATAGATGCAAATGCAGCAGACACAAAGGAATGAGATGCACCCGTATCAATCAGAACACTAGCAACTGAATTGCAAAACAAGAAGGTACCTCTCACAACAGACGGAGCCGGTACTAGATCCTGCGCGGTAACAGCATACACGCGCCCAGACGACCTCTGGTCAACCTGCTCACCCCTCGGAGCAGTAGACTGCTGCACAGACTGGGACGAAGAAGCCCCCTGATTGGCCCTCGAGGCCTGACCCGACTGAGCTGGCTGCTGACCCTGAGTCTGCCTCAAACCAGATGCACCAGGTGTGCCACTCAACTGCGGGCAATACCTCTTCATGTGCCCTGGCTGACCACACTGATAGCACGAGAGTGGCTGGCCTCTACCCTGACTCTGGCTCTGAGATCGAGCCGAAGAAGATGCTGCTCTCTGTACCCCTCCCCTCTGAGGACAAACTGGAGACTTGTGGCCCAGCTGGCCACACTTGAAACAGGTGATATCTCCCTGACTGCCTTTCCCAGAGCTAGCACTCGGCACTGGAAAAGTGGATCTAGAAAAACTACTCTGAGGCTGCTGAGGAGTGAAACCTCTCTGCCTCCTGCCATCGCCCTGACCATCCTGACTCCTCTTGGAGCCTTTCTGCCCTTCTTCCTCCTCCCGCATCGCGATCTCAGTATGGGCTGCTGCATCAACCAAACGCCCAAAATCCCTAATCATAGTCGGCACAACTCTCAATTTGAGGCCGCGCCTCAACTTCTTCTCGAACTCTATACACCGACGTCCTCGGACGCCACTAACTCAGGTGCGAACCTGGACAAACTAGTAAATAAGGCCTCAAACTCAGCCACTGATGAACTATTCTGCTTCAGCTGGCAGAACTGATCTCTCAACGTCTCCTGAACAGCTGGAGACAGGTACTTCTCCTGAAAAGCATTCACAAACGCTCCCATGTACCTCCAACACGAGCCTTAATGAATTTCCACCACTGACCCGCATCCCCTTTCAGCTGGAAAGATGCCAAGGTCACCTTCAACCCCTCGTCTTCGATGCCAAGCATCTCAAACGTTTTCGTTGTCTGTTCGAGCCATTCGTCTGCCTTAAGCGGCTCGCTAGGATCACCTACAAACACGTCCGGTTGAGACCGGAAAAACTCCCTCTTCAGAAAAGAAGGCCTGCATCTGCAGCAACTACCGGGGCTGGAACTACCTGGGCTGGATTCGCAGCCCTCAGAATGTCAACTGACGCCTGAAATGCCCCTGCTATCTCTTGGGCCAAAGCGCCCATAAACGGCTGTCCTACTGGCTCGGCCACATTGGCCTGGCCAACACCCTCCTGAACTGCCGGAATCTCCTCCGGTATAGGCACTTCCTGCCTAGCCTGCCTACCGCGCCTACCGCGACCTCGTCCTCGTCCTGACATCCTATTAAAGGAAACAAAGACGTTAGCACATTAATAAATGTGCCGAAGCTAAACACTCACGTCCTAATGCATTGGACAACAATAAATCACACCACGTAAGCACATAATCACATAAGCACCTACGAATTTCATTCCTGGATAATGATAGTCCCGAGGGTTACTAAAGTTCCGGTTGGAAACACATTGATCAAGTGCCTTTCCAACAAGACTTCAGAGACTCAAGGATCCAATCAATATCTAGAAACTACATTCCATACCCATATATCACATAAACATGTTATCATATAAGCATGTAATCATTACACTAAGTCTCTATCAAACGAGACGAACCCATTGTGATACTAATCACTTCCCACGTACCCAAAGTATTCAAACCCGGTACGCTCTGATACCAAGTTGTAACGCCCTCAAAATAAACCCATAATAAATAATATAAACATGCATTATTATATAAAACAATAATATAAATCCATCCATCAGAGTATTATGAAATAAAACATCAGAACAAATGCCCTACGGGCTTACATCTTGCCAAGCCAACACTTGGACACAATTCACTGAGTTCTAACTCAAAAACAGATAAAGCCCTAGGCTTGAAAGATTACATTGTTCAAATAAAACAAATAGAAATAAGACAAGTCTTCAAATTCAATTCCTCACAAGCTAAGTCCTTGGAGGGAGTGAACCACCTGAACCTGAAAAATAAAGTTCCCATATAGGGTGAGCCACAGCCCAGTAGAGAAATACTAAACCAAGCATAAGAATTAACTAAAGCATTAGCATCTGATACATGGTTAACACTCTACAATCAAGTTACAATTTTCATGACACAAATGTCTACATTGCCTATGACACACTGTCTATGGCACTTTTCACTTTCCAATCTTTATTCAACTTTCAAATTATATCATTATGGCTCAGAACCTGGCCAACTATCACAGTGATCCAGATGTCACAAAATAAATGAGACTAAAGCTCAAATCACAACACTTCCATACTTCCAATTGATACACATTATAATGATGCATCATGTCAACAACAATATACAATATTGCTATTATCAATAAGCACACATATGAGTGATGCTATTGGAGTCCATCCCCTATCTCCTCCCAACAAATCCGGTTTAGAGGTCCATCCCTATCTTCCCTAAACGTGGAGTTCATCCCTATCTCTCCCAAATGAAATGCATATGCAATGAACACAAATTGCCATATACAACACGTAATCAATACAAGTAATGTCTTGTATTAATTCAACCGTCAACCTAAGTGACTAATTCAGTTATACCTAGCCGCATGCAAGGTCTACAACAATCAATGACTATCCTCCACCGATAGCCCAAAACAGTTATTTCTAAACAAGAAATAATACAACATTGAATATAAATTAACATTCTCATAGGTAATATTTAAACTACCAACTATATCATTAATCTCATAATTTCCCAATCTCATGAATTAAACTAAATTCCACATTTTTCCCTTAAATTAATTATACAATTAATCTAAGCCAAAACCCTAAGGTTCTCTCCCAAAATTACCAAACTATACCCACATACCAAATACCAACACTTAGGATTAAAACATATAAATGGAGTAGGAAATCCCTACCTCAAAGAAAGAACCAGAAAAGATGATGAGAAGAAGATGCTCGAAACTCCAAAGTGCTCCAAACTGACAATGCTCAGATTAAATGGAAGCCCTCACTCTCCTCTATCTTATTTGTAAAAGAACTAGGGCAAAAACCCACCCTAACTAGATCAAATAAAGAGAAGAGAGAAGATGAGTGGAGAGAGAGAGAAAACTCGTAACCTAGGGTTTTATAAACTGAAAGGGGCTGAAAAACTGTTTAAAAACACGAAATCACGATTTTATACTCAGCAGTTCCGCTCGAGCGGACAAAACCCCGCTCGAGCGTACACTCACAGACTCCCGCTCGAGCGGACAATCCCACGCTCGAGCGGCGGATGCACACTCCCAGCATCTCGACAAACCAGGTCCCCGCTCGAGCGTCCAAGTCCCCGCTCGAGCGGTCCAAACTCCCGCTCGAGCGGTCCAACCCTGCACAAAGGAAAACTGGATGGGTGTTTTTCCCGCTCGAGCGCCAAAACCCCCGCTCGAGCGGACAAGCCAAAATCTGGGCAACTAGTTTTGGTTCCTAAGCAACCAACCTGTTCCAAACCCGCCAATACATCCTATAACTCCAAATAAGAAATATAAGACGACAACAACCATACACAAAAGATAGACTCTACGGAACCTAAGTCCGGATACAATAATCAAAAGGGAAAAGACCGGGGTCGTTATAACCTCCCCCCCTTAAAAGAATTTCGTCCCCGAAATTAAGCATGAGTTTGTAAAAAAACAAGTTTTTCTTAATTCCCAATGATATATAAAACAATAATCAACAACTTGACCAAAATTGGTCACTTCATCTCTTATCAAGAGGTATCTCACAATATGTAAACCAACATATTTTTCAACCTGCATCAATATTATGCATTATTCCTTTCAATGTTAACAAATTCCATATCATATTCAATCTCATGATATAAACAACACATTCAATATATAAATGTTATATTCCACTTCCATAAAAAGGCAAGTTCAAAATGCTAACATTAAATCCAAAACATTCTCAATGTTTTCAACTTAAGACATATATAAAATTCTCAAGTTCAACAATATTACAAAATCTATATACAAGATTTCTAATCACTAAACATGTCCGGATATTTCTCACGGACTTCCAACTCACGTTCCCAAGTGGCTTCCTCCACTCCGTGATGCTTCCACAAAACCTTCACCAAAGGGATGGTTTGCCTCGCAAAACTTGATCCCGCCTATCCAAAGACTCGAACCGGTCTCTCCTCATATGAGACATCCTCATCAACAACTAAATCAGTCCAATCCAGTACATGTGACGGATCTGGCTCATACTTCCGAAGCATACTCACATGAAACACGTCATGAACTCCGGATAACTGCGGTGGCAAAGCTAAACGATAAGCAGCCTCGCCAATCCTCTCAAGGATCTCAAAAGGCCCAATAAACCGAGGGGACAACTTCCCGCTCTTCCCAAACCTCATCAAACCCGCTTAGGTGATATCTTCAGAAAGACATGATCACCCACCTCAAACAGTAAAGGTCTCCTCCTACGGTCAGCATAAGATTTCTGACGACTCTGTGCTGTAACAAGCCTCTTACGGATAAGCTCAACTTTCTCCGTCGTTTCCCTCACCAACTCCGGACCCAACAGAGGTGCGTCACCCACCTCAGCCCAACAAACTGGAGACCTACACGGTCGGCCATACAAGGCCTCAAACGGTGCCATACCGATACTAGACTGGAAACTGTTGTTGTAGGCAAACTCCACTAATGGTAAGTGCCTTTCCCACGACCCACTAAAGTCGAGAACACAACCCCGAAGCATATCCTCAAGGATCTGAATAGTACGTTCGGACTGCCCGTCAGTCTGAGGATGATAAGCCGTGCTAAGGGTCAACTTAGTGCCTAAAGCACTCTGCAAACTCTGCCACAACCTGGCAGTAAAACGAGGATCTCTATCTGAGACGATCGTCACTGGGACCCCGTGCAACCTCACTATGTCCCGGATATACAAGTCGGCAAGATGATCTACCGAATCTCTAACACGCATAGGAATGAAGTGCGCTGACTTCGTCAACCGGTCTACAACCACCAAATGGCATCACTACCCCGCTGAGTCCTCGGAAGACCACAACGAAGTCCATAGTGACATGCTCCCACTTCCACTCGGCAATAGGCAAGGGTTGCAACAAACCCGCTGGCCTCTGATGCTCGGCCTTCACTTGCTGACAAGTAAGGCACCTAGATACGAAAGCTGCCACATCTCTCTTCATACCCCGCCACCAGAACTGGCGACCCAAATCCCGATACATCTTAGTACCTCCCGGATGCACCGCAAGGCGCGAATGATGAAACTCTCGGGAGTACCTCCTCTCGGCAAGACTCCGGCACAAACAGACGGTCTCGGTATCTCACACTCAGTCGGGATACACCGTCAAACCCTTCTCAACCTTCCCATTGGAAATCTTCTCTCGGAGAGATTCTACCTCAAGATCACCCCTCTGAGCCTCTAACACTCGAGTCACAAGTGTAGGCTGTGCAACAACAGAAAACAAGGCCGCAGCCTCTACGGATTCGCCCAGATGCAAATCAAACTCCCCAACTGCACCCAACATCTCCCACTCCCGGATGGCTATACTAGCTAAGTCACCAACAGATTTCCTACTAAGGGCATCGGCCACAACATTGGCCTTCCCCGGATGATAGTGCAACTCGAAGTCATAATCCTCAATGAACTCCATCCACCTCCTCTGCCTCAAATTCAAGTCTTTCTGTGTAAACAGATATTTCAGACTCTTATGATCCGAGAATACCTCGAACCTCTCACCATAAAGATAATGCCTCCAAATCTTCAAGGCAAAAATCACAGCTGCTAACTCTAAATCATGCGTAGGGTAATTCTTCTCATGAATTTTCAACTGACGTGAACCATAGGCAACCACTTTCCCCTCTTGCATCAACACACAACCCAGACCCTCTCGTGAGGCATCACAATAGACTGCATAACCCAACCCTCTCTCCGGAATAATCAAAACTGGAGCGGTGGTCAGTCTAACCTTCAACTCCTGAAACGACTTTTCACAAGTCTCACTCCATACAAATTTGACTCCCTTCCGAGTCAATCTAGTCAACGGTGAAGCTAACCTGGAGAAATCTTTCACAAACCGACGGTAATACCCAGCTAATCCCAGAAAACTGCGGATCTCAAACACACTCTTAGGCTGTGCCCAATCTTGCACTGCCTCAGTCTTGGATGTATCAACAGACACCCCTTCCCCCGAAACTACATGGCCTAAGAACTTCACCTCTTCTAGCCAGAACTCACACTTCCCGAACTTAGCATAAAGCTTATGGGCTCTAAGTAACTCTAGCACCACTCTCAAGTGTGCCTCGTGCTCCTCCTCTGAAGGTGAATAAATCAAAATGTCGTCCACGAAGACGACCACAAAACGATCCAAGAATTCCCGGAAGATCCGGTTCATCAAATCCATAAACACTGCCGGTGCATTGGTGAGCCCAAATGGCATCACCAGAAACTCATAATGGCCATACCGCGTACGGAATGCCGTCTTCGGAATATCCTCCTCCTGACCTCAACTGGTGGTAACCCGATCTCAAATCTATCTTAGAGAAACAACGGGAACCCTTCAACTGGTCGAACAATCATCTATACGAGGCATAGGGTACTTATTCTTAACCGTAGCCCGATTCAATTTCCGGTAATCTATACATAGTCTCAAAGCACCACCTTTCTTTTTAGCAAAGAGGGCCGGTGCTCCCCACGGCGAAACACTAGGACGGATATAGCCCTTATCTAGCAACTCCTGGAGTTGAATCTTCAACTCAACTAACTCGGCTGGGGCAAAACGGTAAGGTGCCATAGAAATCGGCGCCGTGCCGGGCACTAAATCAATAGAGAACTCAATCTCTCGCTGAGGTGGCAAACTAACAAGATCCTCGGGAAAAAACGTCCGAATACTCACAAACCACCCTCGGCAACACAATCTGGGTCTCATCACACCTCACTAATCGAAAGACTAGCAAGTAGACCACTAAGCTCACTCCGCCCTCGCGGATCATAACCCGGTGGCAAAAACACTACCAACCCGGTCCCCCAGAAAACGAAAACACTCCCCGTTCACGGTACAACAAGTGACCCTCTGACGGTAGCAATCAATAACTGCCCGGTATGACGACAACCAGTCCATACCCAAATAACATCAAAGCCCTTCATGGGCATAACTACAAAAGAGAAAGGGATTCTATGATCATCGACCTCTATATCACACCCCTAACACCTTGTTTCAAAATCAACTCACCCCCAAGAGGCGACACTACACAAATAGGAGATGCTAACTGAGCTAACTCCAACTCCAAAATAGATGCAATGCAGCAG
>JAPPVO010000019.1:26958646-27149145 GCA_030407325.1 Camellia japonica
TATATGCCCCTGCTTCATGCACAACTAAGGTTAATACTTAATTTATCACTATTTATAGCTCATAGTACCACTTTGACACAGTTATCACTAACAGTTGATGTTTGTACTTTGATGATTATCCTGCCTGCTTTCAGATTCTGAGGCACGGTGACTGGCCGAGGTTTAGAATCTTGTGGTCTAATGCATTAGGCCACCCCCAAACTCAAACTATTTGTACCTTTTTGACATTGCAGTGACGGAAAGCTCTTTGTGATTGTCGGTGGGAGCTGCTGCATCAGGTTTTTTTTTCTCTAGGAGACATTTTTTTGGTTTACCAATTTTAGAAGATCGAAAAAATGTGAATGCCTTTCGCTATAATATATGACCCAGACATACTGCTCAAGCTTGGATCAATCCTAACTTATGATCATTGCGTGAAATAAGAAGCTGAAAAAAATGAAACTGTGTACCATAAATTTATGAGCTGAACTGGCGGACTCTTTTTTGATGTACTATGACGGGGCCTAATTTTTTTTTGACAATTTTTAGCTTGGGAAGTTTGAGTAACTTGTTGAGTCAAATGACATCTTGATGATCTACCCTATTGTGCTATATTGATTCATTCTTGCTTCTTGTTTTAGTGTTTTTCAATTAGACTATATTTTGGAATATGAATCGAAAGAACTGTAATACATGAGATGGTTGCAAGTGTATATTATTTTGTAAGGGATTGGGATCCCTCTCCATTACATGATGTCATTTATGTGTTATTATTATAATTAAGTTTGGATAGTTAGGGGGTTATTTGATGTTGGTAAGCTATTAAGTACAGATAAGTTTAGAAGGGATTCCTTCATGTATTTGATACTTGATGTCAATTTTGGAAAGTATCATATACTATGTATACTTCAGGTCACATATGAAAACTTGTTACTTAATAACTCTAAATCGGTTGACACACTAAAATGCTCAAACGGGTTCGGATGTCAACGAAACTTGACACGCGCAACATACTTGGCACACATGACTTGTAGGAGAAGACGGAACTCGATGAAAACTTCTTCTTTACAAACTCTTTTTGTGTTTATTCGATTATTGTTATAGATTATAGCTCAATGTGTACAATCATTGCCTATTTTTAATGGTATTATCATCATTGTAGGATGTAATTAAAGTTTCTTAGGAGAGTTCTGTAATACCAAGAGTCCAATTGGTGGAGGGACTTCTTATTAGTGTCGATCCGTTGTGTGAAATTGATGGAGTTTCAATTGGCCCTAAATTTTGCAAAGTTTTTGTTTTAAAAGCGAACAAGCCGAACGCTGTTTTGGAAACAACATCCCGATGTCTAAGAACAGTTGGAGAAGTTGTGGAAAGATACATTGTGTGGCGCTCGATTCATGTATATGTTACAATCTTATTTATTTATTTATTGAAATAAATATCAAATGTTTTACATTTTCTGTAAGCTTGAAATTAATTATATTGTAAATGATTTGTTTTTTTTGGTTTTTTTTTTGCAGGTGTAACCCTTTTGAGTACGTGATGATATCTTCGCATATCGATATTAGAGTTTACAATCTTATTTTTTTATTTTTTTATTGAAAAAAAATATCAAATGGTTTACATTTTCTGTAAGCTTGAAAATAATTATGTTGTAAATGATATTTTTTTTTCTTTTTTGTTTTTTTTGCAGATGCAAACCTTTTGAGTACGTGATATCTTCGCATGTCGATATGGGAGCTTGCTATTGATATCAAAACAAGCTACATTATATCTGTTTTTATTTTTTTATTTCTATTGTCGATACTAAAAATTTGAGTTCTTGAATTTCAAAAATTATTAGTATTGTTAGGTTATTTTATATATTTTTGTAAATAATATTTGATTGACAATTGTTACAAGGTACATATATTATTCTTGGTATATGATTTTTTGAATGTGAATTTGGATGTGGATGTGGATGTATTTTTAAAAATATTAATAATTTGTATAGGAAATATTTAATAAAATATCATTTTCTAAAAAATAATTTTATTGTGACAATAATAAACCGTCGCTAATGTAATTCTCATTTCCTTATATTTTATTAGCGACGGATTAACCTGTCGCATATACATATTAGTTCCAATCTTTTGCGACGGTTTCAACTGTCGCAAATAAATCTTTTGCGACGGTTTAAACTGTTGCCAATACGGTATTAACTTAATATTACTTTTTTGACGACGTTTTAGACCGTCGCTAATAATACCTTTTGCGACGGCAAATACCGTCGCTAAAAATGGTTTTTTGCGACGGCAATCAACATCGTCACTAAAAATGTCATTTTTTCCCTTTTTTTTGTGTCAGGTGAAACCGTCGCAAAAACTATTGATTAGCCGTCGCTACAAGAATGCGACGGTTTGTAACCGTCGCAAATACTTTTTGTCACGCCCCTTTCTGCCACCCCCCATTTTCCGTCGCTGCTCCGTTGCAAAAAGTCTTTTGCAACGATATATGGACCTTTTGCGACGTTTGAGACCGTCTCAAAAAGTCCATTTTTTAGTAGTGGTATACCATAAAATTTCTCATTGAATAACTTGAACAATTTTGGTAAAATATAACATAGGGTTGAAAGTTACGCTTGGGTGGGCTTTGACAACTTTCTCAGCATAATTTAATTTGAGCTTGACAAACTCTCAATCCGTCCAGGATTTTCACATAGGGGAGCAAAAATATACATACTAACAAAAAAATTTAAATAAAAAATATGAATTACAATATCAATTTTCTATCAACATATAAAAAGCGAAAATAAGATGAAAACACATACAAATAAGCATTTTAATTTTATCCACATTGAAAAATATAACAATTATAAAAACAATTTTTGCACTGAAGTGAGATATCGTGAGTTATACTTGACGCTCTTTCATGTCATTGAAAGCATCAATCAACCTTAAAATCTTGCATAATGTCGTCCTCAATGAAAATGATTAAATAATTAGCTAATACCTTGTTTTATTATCTGAAAATAGGGCTTGTCATCTATGGTGGTCATAAAAATTTATTAATTTTATTATATTTTTTTCTATTTTTTTTACTTTTATACTTTGATCCAATGTTTTATAGATATAGAGGAGCAACTACTTAAATTTTAAAAAAAAAAAAAAAAAAATCAAGATAGGAGGACTAATTAAATTTTTTTTTTAAAATACTAAGAGGGGGTGAACCTCTATAATTTAGAGATAATTATAATTAATACTACTATAATAATGGAGGTTTTTGAAGTCGTATGGGGTCGCCCCTTTTACCCCCCCTGTAGATCTATTCTTGTCCAAATCTACTCGAGTCTTATACCTAGATATGATGAATAATTCTATTTTCACACATTAATTCTTTTTAGTTCATACACTTAAAAAAAAAAAAAAAAAAAAAAAAAAAAAAAAAAATTCTTAACACTATTTTATTCTAGAATCAAATTATCATAATATCCTTATCTTCTTCTATCCAAATCTTAATTCTAAAACACCACAACCATTCTTGATTGCCAGTGCCAGCCCTCTCTTCTGCCATGCCTTCTTTCCCCTCCCGTTTGTGATCACCTTCTGCCATAAACCATACACTCTCACATGCCCCTACCACGAACCACCCATTTTCGAGATTGACTGTGAAGGTCTAAGATGAAAGATGATGAGCTGTAATAGCAATTGTAGTAGTGATGGAGGGCTGAGAGTGATAACAACGATAACAATGGAGGATTAGGTGAATGGATGAAAGAAAAATTAAGATTTTAAAAATTGAAGATGAAAGTATTATTGAAATAAAGACATATATATTGAGAAAAAAAAAATTATGGTGTTCATTAAGTAAGTGGAAATAGAATTACTCAAATATGATCGAGGAGTCTTGTTTTGCATATACAACCAGGCGAGAAGTCGTGTTTGGCATAATAATAAGAATATACCACGCCCTAATGACCGTGGACTATCAATGACAACAACTAGATAACCTTTCAATGTAAATATCCAAAGGGTTTTGGTTTGTGTATTTATATTAAGAAATGTGAGAAATAAACAGACCTTCAATTGATAAATTTCATATATTATCTATCTATCTATCTATCTATCTATCTATCTATATATATATATTATTGGAGAATAATGGTGAACTACATGGTTGCTTCTTCGGCTGCAACATTTTGTCTCATCGCTTGTTGCATTTTTCTGATTTGGAATTTGTACCGCCTACAAGAAGTTCCGGCTCCACCACTACAATTTGCCACCGTTTCTCGTACAGGTTACTCTCTACCCCCTCATCTTATCAAGTATGGATATTTTAAAGAGGAAATATCATTTTGCCCTTAAATTATACTTCGATGATCAATTTAACCCTTATATTTCTTATCATTTTAATTTTTCACCTAAACTATTCAATTTAGATGAACTTCACCCCAGTTGTCAGCTACTGTCTATAATTAAACGGCACTTGCTGTCATCTTCATTTGAGATTCATTTTATTTAATTGATATTTTTTAGATAATTTGGAGGGCAAAATAAAATTTCAAACGAAATCTCGGTGCCATGTCAATAACTTCTGTTTGATTATAAACGGCAACTAACGACAAGGTAAAATTGATCCAAAATCAAATAATTTAGGTACAAAATTGAAATTATAAAAAGTACATGGATTAAATTGATTATCGATGTATAATTTTGGGAGTAAAATGAAATTTTCTCTATTTTAAAAGGGTTGTACTCAGGCTCATCGTGGATCCAGTTTTGATAATTTAAATTATTCATTTTGTGGAGCTTTTCTTATATGAAAAAGTTAGATCGATTTAATTGTAACGCCCCAAATTTCTAACCCAAATGATAATACAACAATGATGGCTCTTTCAAGGAAAACTAAATATAAATCTCCAAACTTACATTACATGATACAATAGTTATTCACGCAACAATACATTAATCCAACAACAAGTAAATAAACAAATAAATACCCCCAAGGAGTTTACAAGTTTCCAAGGCTTGAGCCTGGTTATACAAAACGGTTATTCAAACCCACACAAATACAACCCTTGGCTTACACATAGACTCACAGCAAAATGAGAGCATTGTACTCCCGACACACATACTTCCACGCACAAAAATCCCGTAGGGTGAGCATAAAGCCCAGTAGGAAATTCTTAACAAAGTATATACATTTTATACAAGTCTCAAGAGATGAAATGCACATGCCATGATATGCCCTTTTTGAAGATAAATCACATTTTCATCTTTTGAAAATCATCATGCTCAATGATATCATGCAATTTCAATTGTTCAAAACTTAACAATTTATTTCAAGGGCGGTAAATACGACTATGGTAATCCCTAGGTCGGTGTCTGCAAGTAGACTATACAAGTGCTACCAATTTGTCATTTTTACCAGCATTGACTGGAAGGCTCGACACCTATAATCTGTCATTTTTACCAGTATTAATTGGAAGGCTCGACACCTATTCAATTTCATCTACACCACCTATCAAGACTTACCACCGTATTTACCCCAAAACCAATTCATGAAAATTTGTTTCTCAACATTCTTTTCTCAATGCAAGTTTTCAAATCAACTTTCAAAATTTAATGTAATCAAATGAATTGATATGCCAATAACACAAGATGAATATAAATACATTTTTCCCAATTCATCATCCAAGGAATAACACAATTCTCTCTTCTCAAGTATCCTTAACAATTAGTCATTTCAAGTATATTTCAACGTTTTGAACAATAATTTCCAAAATGAACAACAATTCTATATTCCCTGAAATTCATCATTTATACAAATATAAATAAGAAATTTTCCAAACATCCATTTATTTTGACACACAAAATAAATATAACAATATCATTCATAGATTTTCAGTCTCTTTAAAAAAAATTCCTAAATTCTCGGTTTTCTCACCAAAACTATACAACTCAAATATTTTGGAAGAAAACTTTCTAAAATCATTTTTTCTTCAATCAACGAAGATCAAAATCCATAAGATCATTTTAAAAGAACAAGAGACAAACCCATTTTCAAAATCACTCAACTACTTGAATTAACAATCAATTTTCAAAGCTATCAAAAGATAATTTCGAAAATCATCTAGATCTTGCAAATATATATATATAACTCTAAGAAAATCCCTACCTTAAGTTTTGAAGAAGAAATAAGACGAAGCCCCCAAAATCAACGGTGTCGAAACTCAATCTTCACCGCACACAACGAAACCCTCGAGATGATAACCAACTTTGGTGAAGAACTTAGGTCTAAATCCCAATGAATTTGGAGAAATCAAAGAGAGAAGATGACTTCTAGAGAGAGAAGCTCTCAATCTGGAATTTTGGAGACTTTTGGAGAGACAGAGGACTGAAAAAGTGATCTGAAATATCAGATTCATGAACTAATATAACATGGTCTGCTCAAGCATGGAAAGCCCCGCTCGAGCGTCAAATACACTAACCCAGTACTTTTGCAGACATGTCAAACTTCTGAAATCAAACATTCTCCGCTCGAGCGGACAAGCAACTTAGATTGCATTTTGTATTTTTGTTTTGGGGGCGCTGCCCCTCAACCCGACTGTATTGACCCAGAATTTTTATTTTTTATTTTTTTTTAATAGCCAATGCAAAATTTAATTGACCAAACGTTCGAATTTGAGTGTTGTGTAAATTCTATGTGAAAATGGTTTGGTTTTTTATTTTTTAAAATAAGTTACCGATCTCAGAAAATTATGAAAATTTTGTATGTTGTTCACATACGAGTCTAGCACGTCAGGTAAAAATTTCAGAATTTATTGATGAGTATTTATTTTATAAAAATTCATGGACTGATCGGTGTTCTGTCTAATGTACAACAGAATTTGATTTTAAGTTTTGGGTGTTTAGGCCATGACTTGAGATTAGATTTGTTAGGTCTACTTTGGTTTATAATTGGGCCATGTTTGGCTTATGGGTGGGAATTTAATTCAAGACCCATGGCTTGGATTCAATTTAATTTGAGTTTGTTTATGATTCATGTTTAATTATTTGGTCCTTTTTAATTATGTGATTGGTAGTAACCACCTTGGAAGTTGTTATTATTTATTATATAAGGGTTATAATAAATATTTGATAGTTGATTTTATGGTGTGTACCATATGGTAAAAAAAAATTAGATACTTTATAAATAGAAAATAATGAAAACGATGGTATGGTCAGGGTATGTTTTGGGGAGAAGTTAAAGAATTTTGGGGGATAAAGAAAATATGATGATGCTGAGAATATTTGTGGTGGAATGTTGATGATTATGTTTTGGTGAGTGGATGAGAAATGATTTTCAAAGAGAGACAGAGAATATTTTTGTAAAGAGAACATGATTGGTTTGATTATTTTATGTGGAGAAAAGATATCTCACTCTCTCTCTCTCTCTCGCGGGTGAAGGGGAGGAGAGCTTCCTTGGAGCTGGGCACAAAAAAACACACATATACACTGGTTCTCTCTCTCTCTCTCCTTTGTTCTTCATTGTTATTCAAGCTTTAAGCTTAGAGTGGGAGTCTTTACAGTAAGATTTTGCAAAAGTATTGTAAATGAAAGTTGGAGAGCTCGTCATGATCTTCGCAATGGTGGTCTTGGATCCATGATCGGACGATGTTTGCATTTTCAGATTTGCTTTTCTTCATATTTGAGGTAGGGACTTTCTTCATATTTTTACATTAAAACTATGTTAGGATTATTTTGAGAAAATATATCATTATAAGAGGTATTGCATGTAGATATATTTTCAGATTTTTGTTTGGTAATTTTTGAAAGAAAAATTATGTTGAAATGTTAAGAATGTTGGTATTTTGAGATTGATTTTGGGAAAATCATTTTGTGTTGTAATTTGTAAAAGAAATCCGAAAGATTTAATAGTTGTATTATTCTATCTCATCATATTATGGTTAGATAATTTATTTTGAGAAATTAATGTTGAAATATTTATCTCATCATTGAGTTTTGGAATTTATTTTTGAGAAAAATAATTGATATTGAGGAATATTGCGTAAATTGTTAAGTAGAGATTTTTCCTACACTTCTTTATGCACTTTTGCTTGATTATATGGAGTTTAGAGTTGTATATAATTTAATTAGAATTTTTGGAAAATCTGTGTTTTATTTGCTTAAAAGAGAAATTTTGAGAAAAATAAAAAAGTTGATGCCCAAATTGCGAAGGTGTAAACTTGGAATATGTTTGTAAGGTTATGAAAGAGTTATGTTTTAAATTTGAACAAAAACGGACTTCGATTCGATTGGTTTTGAAAATTTTACCGGTTTGTGGCCAAAAGAGCATTTTAAAAAAAAAAAAAAGGAATTACGTTTAACTTTTGGGGCTTTCGATCAAAATAGGATGTCATAGTTGAATAATGCTTGGAGAATGAGTGTGGAAAGAAAATGATATTTTTTTGGGCATTAACGGTATTTTTTTACTTAATGTATTTGTTGGAATAAAACCGACACAGTTAGAAATGGACCTTGAGAGGTTACCGGACGTGATTGTGATATGAAAACTAGTGTAGTTGTTCATATTTGATAAAATGTGGAATAGTTATAGTTTCTAAATATTGGGAATCAAGGGAGATTCCAAGTTATAGTTATATGTTGGATTGTATGTCCATGTTGTTATCTTTTAATTAATATGTTAGAAATAACTATTTTGGCTATCAGTGAAAATTTACCATGTTGCATTTTAAATGAGGGATTTCTTAAAAGGATGAGAAATGATGGAACTTTGGAAGTTTGATATATAATATGTAACGCCCCCATTTTCATGCCCAAATGGTAATACAATGATCATGGCTCTTTAAGATAAAACTGATCATAAATCCTCATTCTTGCATTACATGAAATAAATAGTTTTCTTGTAAGAATAAAATTAATTTAACAACAATTAATTAAACAACAAATACCCCTAAGGGTTTACGAGTTTCCGAGGCTTGAGCCTGGTTACACAAAATGGTTATTCAAACCCACACACATAAAGCCCTTGGCTTGAAATCAAAGTCACAGTAAACGAGCACATTATGCTCTCTACACACACTTCCACGCCTTCAGTTAGGCGGAATCACCACATCCTTTCCTGCACAAAAATCTCATAGGGTGAGCACAAAGCCTAGTAGGAAAATCCTTCACAAAGTATGTACATTTTATACAAATCTCATGAGATGGAATGCTTATGCCATGCCATGCCTCTTTTTTTTTATAGTAAAACACACCTTCACCTTTTGAAAAAAAAAAAAACCAACATGGTCAATGATGCCATGTAATTCTCCATTGTTCAAAACTTAACAATTTAACTCAAGGGGCGATAAATACAACTCTGGTAATCCCTAGGTCAGTGTCTGCAAGTAGACTATACAAGTACTACCAATTTATCATTTTTACCAGTATCAACTGAAGGGCTCGACACTCATAATCTGTCATTTTTACCAGTCACAGTTGGAAGGCTCGACACCCATAATCTTTGTCATTTTTACCAGTCACAACTAGAAGGCTCGACGCCTATCATCTACACTACCTGCCAAGACTTACCACCGTATTTACCCCAAAACAATTCATGAAAACTCATTTCTCAACATTCTTTCTCAATGCAAGTTTTCAAATCAATTTTCAAAATTCAATGCAATTTTCATAAGATGAATAAATATTCTTATTTCAATTCATCCAAGGGATAACATAATTCCCACGTTTCAAACATTTCCAATAACGTAGTCATCTCAAGACTATATCAACACTTTTAAGCAACAATTTCCAAAATCTCATCAATTACCATATTCCATGGAAAATCATCATTTATATGAAATAAATAAACAATTTTCAAACATCATTTATTTTGGTACACAAAATAAATATAACAACATATTCTAAAGATTTTTAACACCTTCCTTAAAAATCCCCAATTTCTAGGTTTTCTCACCAAAACCATTCATCTTCAAATATTTAAGAAGATCTCATCAAAACTTCTTTCTTTCATCAACATAGTTCAAAAACCCCCAATTTCTATCTCAAATGATCAAATAGTAAACCCATTTCCAAAATCACTCTTTTTCATGAATCAACAATAAATTTTCAAAACTAAACAAAGGATGATTTTGAAAATCATCTTGATCTTGCAAAAATATATATATAACTCAAAGAAAATCCCTACCTCAAGTGTAGAAAACCCAAGCAACAAGGTGGAACTTCAAAGATGACGAAACCAATTACTTCTTGGATCAAAACGAAGCTCTTGAAGCCCTCTACCTTATTCTCAAAGACACTAGGGTCAAGAACACAACGGATCTAGATGAAATCTTAAAGAGAATGTGAGTTTTAGAGAGTGGAGCAGCCGGATTAGGGTTTTGGGGAAGAAAGGAGATCAAAAGTGATGCAAAACATCACTGCTGCAATCTGATATACGCAAGCTCGCTCGAGCGAAGGAGTTCTCGCTCGAGCGACCAGACACAAAAAGGTCGCCTCGCTCGAGCGAAGGAATGCTCACTCGAGCGAACAATGCAAAGCTTCAGGTCTGCAACACAGAAGCACGCTCGAGCGAAGGAAAGCTCGCTCGAGTGAAAAACACCAACCTTCAGGTTTTTCAGAGACGCAGACGCACGCTCGAGCGAAGGAAATCTCGCTTGAGCAAAGACACATTTCCACAGAGCTCGCTCGAGCGAAGAAGCAAATTTTTGAACAACAAGGTTTTGGAAAAACAAGCAACCAACCTGTTCCAAACACACAACTACAACCCAATAACCAACATTAAGGGGAAGACAAGGGAAACAAGATATGAACCACCATCCAAACCATACGAACCCGAGTCCGAAACACCACAAGAGGCGGGTCAAAAACCAGGGTCGCTATATAATATGTTATAAATTTATCTTGAAATGACTAAATTGGGAATGTTGATTAACATGTGGAGACTATATGAATATGGATATGGTTGTATTATCTCTTGAAGTTGTATTAGAAATTATATTAAAATGAGAAATGATAAATTTTGATCAAAATGGTAATATTTAATAAGTAGGGATTTTCTACACTCTAATATGATTTTTAGCTTAGTTATTTGCTATTGTGTATAGATGATGAGATTTGGTTGTGGTTTGGACAAATCTAAGATTTGGGTGTGAAATGAAAAGAGGGATTTTTTTATGTATAAGAGATAAATGAGTGTGGGGTTTGAATATAAGATCTTGGTGTACCAAAATAGTTGATTTTGGGTGTTTGAGTCAATAATGGAAAAAGGGAGATTTTTGCCCTAATTTGATAAAATGATTATTTTGTATAAATAATTGGAATTAACATTGAATGTTAAATTGAATAGTTCTTGATATAGATGGTGATATTGGATATGTATTATCTCACTACGGAAGTTTTGAATAAACTATTTATTTCGATATTGAACATTTCTTGGAAATAAATGTATTGGGCTATCAGTAAAGGATAGCTATGATTGTTGTAGAAATTGTATGAGGATTAGGCGATATAATGCTAATCTATTGTTGGTTGTCATTGAATATGACCATGTTATAAATACATTACATATGTATGTTTATTGGGAGGAGAAAATGGACGTACTCCATATATGACCATGTTATAAATACATTGTATATGTATGTTTATTTGGGAGGAGAAAGGGGATGTACTCCATATATGATTATGTTTATAAATACATTGCATATGTATATTTATTTGGGAGGAGAAAGGGGATGGACTCCATTTAAAGCAAGTTGGCCGGAGTGTCCTGGGTGAAAGACCCGAAAATCTATATATAAATGGGTGCCGGTTCCTTCGGACGAAATATCCGTAAAATGGCAAAGTTTGAAGTGTTTATGTGTGTTGTGCATAATTGGAAAACCATTGAGTTGTAGTCTCATTTTGGTTGTTGAAAGATAATGAATTTAACTCATGAATTGAGTAGCATATATGAACTGAATATGAGTTGAAGGAAAATGGAATAAGATTGGTCTTAGTGGCATATGAATATGCAGGTCATGGATATAGAGATTATGTAATAAAATCATATGGTTTTGATATGATATGATTTCACGTATATGTATAAGTATCTTTATCCCTGCATATCTTTTAATATTTTAATATGAGATTGTTCGGTGGGCTTTGCTCACCCCCTGCCTGTACATGTGTACAAGGAATGCTTTTCGAATTTGAAGATCAAACAATGGATTTTACCATTTCATAAGTATAATGTAGTGATGGATTGTACTACTTCATTTGTTGTTTGGCCGAGTGCTAGGCAATAGCATGGATGGACTTTCGGGAAGCAAGAGCTTCATAATTATGTTTTGTTGTGTGTATGTTGGTATTTATAAAGCCAATGGCTTAAGATGTAATAAGCGAGACTCAATTTGTGTAACCAAGTAATGATTTGGAAAGACACAAGCTTACATGGCATTTAACTGGTCATTAAACAGTAGACTCTGACGTATGAAAGTATGTTATTTCTTATATTTATTCCGCATATGAGTTATCTTTATTTTTATTTTGGGGGTGTGACACCCGCTAGGGTGCTGCCCTAGGACCCGCCAAGGGGCGCTGCCCCTTGGACCCCCACGAGCTGACCGGCAGCTCGACCTCCGACATACTCAACGAAGTGGCAAAACTAGGATCGCTACATTAATAATCGTAACATTTTATTTTTTTTTTGATATAGACAATACAAACACAAGAAAATCAAAAAGTTACAATTATCAAATCAACTTAAAATTTTTTTTTTTTTTTAAATGATACACAAGGAGAGTCCTTACAAAATTAACTGTTTAAATTATCAAAACGGGATCCATGAAGAAATCCACAATCTCTCAAATTTTCTTAAATTTAGATATAAACCTGAGAAAATCGTAACTCTTTCTAAAAATATTGTCACTTACAAACTGCATACATATGGAATATGTATTTGGTATGTGAACTATGTTTCGAATATTTTTGAGTCATAAGTATGATTGAAATTCATTTTAAATGTAATATGGGTTACATATAAAAATAAATATCACCACATAATACATTTTTT
Organism: Camellia japonica; assembly: GCA_030407325.1. Lineage (NCBI taxonomy): Eukaryota > Viridiplantae > Streptophyta > Magnoliopsida > Ericales > Theaceae > Camellia > Camellia japonica. The sequence continues at coordinate 26,971,661 of JAPPVO010000019.1, forward strand.
GCATATTTTTTAGCCTATTATATTATTAAATGAAGTGTCACTTTAGTTTTTGTAGTTCAAATTGAAACTACACTGATCAAAATGAAACTTTACTCAAATTAAAGGAACTTTATCGCTTTCTGTCACGCCCTCAAAAAAACCCATTAAATATAAAACAAGGCATGCATTATTAAAAGAAAAACATTATATTATTTAAATCATCAGAGTATTGCGAAATAAAACATCAAAATAAATGCCCTACGGGCTTACATCTTCCCAAGCCAACACTTGGACACAATTTCATGAGTTCTAACTCAAAACAAATAAAGCCCTGGGCTTGAATGTTTACATAATTCAAATAAAACAACTAAAACAAATAAAACAAGTCTTCAAGTCCAAATCCTCACAAGCTAAGTCCTTGGAGGTAGTGAACCACCTGAACCTGAAAATGAAGTTCCCATATAGGGTGAGCCACAGCCCAGTAGAGAAATACTAAACCAAGCATAAGATTTAACTAAAGCAGTAGCACCCGATACATGGTTAACACAGGCTAATCAATTTACCATTCATCGACACAAACGCCTACGTTGTCTATGACACATGGTCTATGACACCTTTTACTTTCCATTTATACAGTCATGGCTCAGAACCTGGCCAAACAACTCAACAAGGATAACAAATCGGTTAAACCTTTCTCATAACATAATAAACACATGCTGGTGTTATACCAATCTCAATCAAATTCACTTCCTTACTTCCCAACTGATACACATGGTGGTGATGTATCATATCAACAACAAATAGAAATATTTCTATTATAATTAAGCACACACATAAGTGATGCTACTGGAGTCCATCCCCTATCTCCTCCCAACAAGTCCGGTTTAGAGGTCCATCCCCTATCTTCCCCTAAACCGTGGAGTTCATCCCCTATCTCCTCCAAACCAAATGCATATGCAATGAAACACAGAATTGCCATATACAACACATAATCAATACATGAATGTTCTGTATTAATTCAACAGTCAAGATAAATGACTTAATTTCAGTTATACCTAAGCCGCATGCAAGGTCTACAACAATCAATGGCTATCCTCCACCGATAGCCCAAACAGTTATTTCTAAACAAGAAATAAATACAACAATGAACGTAAATTCAACATTCTCATAGGTAAGTATTTAAACTACCCAACTATATCATCAATTCACTAAATTTCCCCAATTCCATGAATTAAACTAAATTTCACAATCTTCCTTTAAATTAATTATATAAATCAATCTATGACAAAACCCTAAGGTTTCTCCCAAAATTACCAAACTACCCCACATACCAAAATACCACCACTTAGGATTAAAGCGTATAAATGGAGTAGGAAATCTGTAACGCCCTCAAAAATAAACCCATAATACATAATATTAACATGCGGAATTATAAGGAAATAAGTATCTTATTTCATTCATCAGAGTACTATGAATAAAACATCATAATAAATGCCCTATGGGCTTACATCTTGCCAAGCCAACACTTGGACACAATTCTATGAGTTCTAACTCAAAAGCAAATAAAGCCCTAGGCTTGAAAGTTTACAAGTTGTTCAAATAAAACAAATAAAATAAAGCAAATCTTCACGTCCAAATCCTCACAAGCTAAGTCCTTGGAGGTAGTGAACCACCTGAACCTGAAAATGAAGTTCCCATATAGGGTGAGCCACAGCCCAGTAGAAAAATACTAAACCAAGCATAAGAATTAACTAAAGCATTAGCATTCGATACATGGTTAACACAAGATAATCAATTTCCAATTTCATGACACGAATGTCTATATTGTCTATGACATATTGTCTATGACACCTTTCACTTTCCAATATTTATTCAACTTTCCAATTATATCATTATGGCTCAGAACCTGGCCAACTATAATAGTGATCCAGATGTCACAAAAATAAATGAGACTAAAGCTCAAACCACAACACCTCCATACTTCCAACTGATACACATTATAATGATGTATCATATCAACAACAAATAGAAATATTTCTATTATAATTAAGCACACATAAGTGATGCTACTGGAGTCCATCCCCTATCTCCTCCCAAACAATGAAACACTTCAATATAAATAAGCACACATAAAGTGATGCTAATGGAGTCCATCCCCTATCTCCTCCACAAAAATCCGGTTTAGAGGTACATCCCCTATCTTCCCTAAACCGTGGAGTTCATCCCCTATCTTCTCCAACAATGCATATGCAATGAAACACGCAATTGCCATATACAACACATAATCAATACAAGTAATGTTCTGTATTAATTCAATAGTCAACATAAGTGACTTAATTCCAGTTATACCTAAGCCACATGCAAGGTCTACAACAATCACGACTATCCTCCACCGATAGCCCAAAACAGTTATTTCTAAACAAGAAATGAATACGACAATGAACGTAAAATCAACATTCTCATAGGTAAGTATTTAAACTACCCATATATCATTAATCTCATAATTTCCCCAACTTCATGAATTAAACCCAATTCCACATTTTTCCCTTAATTAATTATACAAATTAATCTAAGCCAAAACCCTAAGATTTCTCCCAAAAATTACCAAACCACCCCACATACCAAAATACCAACACTTAGGATTAAAGCGTATAAATGGAGTAGGAAATCCCTACCTCGAAGCAAGAACCCAAAAATAAAAAGACGGAGATGATAGCCCAAACTCCAAAGTGCTCCAAATCAACAACCGTTCAGATTAAATGGAAGCCCTCGACCCACTCTACCTTTTTAATGAAGGAACTAGGTTAGATACTCACTCTAAATAGATGAAACCTAGGAGAGAAGATGAGTTGAGAGAGAGAAAACTCAGAACTTAGGGTTTAGAATCTGAAAAGGAGATGAAAAACTGCCTCAAAACGCCAAAACACGATTTTATACTCGGCCTCCCCGCTCGAGCGGACAAACTCCCGCTCGAGCGGACACTCACAGACTCCCGCTCGAGCGGACAATCCCACGCTCGAGCGGCGGATGCACACTCCAGCATCTCGACAACCCAGGTCCCGCTCGAGCGTCTAAATCCCCGCTCGAGCGGCACTCAACACACTCCCGCTCGAGCGGACCAACTCCCGCTCGAGCGTCCAACCCTGCACAAGAAATACTGGATGGGTGTTTTTCCCGCTCGAGCGCCAAAACCCCCGCTCGAGCGGACAAGCAACAACAAGTCCCCGCTCGAGCGGTCAAACTCCCCGCTCGAGCGGACAAGCCAAAATCTGGGCAGCTAGTTTTGGTTCCTAAGCTCAACCAACCTGTTCCAAACCCGCCCAACACATCTTATAACTCCAAATAAGAAAATATAGGACGACAACAACCATAATACAACAAAGGAATCTACGGAACATAAGTCCGGATACAATAATCAAAAGGAAAAGACCGGGGTCGCTATAAATCCCTACCTCGAAGAAATAACTCAAAAAGGAGAAGATGAAGATGATGCCCAAAACTTGAAAGTGCTCCAAACCAACAATTGCTCAGATTAAACTGAAGCCCTCGACCCACTCTAACTTTTTAATAAAGGATCTAGGGTAGAAACACCCTAAAACTAGATGAAACCTAGGGTAGAAGGTGTGTAGGGAGAGAGAATGGTCGGACCTAGGGTTTAGAAACAAAAAGAGATAGAAAACTGATTAAAAACCCGCTGCTGCCTATTTAAACTGAACAGGCTCGCTCGAGCGAAGACATGGTCGCTCGAGCGACCAGACACACAAAAATCCACGCTCGAGCAGAGAAAAGCTCGCTCGAGCCAAAAACTCGATGCTTCAGGTCTGCAACCCAGAAGCTCGCTCGAGCGACTAAATGCTCGCTCGAGCGACGAACTCGAAACATACACCTCGCTCGCTCGAGCGAAGAAATGCTCGCTCGAGCCAAGAAACACATCTCTCAGGTCTAAGCCAGACGCAGGCTCTCGCTCGAGCGACCAAACCCTGGCTCGAGCGAAGAACAAAAACAGCAGCTCGCTCGAGCGACCAACTCCTCGCTCGAGCGAAGGTCCAAAAATCTGGACAGAACACTTGGTTTCCAACCCAACCAACCTGTAACAAACCTGCCCAACTCAACCCATAACTCAAAATGAAGAATTAAAGGACGACAACAACAATAATACAACAATGGAATCTACGGAACATAAGTCCGGATACAATAATCAAAAGGGAAAAGACCGGGGTCGCTATACTTTCTTTTGTGTTCTGACTCTATGCATTTATTATTTTTTAAGGTTAATTATGTTTTTTGATTCTAAAGTATGATATTTGTATTATTTTGGTTTCTAATGTTTAAATTGTGTCAATTTAATTTTCAATGAATAAAAAATGTTTAAATTTAATTTTTAATTTTTAAATTGGGTCAATTTAGTTCCTAACATGTAAAAAGTGTTTCAATTTAATTTCTCAATCTAACTTTAGTGATAGGCGCCAAGAAAGTCAATGATAAATGGAGAAATTCATAGAAAAAATCACACTGTTAGCCCTAAAAATTGTATGATATGTGTTATTCAAGTGAGAACTCATTGAAAATATTTAGTCTTTAAAATATATGGTAGGTGTCATTTTGATATTCAAAATTATACATTTACCTTTTATTTTAATGGCGTCTATGGAAGGAATTTGGTTGGTGAACCAACTTTTTCTTTTTTCTTTTTTCTTTTTTCTTTTTTTTTCTTTTTTCTTTTTTTTTTTTTCATTGGAAAGTGCGGGACTTGATGCATTGCAAATCTGATAATTTGGTTGGAAAAATGAATTGAAACAATTTTTATATATTGGATGGCTAAATTAGCAGAAAATATTGAGGACCAAATTAAAATATTTTTTTTAGATAAATTACAAATGCATCCCCTAAAGTTTGCTTAAAATATGGATTGTTCTCCGTAATTCTGGAAATTATAACTACTCTTTATATACAAGAATGAAATTACCAGAATTATTAATTGAAATATATTTTTAATATCATTAAAAATTATTAATTAACTTAATAATTTATTAATAAATGAGTTATTTATTATGTGATTAAAAATTTGAAGGGACAAGATGTAATTTCGATAAATATAGGGATAATTTATATTTTAAGCAAATTTCTTATTGTACTTGTAATTTACCTTATTTTTATACATTGTATATTAAATTGGCAGAATTTAAATATTAAAAATTAAAATGTCACAAAATTCATATTTTGAAAATAAAAAACGTATAGTTAATCTTATTTTTTAATTAATAAACAGTAAAATCCATTGTTGTTGTTATTGGGTTGTTATTGTCCTTCACATTAATTTGTTTTCTATTACTTTTGGCGTGTCGCACCTTGCAGGCATAGCCCCAACCCCCCCGCACCCAGCGCCCAGGGTCCAGTATTTGGATAAACACTTGCCCTTTCCAAGTAAATGTTACGGCGACTGCTAAATATTATTAGTTGAAAATTTTCCTCAAAATTTATCAATTAAAAATCAAACAAATTTTTGTTTTTCTAATAATATTAATTTTACATTTAAATTATTTGATTTTGGATAAATTTTATTCTACCGTTAGCCATCGTTTATAATCAAACGAAAATTACTGACGTGACACTAAGATAAAATTTCAAATTAAATTTGGATGTCACATCAACAATTTCTATTTGATTATAGACAATAATTGACAGTGAGGGTAAAATTGATGCAAAATTGAATAGTTTATGTACAAAATTAATATTATTAAAAAAAGTAGTGATTAAATTAATTTTTGAGTGATAATTTGAGAGGTAAAATGATATTTTCTCATACTATTTTCAAATCTCTTTCTATGTATAATTTTGTTGTGTAATATGCTATTGTCCCAGACAAATCTACCCAGATTTTTTTGGGTAATGTGATTGTTTAGTGGGGATTGAATTAATATAGTATGGAGTTCAAGCATGAAATAAATTTAAATCATAGATTGATATTCTAAGTAAAATTTGGGATAAATTTTTTAAAATGATAGCATCACTCAATTTTGTTTTGGGGCTAAATACACCACAAATAAATAAATCCAAAATATGTGTCATACGTCATTTTAGTCAATGATATTTTAAATTTAAATATATCAATTTAATTTTCATCTTATTAATTTTGTCATGGTTTTTTTTGTTTTTTTTTTTTAATCGTCTTTCCTTTTTTGGTTTTTTTTTTTGTTTATGAGCATCATTGAATAATCTTTACTTTTTGTTTCGTCTACCAATTATAATGAAAGTAGGTATAATTTTGTATCCACATTTATTTATTTATTCTTTTTTTTTTTTATCAGCAAAGAAAATAGAACTTTATTGATAGGAAAGAAGTACAAAAACAGCTTGGCGCAGAAGCATCATAGTTCAAAAATACATCCCAACGAGGTTGGCACCTATTAGAGAACCCAATCATGTGCAGGGCACAAGCCGAAAGCAGGCTGAAGAGCATTCAGTCGGGGGAGATACAAAGGAGAGAACAGACAAAAAACAAGACATTAACCTAAAGTTCTAGCTTTGAAACCCTTGATGCCTTGTAAACAGAACAAAAAGTCAAATAGAGAGAGTTCTGGTAGGCTCATCGATTGCTTTACCCAAAAGGCAATCTTGAGCTTAATGTTCTCCACCAAATCCACCCAAATAGGTTCCTTGGAATTAAACACCTTTCCATTCCTAGCAAGCCAAATGGACCAAAAAATTGCCAAAGGCATGGCCTCCCAAATAAATCTTCCCAAGTGCTTTCTATTCTGACCAAACCACCAAACCATCAACTCTTGGATGGAACTAGGAGAGACCCACATAATGCCCCACCAATTGACAATGTCAGACCAAATCCTCCAAGAATAATAACAGTGAAGGAGCAAATGAACTGATGACTCTTCTTCATGACCACAGAAAGCACACTGGATGGGAATATGGATGATCTGTCGCCTGAGGAGGAGGTTTGCAGTTGCAATTCGATCCCGCCACACCAACCATCCAAATGCCTTAATCTTCGGTGGTGCAACTGACTTCCATAATTTCATCACAGGAAAAGAGGGCAGCTGGAGAGAGTTCTCAAATAAATCATAAAGAGACTTCACAGAGAAGGTACCTGATGCAAGGGGAGACCAGATCAGTTTGTCCTCCACAGGATCTCTATTTCTTTGAACTTGGTGCAACTTCCCAAGAAGATCAAGGTGCATTTCCTCTTCCCAGGCTCTCAGGGGTCTCCTGTATGAAATACTCCACTGCATTTGATGGTCCAAAATCTGATGTGGCATATAATGATGAACATAGGAGTCTTTTTCATTTGCAATTGAAAAGAGTCTGGGATATAGGGAGGACAAGGGTGAATCAAAAAGCCATCCATCAGTCCAGAATTTGATCCTTCTACCATCGCCCAATACGAACTGGAGGTTCTCAAGGAATAATTTATGAACTCTTGAATTAGACCTTTCCAAGTCCAAGATGGACTTCCATACCACTGAGCAATTCTTGAAAGTTGAAGAGCTTGGTAGCCAAGAATCAGAATTTATATTGTTTTTAGCACATAAGACTTGCAGTTGAAGAGCTTATTTATTTATTTATTCAATGTATCCACATTAGCAAAACAAGCAAAACAGGACGAGTATTGTTAATTCCTAAAGTATATAATTTTAATTATGTGAGTTTAGTCTCTAATTAATTTAGTTGCATAGATAGTTTGATGAAAATGTCCCTACTTTCAGTATTAATTATAGATGGAAATAGAGATAAGGAACATTTAATGACAAAAAGTCAATAAATTAGAGATCAAATTAACAAATGTTTCATCAAATATTATTTCTTATTTTATATAGTTCATGATGAGTTTTAAAAGAGAAATGCTGTGTTATGATGTGCAATGCCAAATAGTATGACTGTTGCATTTATCCAATTGAAAACCATGGGCATGACAGCACATTTAGATGTTTGATAAAATTAATTTTAAAAAAATGAAAATAGAACACGAAGTACTGAAAATTAAGTATTATTTTAAAAAGGGGAATTTTTTTTTTTTTGTCTTCTTTTTTTTTTTTTTTGGTCTATCTCCCTCATTAGAATTCTTTACTAAGGATACAAAACAAACTTTCATAGTTTAAGTCCTATTATAGCAGGCTCTAATTTTTTTGACGATAGTTCCCTTATTAATTATTAGCACTTGAAATCAGAGAATACATACAGCAGACATTGTTTGTATTTTGAAAAGATTTCAAAATTTATAAATTTAATAACTTTTTATCAAAAATTTCATTTTTTCATAAAATTTTATATTTTTAAAATTGTCTCGTTGTGATCTATTAAATAAAATCTATGATGAATATAAAATTTGAAAAAAAAAAAAAAAGGACAGTGAAATTTCACTGAAAATCAATTAATTTTTTTAAAAATCAGCTAGTGAAATCAATTAATTTTTAAGTATCGATTGAATCTATTAAAATTTTAAAGTATTTAATTCAAACATATTTAATCTCTAAAAGAATTATAAAAATAAAATATAAGTTCATAAGAATTATAAATTAGTAAAAGACCCTACATAGTAAATATTTTATTCCAGAAATTTTTTTAAAAACTATTCTGTCTTTAGGCCTGGTTTACCTTTTAGACATACTTCTCTCTGTATATTATGATATTTGATTGGGGTGGAGATTACTTAAGATAGGGAAGGAGGCATTGTTTATCTTGTCCAGAAGCATTACTTGTAGCCATTGCTACAGTGTTTTAGCATGAAATAGAGAACTAAGGGAAGTACAGAAGTGAAAGCGAAGTGAAAATGGAAGTGTAATGGAATGAAAGTTTCAAAGTATTCTATTTACTTCTCTCTCAATGTGATTTGAGGTGTGTCAGCCCGCCACACATTTCTAACAAAGAGAAGGTACAACCAAATGCAGAAATTGCTAGAGAATAAAACTAACACTCAAAAAAAATATATTGATATGTATAACATGATACAAGAGATAGTTCTCAAATATATATATGTTTATTTCTTAGGCCAAGCCAAACGAGAGAACTTACATATGGAGATACCAAATCTCAATATGGTCACAACGACTAATAAAAACAACGAAAGCAAAATTAAGGATTTAGGTCTATATGAAGAACTTAATTAACATATATGGCTCCTTAATTTTATGCAAACACAATGCAATTTATCTTTGGGCATTATGCTAATGCTTCGCTGCTGATTTACCACCCTTTGCCTGCAAAAGCAAAATTATTGAACACTTGGTTAATAAATAATATTACAAGGTAGCTTCAGCAATGATTGGAATATCTTATGGTATGTTTGGTTTATTGAAATGAAAATAGAATGAAATAAAATATTCATTTCTTAATTTTTATATAGAATGACTGTTTACTTATAATGGTGAATGATTTATTATTCCATTTGCAATTTTTTTAAAATCTTTTTTTAGTGAAAGGAACACGAAAATAAATATTCTACTAGAATGACTATTCAATTGTTCTTTATTCTAATAAACCAAGTATTACCTTAATACCACATTCATATATTACAATAGAGTCCCAAACAATTTTTCATAAAAGTATTCAAAATGTTTTGTTGACAGCACTACATTGATTTTGAATAGATCCATACTCTATCAAGATGAATGCAATGTTGTTACACTATATTCTGGACACTTTCATGAAATTTTTGTGGGTTAATTTTGGTTTATTAGCAGACAAATCAAAATCTTGAGATGTATTTAGTCACGCTTTACAAATGTCTAGTCCAATAACTGAAGAAACTAAGCCTACTAGCATGACACAAATCTCTTTGTCCCCTTGTTTTAAACACTCATAGCCATTAAATCATGTTTCGAGTTTCTTGTACCTTGTGATTTTCACATGATTAAATGGATGTAAGTGTTTTGAGACAGAAAAACAGAGAGATTTGAAGATATGATCCTTGACTATATATAATTGTATTTGTACGTAAATGTGGACTATATATAATTCTTAGGTTCAGGAGTGGTCTTCGGGGCAGCCTTCTTGGGGGCCGCCTTTGATGCAGGACCCTTGGATGCTCCATCACTGCTCTTGACTGCAGGCTCCTTCTTGGCCTGCCCAAAGAGTTGAGTCCCAACTGGTTTGTCTGCCTTCATTGATGCTATTGTCCTTCACACTCCTTAACACATATATAGTAAAGGAAGTACATATATCAAACTTGCTCGTCTGAAGTTTTATCTGCCCATAAACATAGGCTACTCATAGCTAGTTGAGCGCGCTCTCTCTCTCTCTCTCTCTCTCTCTTGTTTGATTGAGCTGTCAAAAAAAAAAAATCGCAAAGAAAATAGTGGGCTCCATTTGGAAGAGCTTTGAAAATATAGTTCTATCTCTTATTTGGTTGAGCTGAAAAAAAAAAAAAAAAAAATTCGCGAAGAAAATAGTGGCTCTATTTGGAAGAGTTTTGAAAATGTAGTTCTACCTCTTGATTTGCACGTGATGTTTGGTTATAGTTTTTAAAAATTAACTCCACATTCATTTTTGAAACTCTTTCTAAGTTTAGAAAATTTAGGCTAACCGGTCGCCTCCCAGACGTCCAGCCGATCGTCCTCTCGGATGTCAAGCCGGTTGACCGGAACAGTGCAATACAATTGACACCTATTATTTTTTATATTTTAAATATAAAAATACGAAATTTTTAAAAAAAAATTATGAGTTTTAAATAGAATTTTGAGTTGTGTATTTGGTTATAAGTTGTAAGTTTTTATATCAAATATCATATGTCACATCAAAAATCTCCTACTCAATTCAAAACTCTTTTCAAAACTCATTCACCAAACAAATTTTTCACACTCAAATCATAATTCTAAAACTCACAAACTCAAAATACAACTCATATTCTCAAATCATATTTAGAAAACTATACTAAACATTACCGTAATTTCTCCCCTATTTTATTTGGATAAGTTACCCTTTTTTTTTTTTTCCTTTTTTTTTGTTATGTTTTTTACTTCTTAAAGAAATTACGAATCAGTGGTACAATCTCAAGAAAAGACTTGCACCCCACACCGGAGGACTTGTGCCACCCATGAGAATAATATTATTTTGGACAAATTACAAACACCCCCTTGAGGTTTGGTGAAAATACAGATTCTTCCCTGAGATTTGAGAAATTACATCCCGCCCCCTGAGGTTTATATTTCCATAACAAATTACCCCCTGAGGTTTATATTTTCATACAAATTCCCTCCTAATTTCCCCTAATTTGTTATGAAAACTTGACCCTCAGGAGGCAATTTGTAATTTCTAAAACCTCAAGGGAGAATCTGTATTTTTACCAAATCTCGAGAGGGGTGTTTATAATTTGCCCTATTATTTTGGAATTGTTCAAATTGATTTGTAACTTTCCCATATGTCTTTACGTCTCGCTTGGAAACAAGTTATTTTAGTAACTTTTTAATTTTTTTGGTTAAAATATGAGGTAAAAAATTAATACGTTTGGAATAACTTTTTAATAATTAATTTTAGAATAGTCATGAGGTAAAAAAATTGTAAGAATAGTCTTGAATTAAAAGGAGAATAAAAGAATTTTGAAAATTTTAATAAAAAATCAAAATTTGACTCTTGTGATAAAATAAACTTTGAATTTTTAATTTTATTAATTTAAACTCTAATTTTATGATTTATTTTTAATCTAAACTATCGACTTATATTTGTTAGGTAAAACTGATAAAAAATAATATTTTAATCATTAAATTCAATATAAGTGTATAAAAAATGTTTAAAATACTATTTTTCATTGAGTTTAACAATTAAAATATTATTTTTTTATTGATTTTACCTAACGAAAACATGTAGATCGTTTAGATTGAAAATAAATAAAAAGATTATAATTTAAATTGATAAAATTAAAATTTTATTTTCTTAAAATGATCAGACCTTTATATAACTTTTTTTATAATTTTTTAAAGAATTTTTTAAATTATAAGAGGGGTCATTCTATAGACATCGTAGAAAATATTCATAAATTAACTGGCAAATAAAATAATTTTGAAAAAAGTCTCTCTGCTCTTTCTCTCTCTCATATATGGCCAGTTATTTTGTTTTTTCATCATGTTATATCTCTAAGCATATGATATTAATTATATTTTTAACTTTATAATTTAATTTAAATTTTATATTGTAAATCTAATTTCAATTTAATCATTATCAATGATATGATTTGTGGCAGATGGAAATAAGATGAGAGTGAATGGAAGTCCCACATCTACGGCACCTTCTGCAAGAGGAGGCGGCGGCGGCCGTGGTGGTGTGGCACTTCAAAAATCTTGCACATAACTTTTTCAAAAAAAAAATTTTTAAAAAAATATATATATATTATAGTAGTTTTTTTTTTTTTAACACATAATTCTTTTTTTAAATTTTTTTAATTTAAAAATTGATATTTTAAAGTTTTGAAAATCAAAATAAATATCAAATCATCATATTTCTTTATAAATAATTATAAATGATGAACAATTATTGTTTGAAGGGCAATTTCGACTATTAAAAATTTAATGAGACTTGAAGGACCAAAAAATATTAGTTAAGACTTAATGAAATATAAATTCATAAATTAGGACTTATGTGTTAATGCCTCTTAAAAAAAAATATCTATTAATATATTGATATTGTTACATAAAATGTAAAATAATTGAAAGTCATAAAAATTGCACATATAGTCATGAATTAAAAGGTGAATAAAATTTTTTTTAAAAATTAAAAAAAAAAACTCAGACTTTGATTGTTGTAACAAAATAAATTTTCAATTTTGTTAATTTAAACTCTAATTATTTTTTTTAAAATTTTCAATATGAACTATCGATTTATTTTCGTGAAGTAAAATTGATAAAAAAAATGATGTTTTAATCATTAAATTCAATGTAAATGTATAAAAAAATACTTAAAATATTATTTTTCGTTGAGTTTAACAATTAAATTATTATTTTTTTGGATTAATTTTTACTTAACGAAAATAGATAAATAGTTTAGATTGAAAACAAATCAAAAGACTATAGTTTAAATTGACAAAATTTAAAATTTATTTGTTAAAAATATCAAATCTTCAGATTTGATATTATAAATAAATATCATAGTAATATTCATAAATTAGAAAGTTAATAATATAACTTCGAAAAAAAATTATATTTATATAAAATTCATACAAAACTTGACAAAATAATGTGATATTATTATTATAAATAAATTCTTCTTCAATAATATTTTGTTTTGAAATGAAATATCCCAATATAAATTTTTTCATAACATCACTCTTTTGAAATATATGGTCATTTTTTAAAATCATTTTATAACTCCAAATATATGATAATGAACTCGTTTGGAAAGTTGATTATTTTAGTTGATTTTTAGTTTTTTTTTTTTTTTGACTATTTTAATCTGATTAAAAAAGTTGTATTTGGGAAGTTAATTGACTATTTTTTATAGTTGATTTGATAATTGTGAAAGAAAAAAATAAAATAATTATTATTTAAATATGACATTTTTTCTTATTAATTATTTAATATATTTTATTTCTGTTAACTATTTTAGTCCAAAATCTAATTTCCAAACAGGACCAATGTAAGAAAGCTGCTACTCTAAATCAACGCCGCCAACGGAATCAACTACTGAAGCTCAAAACGGAGGATGGGATATGGTTGGAAACAGACGCAGAGATTGATAATTATTTACATGGGTACTTTTCTGATCTCTTTTCCTCAGACAGCCCGCAGGATTTGGAAGACGCTCTTTCGGTAGTGTTCCCATTAATAGCTAGGGAAATGAATGAGAGACTCCTCACTGCTATCTCTGATGCAGAAATCAAAGCTGCGGCCTTTCAATTGGGCTCAACCAAAGCCCCTGAGCTTGATGGTTATCCTGGTTTCTTTTACCAACATTTCTGGCATGAGGTGGGCCCAGACGTTTGTAGGGCAGTCCGAAGTTTCTTTGAAGGGGGTTTCTTGCTCAAGGAAATGAATCAAACCAATTTGGTTCTAATACCTAAAACCAAAGCTCCTGAACATCTGTCACAGTATCGACCAATCAGCTTGTGCAATTTTAATCTTAAGATTATCACGAAGATCTTGGCCAACCGGTTGAAGCGTGTGTTGGGGACAGTTTTATCTCCAAATTAGTCAGCCTTTGTTCCTGGCCGACTTATTCAGGACAACATCATTGTAGCTCACGAAGCTTTCCACTTTCTTAAGTTGCAAAAAAAAGGGAACCGGGCTGATATGCGATTAAATTGGATTTCAATAAAGCTTATGATAGGGTGCAATGGGATTTTTTAAAAGCGGTGTTACAGAAAATGAGCTTTCATGAGAAGTGGATTACTTGGGTGATGGAATGTGTGTCTACTGGTACTTTTTCTGTGGTTGTTAATGGGGCAAAGAGAACTTCTTTTAAACCTTTGCAGGGACTCTGCCAAGGTGACCCGCTCTCCCCTTATCTTTTTCTACTTGTTATAAAGGTTTTTTCTAAGCTGCTTGTGCGAAGTTTACGGGCCAAAGATATTTCAGGCTTGAAAATAAGAAGGGAGTGCCCCACTCTTTCCCACCTCTTTTTTGCAGACAATGCCCTCTTACTCCTCAAAGCTGATCTGGGTCAATGCCACAATGTTCTCAAGGTTCTAAATGTATATTGTAAGGCATCGGGCCAACGGGTGAATTTCGACAAATCTGGTATTCAGTTCTCACCATCGGTTAATGCAGCGGTGAAATGGGACATCTGTAATCTTTTGAACATTGCTCCAGTTTGGGAGGGGTCGAAGTATTTGGGTTTACCCACGTGCTGGGGTCGATCGAAAACGAAGACGCATCACTTCTTGGTGGATAGAATGATAAATAAACTTCAAGGGTGAAAGGTGAAAGGTGAAGCTTCTTTCTTATGCGGGTAGGGAAACTTTGATTAAAGCAGTGGCGCAAGCTATTCCTTTGTATGCGATGGTGTGCTTTTTTTTTTCCAAAAACCCTTTGCGCCTCTATGAATTCTTTAGTGAGTAATTTATAGTGGAAAGGGGATCCCGCGAGTAAAAGAATTCACTGGGTTTCTTGGGGTCAGATGACCAAATCCAAAGCTCACGGGGGCATAGGTTTTCGGGATATGAGATCTTTTAACAAAGCTTTACTGGTTCGGCAAGGGTGGCAGTTACTCAAAAACCCACATTCTTTTTGTGCCAGATTGATGAGAGGGATTTATTACCCAAGATCCGACTTCACGCATGCAGCCAAAGGCTCAAGGGATTCCTGGGTCTGGGCGAGCCTTCTTGAAAGAAGAGAAATTCTGCGTCAAGGCACTTGATGGCAAGTTCGTAATGGGGCTTCCATTAAATTCTAGCAGGATAAATGGGTTTCTTCTTTGAAGGATTTTAGAGTCCACTCCCATCAACCAGTCGGGTGTGGTATTTCAAAAGTTGTAGATGTGATCCACTCGATGACTAAATCATGGGATTCGAATCTTCTTACAAGTTTGGTCTCACAAGTGGAGGTGGCTAACATTCATGTTATTCCTATCTCTACCATGAATGCTGAGGACTCTATAATTTGGCACCATGATTCGAAGGGTATGTATTCCATCAAGTCGGGCTACCAAGTAGAACTGGACAACTAACAAACCTTGGCCTCAACTCCGTCTTCATCATTCCAAGTTCCGCAGCAATTTTGGAAAATGATTTGGGCCCTTCCGGTGCCTCCAAAGTCGAAACACTTTTGGGGGGAAGTTGCAACAACCTTCTAGCCACTCGTCAAAACCTCCATTGCCATAAATGTTCCACCGAAGCTATGTGCCCAGTGTGTTTGGGGTGTCCTGAGTCCACTTAACATTTGTTATGTGGTTGTAATTGGGCGAAAGCGGTTTGGTTTGGTAGTGAGTTATGTTTGAATTTTCGGGTTGAAGTTGATTCTCTTTTGAAATGGGCATGTGAAGTGTACCTAGCCTTTTCGAATGGCAAGGACTGTGTATCTTACTTCTGCAAACTTCTTGGGTTGGCTTGGCACGTTTGGAAGTCTAGGAATGCGTGGATTTTCAATCACACTCCGGTGGACCCGTTGGAAACCATCTGTCTTGCTGATAGAGCTCGTAGGGAGTTTGAGACTCGTATATCCATCAACCTCTTGGGCGAACAGTGCTGGTACAGTGGAAGTCCCTCCTTCTGTATGGTCTCCTCCTCCCCAAGGGTGGCTCAAAGCAAATTGTGATGTGGCATTTAAAAATGGGGCTTCCAAGGCCTATATTGTTGTCCTATTTCAGGATCATCAGGGTTAGTTTGTTGATAGGGCTGTACAGTGAGTTGATATCAGCTCGGTTATGCAAGGGGAAGCAATGGCAATTAGGCAAGCATGTCTTACGGCCAAAGCTCGTAATTTTTCTAATGTGGAGATAATCGGAGATAACAAGTCTGTGATTTTGTTATGTGTGTCTGAGGATGAGCCTTCGTGGGAGTGTGCCTCTATTATTGCAGACATTAGAGTTTTAGCTGGTGATTGTCATTTCTTGTTTAAGTGGAGTCCTAGGTCTGCTAATGGGGCAGCTCATTGGGTTGCGCATGAGGCTTTTTGTGGCCACCTTCTTTGCCATTGGGTGTCTACTCCCT
The DNA here is from genome assembly GCA_030407325.1 of Camellia japonica. NCBI lineage: Eukaryota > Viridiplantae > Streptophyta > Magnoliopsida > Ericales > Theaceae > Camellia > Camellia japonica. The sequence continues at coordinate 26,988,225 of JAPPVO010000019.1, forward strand.
GTAGGGCCTTATTGAGGGTTTTAAACCCTTCTTTGTAAGCCTCCTTTATGCGTTCAAGAAGAAGAAAAAAAAAAAAAAAAAAAAAAGGGACCAATGTAAGATAAATTAAAATTTTCTTTTTTATAGTTGGACTCAAATTTTAATTGTCTTTACTATCTAAGTTAGTCCAATTTCAATCAATCAATCAATCATATGGTTTGTTGCAGATGGACCATGCAGTAAGATTGGAGTGCATCCAAGCCCCATAACTCCGGTACATTCTGCAATAGGCGGTGGCGGCGGCCACAGTTCTCCTACACCAGGGACCAAACCAGCGACGAGGATATCGGCCCCGTTTGTCTTCAGAGGTAGAATGGAGGGATTGATAGTGAGGGGATTAAGTAAAATTGTGCTTGTTTTGATGATAGTTGTTAGTGTAGGGATTGTTAAATTATTTTTATATCAAATAAATATAAAATAACAAAACAAATAAAAAAAAATACAAAAACATTAAACATTAATGTTTTAAAAAAAAATGCCCAACATATAAAAAAAATTTAAAAAAATAAAAAATTTCCAAAAAAAATAAAACAAATAAAATAATGATTTTTACTTAACAAAAAATACAAAAAATTATACATTAATGTTCAAAAAAATGGCCTAACATGTAAAACATAAAATAAAAAATAAATAAAAATAAAAAATTTCTAATCCGGCGGACTATTTTTCTAATACAAGTCTTGGAGGCCTATCCGAATCCCCTTGGGGAGGCCCATCCGAATCTGGAGCTCACTATCAATCTCCTCCCCATCTCTCAAAACAAACACAATATTAATAGATCCCACCTCACTATTAATCCCAATCCTCCCTCTAACTCTCCAAACAAATGGCCTCAGTTGCGGCACTTCATAAACCTGCTGTTTGCAACAAGACCATGTACGGGAATTGCATCCCCCATAATAATGCTTCACGTCCTTGCACCACTTACAACCGTTGTCAGTCAAAACCATAGAGGCCTTGAATGGCGAGTTCGGATCCTCGGCGGCTATTTCCTACGGCCGTTCTTGCGACGGGTAAAAAACGACGTCGTTTTTTATTTTTTTTTATTTTTTTTGGGTCTCCTCTCTTTTCTCTTCACTGTCACCTAACCTAACCTAACAGAGAGACGAAGAAGAACAACGGCGAAGGAGATGACTCCGGTGGCGACGCAACTCAGGCAAGGCGGGATTGCCTAAACTCCACCCAATGATTTCAACTCTTCTTCAACCAAGCTTGAAAGCTTTTTGAGCAAAAAGGTCACTGCACTTTCTACTATTGTTAATGGAGAGAAGAGAGAGAGAGAGAGAGAGAGAGAGAAGCGTCAAAGTGTTTGCCTACCCAAGTTGAGTCCAAATCATCCACTGTTTGGAAGTGAAAAAATTATTTTCAAATCAAAGTTTAGAATAAATGACAGAAAAGAGAAATTTGTGAGTGGGTTTAAGCAAATTTCAAGTCGAGAATGAATCATCTGCTGTTTGGAAGTGAAGAATGATCTGAACTTTCCAAAAAGTGAGAAATTATTCCCTCAAAGGTTAGGTGAGGGTTGTGGAACAGATAAATGACAGTGAAGAGAAAAGAGGGAAGACCCAAAAAAACAAAACAAAAACGACGTCGTTTTTGACCCGCCGCAGGAATGGCCGCTGAAAACAGCGGCCGAGGATCCGGACTCCTTGAATGGCAGCCAAATTACATTGCTAATTTCTATATTTTGTTTATTTGGTTTTTTTTTTTTTTAAAAAATTTGTGTGTTATTTTAGTTCATATCATTTTAATTAATTTGATTTCGATTCTTAATTTTAAACTTTGTATTAATTTAATTCAATTAATGACTCCTATTACGGTTTTTAAAGAAAATTGATAGCTGAGTTGGTTAAGATTAATTTTTTGAGTTGAATAAATTTATAATTTTTTTCTTAAAAAAACATGACACATCGATTCATTGAGTTGAATAAATTTACAATTTTTTCTATAAAAGCATAACACACCGCTAATGCGCGCATTTTCTATTAAAAAAAAAAAACTAGTAATTATAATAAATTAGACTAAATTTACATAAAATTATAAATTCATGAACAAGATTGAACCAATTAAGGGGTAGTTTGGCTATAGATGTTTGGCTATATATAAGCACAAAAAGACAAAATTAGCTATATAAGCCAATAAGATAAAATGTCACATTCAAACCATAATCATTATACTTTTTCTCTCACAAAAGTCAAAAAAGCCAAACCAAACGAGACTAAAAAAGTCTCAACACAAAAAAACTAGCTAAAAAAGTCAATGCCAAACGAAGGCTAAGATTACAAGGAACAAAATGATGCACAAGTCGAAATTGGCTTGTTTGAAAACTTGGCTATTTTAGTTTGTTTTTTTGGCTATTTTAGCCTAACTAAAAACATTATATTTTGAGATGGTAGTTGGCTTTTTTTTTTTTTAGTTCATTTGATGACCGTGAAAGAAAAATAAAATAATTATGATATGGATGTAATATTTTATCTTATTAATCTATTTGTTTTTTTATTACTACTTTAGCCCAACCCAATATTTGGACTATAAGATGTCGGGAATAACAAGTTTGTCCTTTTTATTTATTTTTTTATTTTTAATTTAAGTGACATGGAAGGATGCAAAAATATACTAATTAATGGGATTAACTCATGTAGTTAAAATTCTTGCAGCTCATTAGGAGTCAATGGTTTGAATATCTCTACTTACATATAGGTCTTATTCTCCATATATCTATTTACTAGTACTTTTTCTCTCATTTTGGAGTTTTTTTTGTATTGATTATAATATTTGATTTGGTTTTTATGATTATGGTTGTAAGTCAAAGTTTAATCAAACACGCTAATACAAAATTTTAGAATGAATTTTAATCAAATGAGAAGTCAAAGTTTAATCCAACACTCTAATAAAAATTCAAATTTTTTTTATAAACAATTCATTAAGTTACACTAAATATTCCATCACTAATGGTAGCCTAATAATTTTGGAATATTGACTTGGTCTTGTCACATTGACATACATTAAGAATGAATCTGGACAACACATTGACCTTTTTGGATAAAAAATTTAAGGTTATGTAACATTGTATATTTCAACCATAACACGAAAAAAAGTTGAGAAGTTGAGAGAAGAATGAACAGAGTCACCCATTCTTCCTCCGACAGCTTCGTTTTTTGTAGCCGCCCACTCATCCTCTTTCCCTTCCTCTCTCTTATCGCCCCGGTTGTCACCAACGCCACTTCTGGCAACTTCGATCACCACTGGAAAATTTAATTAAATAAATTTTGAATTTTGTTAATCTAAACTCTAATTTTTTATTTTTTTTATATATTTCTTTTCAATATGAACCATCGATTTATTTTTGTTAAGTAAAATTGATAAAAAAAAAATGATATTTTAATTATTAAATTCAATGTAAGTGTAAAAAAAAAATATAAAATACTATTTTTCGTTGAGTTTTACAACTAACATACAATTTTTTGGGGTCAATTTTTACTTAATGAAAATAGGTAAATAGTTTAGATTGAGAACAAATAAAAAAATAATAGTTTAAATTGACAAAATTAAAATTTTATTTTGTTAAAAATATCAAATCTTCAGATTTATTTTGGGATATTTACCAATAAATCTCATCTCATAAACAAGTACTCCAATTAGTCTTAAGTTTTTTCTATTGATCTGTTAAATCCTATTAGTGGAGAGTTTCTTTCCATGTGATCTTATTTTTATTTTGATATGTTTTGGTGAACAACTATACCCTTTTATTATTGTGATAGGTTTGACGTGATACTCTAATGTGAAAGGTATTAATGTGATACTCCAACGATGTGACATTTCAAAAAAATTAAAAACTCTTTAGCGTACTTTTCCTAAATATGAAAACGTGACGGATATGATATGACACTCCAAAACTTTTACTCTAAAAAAAAAATAAAAACTTTGTAGTGTACTTATTCCAAATGTGACAACGTGACGGATATGATGTGACACTCTAAAAAAATTTAAAACTCTTTAGTGTATTTTTTTTTCAAATGTGACAACGTGACGGATATGATGTGACACTCTAAAAAAATTAAAACTCTTTAGTGTATTTTTTTTTCAAATGTGACAACGTGGCAGGTATGATGTAGCACTCTAAAAAAAATTAAAAACTCCTTAGTGTACTTTTCCCAAATGTGACATGTGGCACTCCAACGTGGCGAGTATGATATGACACTCTAAAAAAATTTAAAAAATCTTTAATGTATTTTTTTCAAATGTGACACTCTAACGTGATGGGTATAATGTAACACTAAAAAACTTTTTAGTATACTTTTTCAAATATGACACTCTAATATGGTGGGCAAATGAGTCATTACACATCTAAAAGAACTAAATGGATCACAAGAAAAAATATAGGACTATATATGGACTATCAATTATCAATTATCAAATATAACACTATTTATTGCCAAATTATAACAATAACAATGGTATTATAGCAACAACTATTGGATATGCTCTTACTACTTATAATCACTCATCACCGCCGCATTAACGTATAGCTAGCTAATTACAGTTTTTTATTTTATTTTTGTGTCATTTTAGTTTATAAAATTTTAATTTTTAATTTTTAATTTTATATTAATTTAGTCCAATTGATAATATTTATTAAAAAATTATAAAGAAAAATGGTCACACACATAGTTCATGTGTGCATTTTCTATCAAATAACACTAATAATTATAATCAATTAGAACAAATTAAGACAAAATCATAAATTTAGAGTTAAAATTAAGCTAATTAAAATTATAGAGATTAAAATTAGGAATGGCAACGGGGCGGGGCGAGGCGGAGCGGGGCCAGGGATCACACTCCCCGTCCCCGATCCCCGATGGTGGAAATTTTCCCGTCCCCGGCCCTGATCCCCGATGGGGAACCTATCACCGCCCTCACCCCTAAAGGGGATCGGGTTTCCCCGACCCCGAAAACTCCCCGGCCAAAAAAAAAGTTCAACTCCAAAAAATACAAAACTCAACTACAACATCAACATCATCGACAACAACAACATCATCTTCATCATCTAACACATTAAGCAGATCTGAGCTTCGCTAATCAAAAAAAAAAAAAAAAAAAACAACAGATTTGAGCTTCATCATCTAACACATCATCTTACATATTAGATCATCAACAACAGATCTGAGCTTATTTATCAAAAAAAAAAAAAAAAAACAGACCTGAGCTCAACAACATCTTCATCTTCATTATTTTCTAGATCTGAAGCTCATCTTCATCTTCATTAACTTCTCAACAGATCTGAGCTCAACATCTTCATCTTCATTAGTTTCAGAGAGTAGAGGAGAACGGGATGAGAGAGTGAAGAGATGAGAGAGAGGGAAGACAGTTTCAGAGAGTAGATAGAAGAGAACGAGAGAGAGAGAGAGAGAGAGAGAGAGAGAGTCGAGATAGATAGATAGAATAGATATTATATTATATAACCTAAACACAATAGATATTATATTATATAACCTAGATATTATATTATATAACCTAAACACAACACAGTAGATATTATATTATATAACCTAATATATATATATATACGGGGAAGTTTCTGGGCGGGGGCGGGCCAGGGTCGGAAAATTTATCACCGTCCTCGCCCGAAATTGATCGGGATTTAATTTTGAATACCATCCCCGTCCCCATAAGGATATTTTTCGGAAAAAAACCATTCTAATCGGGGTCGGGGGGTCGGATCCCCGTCGAGCCGGGTTGAAATTGCCATCCCTAATTAAAATGACACATGAATCAAAATACAAAGATTATTAGTGAGGTAATGTTATAGTACACATCCCTTAAAAGCTGTCATACCATATGCACATTTGTTACGGATTTTTGTGGTAATATTATTTTTCTTGGTAGAGTTAAAAAATACATAATATTTGCTACAAAAATATATTATATATACAACATAAATACATAATAGAGTAATACACACCTTTTAAAAAATGTTCACCATAAAAATTACCATTAACCATTGAAGGTAAAACAAAATAAAACCTCTCCGTCTGGACTATAAGATGATGAGAGTAATATGTGACTTGTGAGGTTCTAAAGATATAATTAGTTAACCGGATTAATTCGATTAGTTAAAATTATTGCACCTCATCAAGAGTCACTGGTTTGAAGGGAATTATTAATTTACATGTAAGTTTTATTCTCTATGTGTCTATTTAATAGAGCTTTCTCTCTCATTTTGAAGTTTCAATGTAATATTTTATGTAAATCAAATATATAAATAAAAAATTGAAAACCACTTGTCTCTCATCTCGTATATAAATTAAGAAAAATTTTACTATATACCTCTTGAAAGAGGTGCATCATATACACTCTTAGTTATGTTATTTTTTTCTTTAGTTATGACAAATTTTGTTATTTAGTTATGATATTATTTTAGTTTGACTCGTGAGATCTTTGGTTACGTCTTATGTTAGGTTATGTCTTTTTTTTTTGGTTATGCCACAGAATGTATGTAATTATGTCATTTCTTCTTTTGTTACAAAGTGCATATGGTACACAAACATACTCTTTTCCACAAATTATACAAGTTCACTCTTGCGGGTCACGTTAATAATATATTTTAGGAAAAATTACACAAATAGTCCATACATTTTGTTGCTTATATCATTTTAGTCTTTACAGTTTCAATTGGCTCAATTTTTATACTTAATTTTAGATTTTGTGTCAATTTGATTTAATTGATAGTGTTGTTAAGATTTTTTAAAGAAAATAATTATTGAATTGGTTGAGGTTAAGTCATTGAATTGATCAAATTTATAATCTTACTTCTAAGAATATGACACATCATTTTTTTTGTTTTTTGATCTTTTTTTTTTCCGACACATCATTCATGTGCGGATTTTTCATTAAAAAAAATGTAACTATTGTAATTAATTGAACCAATTTGAGATAAACTAAAAAAATTCAAGGTCAAAATAAGCCAATTTAGGAGAATTTAGTATAGTTTACTCTAATTAAAAATAAAAAGTAAAATCACTTCTCTTATTTTTAGTAATTATTAATTTTTTTCTTAATTATTCTATTTGTGCCTCATAATCAATAAGTCAAAGTTTAATCCAACGCTCAAATACAATTTTTTTTTTAAATTAAAAAGGAATTATAAACAATTCATTAAGTTACACCAAATATCTCATCACTAATGATATCTTGTATGAATTTGAGCTATACATTGATTTTGTTAAGTAAAAATTTGAGGGTATGTAGAGTTGTGTATTTCAACCATAACAAGAAAAATTAAAATTGTGGGTGCAAAATCTGAATTCTCTATCTCAATCCTCACTGAAATTAAGTCCGTACTAAAATTGCCAATGAATAGTCCACACCTATGAAGCATGGGTACGAGTACGAGTACTAATACTGGTACGATACGAGTACGTTGATACGGTAAAATTTTTTAAAAAATAAGGTACGGGAACGACTTGGTACGCTTGTAAAAAAATATTTATTTTTAATTTAGAGTAATACAAAAATTAATTAAATGGTTTAATTTGTTAAGATCCAACCTACAATTAACATTTAATGTCAAAAGTAAAGATATAAATTACAATTAAATGTCAATATATTAAATGACTTACAAACCATAGTTTAATTTTAAAATCATACTAAGTATAAAACAAAAAACAAAAAACAGATGTAGTGAAAGGAGTTTTATCTCAGTAGTAAAAGAAAATATTATTTCAATTAAGGCGCGATACGACTTGGGTATATATTAGGTACGTCTGAGTATACCAAAAATTAAGAAGGCAAAATTTGGATACGTGTTTCATATACTCAGTATGTATGCAGAAGCACGATATGAGGTACTATACGCCGGTAAATATTCGGTACAAGTACGACATGTTTTTTAAAATACCCATGCTTTATAGGTCCACACTGGTATACAAATTTATGGGAAACAAATCTTCAATAATTGGAGTACAATCTTGAAACAAGATCCCAAAACAAGGTAATGGATTGGCACATCACCGAAAGAACTTAACGATACCACAGTTTTAGGAATTGGTGCACAACACGAGTTTATACTCATCGACTCCCACTGATTTTAACAGTGTTTTTACAAGTCTTTGCATCCCTTGGCATGTTTGCATCACCATCTGCCATTTGTTTTGCTGCCCCTTTCACCTGTATAAGGCAAGGTTCCATAATTTTCTAATCAACTACTTCAAGGAACAACAAAATCCTCACAACTTTCAATATGTAAAGCATTTTTTTTAAGCAAGTTCAACTCTAGGCATGTAACAAAAAGAGCTGACAAAATGATCAAAAAGAAGCAATACCAAATACAATCGTCATAAATTTGTCATTCGTAACTTTATGATGTACATAATAATTCAATAGTCATAATTTCATCACAAAGTAGCATAACACATGCTACAAATATTCATAATTTCACCACTAACACATTTGTATCAAGGTTGAAAATGCTTTTCATAGAAAAGTTCCGTTAGGAGATTATTTTCTAACAAAACAAACACAGCGCAAGTAGCTAATGCTTTTGGCAAAAATGCATCGTGGCTTTCTTGGGTGAGTAAACATATGATTATGGTATTTGGTTTTGTAGATGTTAGTGTAGAGTTTCCAGCAAACTCAACCATCCTGGATTTGATAGAAAGAGCTGTCAAGGAAGCTTTTGATGGACCTCTTATCGGTTTCTTGTGAAGGAAGAATTAAGGCCAAGGTTGAATCACGAGCCGGTGAGCGAGCCTACCTGCAAAATAAAAATGGGGGATGTGGTGGAGCTCACTCCAATGATACCTGACAAGTCATTGACAGAGTACAGGGAAGAGATCCAACGAATGTATGATAGAGGCCTATGTCAACCTCAGGACAGGCCGCTAGTAACATGGTTATCTGGAGAAGTTGACCAACGCTTGCATGGTTTAACCAGTAGTTCTTGTATATATATATAGATGATAAGTATTTGCAAAGTTTTCGGGTTCGGGTTCGAGGTTCGGGAAGAACAATGACTTACTGGATCCAACGAAGAGCAAAATATTTAATTTTATTGCAATATAATCTAGCAATCATTAGCTATTTTTTCGTTATGTTCCAGTGGCGTAAACTCAGCTTTGTTTGGTTTAACTCTCAAAACACAATTTTTGAAAAAAATTTCTCAGATTTTGTTTGGTTAGAAATTAAAAAAAAAAAAAAAAAAAAAATTGAAAATCACTTTATCTCTCCTGCACATCAATCAATCAGTTTTTCTCTCTCCTCTCTCCTTCTCAGTCACTTTTTCTCTCACACACATCTACTCAATTACAACAAAATATCAAATTATCCCAACTTCCATACTCCAAAACTATTTCAAAATTACAACCAAACAAATTAAAAAAATTTCTAAATTCTTTCCCCAAGATTTAAAAAAAAAAAAAAAAAAATTTATCTCCAAACCAAACCAAACACAATTATCTCCTCCTCTAACCCTTGAACTTCAATTTGTAACCTTTTTGTTTAGCTAATGACACATAGCCATCGTAATTCTTCATTTCCATTTGTTATGAAAGTTTATTTTGAGGTTGGAGATTTGGGAATGACTTATGGTATAGTGGGGATTAAATTGGGTTTGGGTTTGCCTTTCGACCTGAGAAGCAAAGTGAGAAAATTCATTTCTTTTATAGACCGAAATAAAAAACGGAACTTTAGAAATTCAAAACTTCGCCTTTACAAAGGAATGTGGTAATTAAATTAAAATAAATAAGTCTTAATTAATATTATAATAAGTCATAATTAAATATCAATGTCTGTTGGCTGTATAATTTGTAAAAGCGAATCACAATTTAACATGTGGCACGAAGTGGGCAATTTGGAAAAGTTAATACAAGTTGCCAACCAAAGTTAGACACGTGGCAGTTCGAATTGGTAATAATAGATCTACATAGCATTAGAACAATCGAAGGGTGCAAGATGATGCGGCCTAACGGTTACTCATAAACTTTAAATTCAAAAATCAGGAGGGAAGCCTAACTGTAAGAGTGGCGTAGTGGGACTGACTGTGAGAGAGCATGTTTAGCAATCATAGGAGTAAATTTCGACAGTTAGAAGCCCACTTCGACAGTTATCATTGAAGATTATAAATAGCAGAGAAGGTCCCAGATTAAAGCCCCTAGACTCAGATCAAAAAACCAGTTTATTTACTTCGTTTTTCCTTCCAGTTTTTACAGTTTTTTTTTATATTTCTGCACTTCAATTCCTGTACTGCACTTCATTTCCTAGGAATAGTTTCAAATAGCCTATTGCTGTAAACCTCTACGAGCCTGGGTCAAATCATTGTAAGTTTTCATTTACTTAATGAAATTCAGATTCTGAAATTGTTCTTCATTTGTTGTTATTTACTAAATTCTCCTAAACAAGCTACCAGTAAAAGTCCTCTTCATTGAGGCTGAGAAACTATAACACAATCGTCTGATAATTAGTTGGCAATTAATATTCTGTAAGGACTAATTGATCTTTTGCGATTGCTGTTTTGCCGTCGCAAAAAAAAATTTGTTACCCCCACATTCGCGTCCCCCATTTGCGGTCGCATGAGCCGTCACAAAAGGTCTTTTGTGACTGTATTTTTTATTATTTTGCGGCGGTTTGTGATGGTCGCAAAAAGTACTTTTTCTAGTAGTGATTAGTCTTTATAGAATATTAATTGTCAACCAATTATTAGATGATTGTGTCATAGTTTTCTCAGCCTCAATGAAGAGAACATTTACTGGTGGCTTGTTTATGAGAATTTAGTAAATAAAACAAATGAAGAACAACTTCAGAATCTGAATTTCATTAAGTAAATGAAAACTTACAATGATCTGACCCAGCCTCATAGAGGTTTACAGCCACAAGTTATTTGAAACTATTCCTAGGAAATGAAGTGCAGTACAAGAATTGAAGTGTAGAAATATAAAGAACTATAAAAACTAGAAGGAAAAACGAAGTAAATAAATTGGTTTTTTGATTTGAGTCTGGGGGTTTCAATCTGGGTCTTCTCTGCTAACCGTCGAAGTGGGCTTCTAACCGTCAAAATGTCCTCCTATGATTGCTGAACATGTTCTCTCACAGTCAGTCCCACTACGTCACTCTTGCAGTTAGGCTTCCTTCCTGATTTTGAATTTAAACTTTGCGAGTAACCGTTAGGCTACATCATCTTGTACCCTTCGATTGTTCTAGTACTACGCATATCCATTATTACCAATTTGAACTGCCACGTGTCTGACTTTGGTTGGCAACTTGTATTAACTTTCCCAAATTGCCCTTTTCGTGCCATATGTTAAATTGTGATTGGCTCTTACAAATTATACAGCCAACATTACCCCCCGCACTAATATACCCAAGACTTGATGATATTAGTGAACTAGTGCAATCCACCCACGTTCTAGGATGTGCATGGACTCTGTGTATTCTGGTAGTATAACCGCTTTTTGAATAATGAAGCAGTGAACTTCATTAAATCCTTGTATCTTTCATTTCCATTCTTTGAGTAGACGAAAAGACTGGTGCATCCTCAATGGTCAATCACACTTTCTCTTACATTGATCGAGCATACGAGGAGTCTTTGGAAGATGATTGCGGGCCTCGAAAGAACCTTAATGCATTTATTGGTTACACTTATCCACCTTCATTTATACAAGTCATGGAAACTTTTGCAAATTACCAATCTTTAGACCAAAAATTTGTCAACTACAAACCCTTGGACCAAGCATTTGCAAAAATAGATCTTGAAAGCTCCTCTACTGCCCCACCACTCTCTGTATGGGACGTAACTGCTTCTTCTTCTTCCAAGTCTACTAACTGGGGAAGTTGGCCAGAACTTGATGAACCCGAACTAAGAGAGAGAATTTACCATCGATTTGTTGAATTCGATGATCCTCTGTCTATCCCTCCCTCTTCTCGGAGCTCAGTGGTTTACCCTTATGTACCCATTGATCATCGACGCAGTCTGGAGGACAACTTACTTGTGGCGTGGTACACGTCTTCCATGCTAACGAAGATAATGCGAGCAACTCCTTATCCAGATGAAGCACAGGGATATAATCCGTCATTCTTGGCTAAGAAGGCAAAACTTTGCTCTTCTGACTGGCTTGAACGCATGAATAACCCCCAGTTTCCCTCTTTCTTTGGGATGGACCCCTCTACACCTCATCTTCCTCAGAATCCTCATTAGATGGAGGAACTGAAACTTATTCTTTTTGAGAATCAGTTTCTTCCTTCCTACCAACCTCCAGCTCTTCCCACTACATTTAAGCGACACCAAGCTCAACTTTTGCTTGCTGCCTTTTCTCACTTGCCCTTCAATGTTCTTAGAGATGAGACTCCTCTCAAGAACTTCCGATGGACTTGTGATATTACGACTCGGGGTCATGTCCTTAACCTCATTGCCCAGGCAGAGCTTCAAACTTTTTTAGACCAACTCCCGCTCCTTCTTCATTGGTACCAAATTTTTTTGGCTACCAGTAACTCTTTGGACAAAATCTTGGCCAATCGAATTCAAACCCAGTACGAAGCAGAGAATCTCATTGAAGAATATAATGACTTCAAGAATAAAGATTTAGCATACTGGGATGGTTTGGATATGGACGAAATGGAACAAGGATTGAAGGAGATAGAGTTCGAGATGAAAGCTGAACAACTTTTTCATCAAATAAGAACATATCAGCTGCAGCAAACTAGCATTGATAGGACAGAAGACAGAATAAAAAAAAGAACATAAATTAATTAACCACTGCTAGGTCAAATTTAATGAACTTGTTACTTTTTCCATTCCTTACTATTATAAAATCGAATTTGTAGCCAAGAAGGCTTTCTAATGTAATTACTTGCATATCAATAAAACTAGGTTTTCTCTTTCTCTATTTGGCATGATCTGGTTTTATGTTCCAATTGCATGCTTGTGACCATCTTATTCGCTCAATTCAAATAAAATTAGAGCTTTGAATTTACCAATTCTTTTCTTCGAAGGCTGATTTGAACATTTTCAATGGAATACTTGAAACCTAATTTGAATATCTCCAAAATATGGAGTACAATTGACAATCTTTGCCTTGGGTCTTCTCATTCCAATTGCATGGTCAACATTATTTTAACAACTTTGAATTGACCAACCTTTGTATCAAAGTTACTTTTAAGTACTTCAAAGTACTTAGTAACAATGCTTTTTTCAAAAAAAGTTTGCTTTGACAGAGAATCCCAAAAGAAATTTTTCATGTTCAGGCAAGCCTTTTTGGATCTTGATCTCTTACTTGACTTGGTACTGGCTCTGCAACTTTGAAGTCTAAAACATCAAATAAGAATCAAATTCCAGCTACAAAATACTTCAAAGCTCACTTCGGAGGATTTCATCTTTCTCAAGAAATCTAAGAGCCAATCTCCAACCCTTTTAAAGCAGATCAAACTTGCATTCTCAGGAATAAAATGCCCTTCGAAGTCAACTTCCTGCTCTCAAAGCCTTGGTTGGTTGTTTGACATCTGGCTTTGGAGCCAAATCTTGACTTCGAAGCCAAATATTTGTTTTTAAAGTCAATATGATTGTTTAAGATACGTTTCCTGCCCAAACAATCACCCTTGAGACAAACTTTTCATATTGTACTTTTAGGACTCCTACGAATTTTAAGACAAAGTCTTAAACCCATACGGGTTCTAAAATCAGCCAAACAATTTATCTTGGGTGAAAGGTTTAAAAACCTTTTCCCTTCACATTTTTCACTTGCTTGCTCGCCTAGAACACAAATCCTTCATTTCTATTGCTCTCTCCTTTTGATTACTCTTTTCTCAGCTTCGTCTTCTGAAAACTCTTGTAATGGCTTCTTCCTCCTCGAAAATACCAGTTGTGGAACGCGTGAACCCATTTATGGCTTTAAAGAGGTGTATCGACAAAGAGATATCCAAGCTTAGAGCTGGTGCACCGAGTACCATAGATAGTCGCCTCTTTATTCCTCGTCATAATGAACAACAGGAATACGTCTTAGGATCTATCTTCAGAGAAGCCCCAGCTCAACTTCTCGCTTTGTATCCTCTTCTACAGGATCACTGTCTCCTCTACGAAGGGGGTTTTGATTGGGGAAGCTGGAGGATAAACCGCCCCCATCGCTGTTGGCCCACATTGAAGGTTGACCGGGAGGAGTGGTATGACAGAGTTATGCCTGCCAGAGAATGGGATCTGCAAGAACTCTATATCCTTGATGCCCTTTGTAGACACCCCATTTTTGACCGTCCTCAAGACTTGGACGTCACCGCTTGAACACTCGGTGATCACCCCTTGTTTGTGTTCGTCGTGAGTTTCCGGAGGCCTTGGCTACGCGCCTTGCCTCAGGACCTCTCGACTCGACTGTTTTGTGCTTGGTTTGACACCAAACACTTGTGTTTTGCCTTTGAGAGGCAGGGTAGGGCTTGTAGACCATCCCCACCCATCACCGGCCAGGGCTTGAGGCCACCGGCTGTGTTTTGTGGCCACCGGCTAAATGTTTGGCGGACCGGCACTCTAGATGGCCGACCGGCTGTCTTTGTTTGGTCAATTGCATCTTTGGCCGGCCGACTACTGTGCATCTACTTTTTCAGATATTTTGTCATAGCTGGCTTGCATTTGACTCCCCTCCATACACGTGTATGGAGGGATCTCTCTCTTTAGAAGCTTGTCTTGTAAGCTTTACAAGACAATAAGCTCTATAAAGAGAGGTCTTCTCTCTTGTTTGGGGGGTTAGACATTTTAGACAGCCATTTTAGGATTTGAGTTCTAGGGTTAGGGTTTGGCTTACATCCTATCTCTATCTCTCTCTCTTGTGTGTGTTTTAGGCTTACTATTGCACACAAACACATAGTGTCCCACATTTTCTTGGTTCTTGAAGGACCAGAGGTCTGTTCTTGGAGTTGTGGGGCTGGTTTAAGCTCAAGGAAGCAGCTGATCCACCATTGTTGAAGAGGGTCTTCAAGGGTAATCACTTTCTCCTTTTATTCCCCATTTTTGCATTGTATTTCTACCTATCTTGCAACTGTTTTTCGGCTTTGCATATAATATGTAAAAGTTCTGTTTTTAAGCCCTCTAAATAGTTTGTTGAGAGTGTTTAAACTTTGGGATTGTTTGACCCCTCTTAAGCCTTGTTTGGCCCTTGTTTTGTGCCATTTTGTGTGAGCTCCGGGACCATAGTGTTTGGGCCTCCTCACCACTGAAATCTTGAGGGATTTCAGAGGTGAGGATGGTGCCTTGAGGTCCTAGGAAGGAGAGGGCCACCCCTCTCCTTGTTGTCCTTGAAAAGGGCTATTTTTGCCTCTTGAGGGAGCACCATGTTTAAGTGTGTGTTGACCATGCCTTAGTTGATTTTTGTGCTTATTATGTCATAATATGCCTCTGTTTTTAGTTGGTTTTGGTACACCATGCTTGCTTAGCATACATGCCTTGTAATGCCATTTTGTTGCCTTAACATGCATCGAAGTGTTGACCCTTGTCTTAGCATGTTTTTGGCCAAGCTTTGTGAAGCTTATATGCATGTTTTGATGTGCTAAGGGACTGTTTTAAGTCATTGGAGTCATTCATGCCTTGCTTTGTGTAGCTACCATGCAATCCCTCTTGTATGCCTAAAGCTTTGGCCCTTCTAGCATGCCATCCTTGCTTTGTTTCAGTGATTTCGAATCACTTAACATGTTATTTCAGTCCTTATAACATGCCTATATGCTTGCATTTAATCCTCTTTCAATGTGTTTAAAGGTTGTTGCCTTATGCCCTTTGTTTAGGCCTTGGAGTATGCTTGCATTTTTAGACCACTTAGATGCCATCTAAGTACATTCTTGGCTTTGTCTAGGTCTGCATTAGACCTATTTTAAGTCCCCTTGGCCTTGTGAGGCTTGGTTGACTTAGCCTTGGTTTAACCCCCTTTAGTTTGCCTTAGGGTTTGGGCCATAATTGCATGCCATGCTTACCTTGTTCATTTGGTTTGGCACCATTTCAGCATGATTTCAGAGCCTTCCATTGCATGCTAATTGCCCATGTTCGTATCTTCTTAAGTGTGCTTAGAAGTTGCTCTTTATGCTCGAATGTTGGTCCATGTTTGCATGCATGTTTGTGTGTCAATTGGCCCTCATTCCTTAGCATCTTGGCCACTGTTTTAGGCCTAGTTGGGACTGCCTAAATCATGTTTAAGTCTATCTCTTTGTTTGTTGCATATGCTTCTTGTATGTTGTAGCATATTGGTGAGTTGGTACCTGCTTGAAATTGCATGATTGAATGAAGTCACATGCTTGTTTGCATGCTTAAACACCCACATTGTGCCTTGCATAGTTGTTGGTTGCATTATCTCATGCCTTGCATGTCTTGTATGCTTGCTTGCATTACCCATGTTGCATACTAATCAACATGCTTAGGGTTGCATTGCATTGGCATGCATGCTACACCTCTTGAGTTGAGCATGATAGAGGTTGAGCCTCTTGGCTTGTTTATGTGCATTGCATTACATATCAAATGTGCACACTTGGTTTCTTGGGCCATCGTGCATGGAAATGCACGATTGGTGGTCCGAGAACCAAGGCCCATGTCCCTTTGAGTCATAAACATGATAAGGGATGTGATTGGTGCATACATTTCTTGAAATGCATTGCCATGCCAAGTATTGTCCTCTGCTGCTGTCAAACCAGATTCTGCAGGAATTTTTGTTCGGTCGGCTACATTTAGTGCCGACCGGCCACCATTGTTGGCCGATGGATCAAAGTTATGGGCGGTGACCATTCTGCATGGCCGGTGGTGTTCTCCCCCAGCCGGTGGTGTTCCTTGGCATCCATAGAGCAAGCCCAAGACTTTGGCAGTCTTCAGAGGAGTAAAGCAGGGAAAACAGAGGCATCTTGAGCATGTCGGTGGATTTTCGGGCAAAATTGAGCGCGCACTGCATTGGGGCCTCCATTCTGGGACTGTTTATTGCTTAAATTAGATTAATTAATTTGCTTAATTAATTTGGTTGGTCTGTAATAATTAATTAGCTAGAATAGTTGATTATTTATTCAGTCTGTATTATTCTTTCGGCCCCTCCGAGCGAGGGCAAATTTGTAATAAGTGTGGGTGAGTGTGTGAATGCTTTCCAACCCCCACTTCTTTCTCCCTTTTACTTACCTGCTTTGATGGTTAGTATTAGGTCATGTTTACTTTAGCATCCTTATGCTTTGCATGCGTGCATCATTCATCAGTATTGCATGCACCGGGCTCGGCGCATCATGCTAATTGCATTACATTTCAAATCAAATTTGAATACATGCTACTTGCGCATTTCACATGTCATCCTTAAGATTAGCCGAGCCTATTCTAATGACATTTTGCATGCGATGCATTAGGCACTTAACATGGACTTGGATCATGCATTGATTGCTAACACGTTCTTGTTTTGGCACGGAGTACGATGTAAGTATTTTATGCTTTAGCATACCGCATGCGTGTGAATGCTACCATGACAGCATGCTTACCATGTGCCTAGATGCTTATGTGATAAACTGCTTGAATGCTTGTGCGTGAAGGTTGGATTGTTTAAGTTGGAACAACTCGTTGAAATCCGTGTTTTAGCCTACTTGTGAGTAGCAAATTTCAAAACATTTTTAAAACAAACGGATATGCAATGCTTATTTCCAAATTAGACGATCTAGTCTATACTTTTGTGTTGTGCGCATCACATAGTAATTCTAGCTAATCAACTGGATTAAGAACACACAAAGTTTTCAAAAAAGGATATCACGGTTAGTAGAGGCCGGTCTTCGACCGGCGAGAGGGGGTGCTCATAGCTGACCTTCCCCAATCGTACCCAAGTTCCCGAGCCGACGCAACTTTGGTGATGACGGACACGTGGCCTTTGGCACCGAGTCAGGGTTTCCTAAATTTCCCCTTTTAAAAAAAAATATTTAGGTGGCAACTCTGTATCTGGCAAAGCAGTCCATGTTTGGCACTTCTTTACAAAAATCTGTTTTCCAAAACGATTTGCCGGATTTGGACTCTTTGGTTCAGATTAAGAACCGTGACACAAAATCGAGTCCGAACTGTAGCGAGGTCCCCCGCGGACGTGTCTACAGTTTCTGGCGACTCTGCTGGGGAGTTTAGAGAACTTGACTCGAACTCGTGATATCTTGTTTTGACTACACTTATGTGTTTCTTTGCATTGCATGTGCATTGGTGTGCCTAGGACACCGTGTTGGCCATCTGCTATTCCTGAGCGGTTTGCCGGAGGCTTGACTTTGTCAAAGCATGCCATAAGGCTGATCGGTTGCGGGCTCTGCCAGTATGGGAACACAAACCCTGGTTTTACCGGGGCACCCTTTTCGACCATTCGACCTAGTGCATATTCGGAATCCATAGTGACCATTCCAAACTAGGACAGGTTGCTTACCCGATGTTAGGTTGTTTGAAACCGCTGCGTGCATAGTGAAACCCTAGCTCCTGACAAAATAGGACAGGGAAACCCTACCCCAACATAGGGGTGTTTGTGCTCTCTCTACTTGCTATGTGCTTTTAGAGTGTATCTCTACAGGGAATGCATATACCAGTTTGCAAGTCTGGGTATCAGGCCTGATGGCACCAATATCAGTTTTTGAGAATCAGATTATATTTGCGGGTATCAGATTCAGTGTTTTGGGGCAGTGATTTCTAGGGAACAGTGATCAGTAGTAGAGTACAGTTGTTCAGCTACATCCGTGTTTGATCTGTTTGGGCTGAAATGCTGCTTGCTTTTCCTTTCAGTACAGAGAGTCTGATCCAGAACAGTTAGTGTTTCCTTTTGCTGAGGCAAGCTAGATATCCGATCCGTTAGTCGCCATCCAGTATAGCGGACTTAGCATGACGCAGAATTCGGAAGAGATCGTGGTTATGACAGCTGCGTTAGATCAAGGAATCATTCTACAAAGTGAGACCACTGTTGACATGCCGCATCCACCCAGATCGCCGTTTGCGCACCCCGGTCTGGACCCCCCAGCTATATCAGGCTCGCGAGCCTACTACATTTGAACTGATGGGGATGATAGGTGATCTCCAGAGGTCCGTGGCGGATCTTGCTTACGGGATGTCAGCTTCGCCACCAGCCGCACCATATGCCGGGAGTTTTGTACCCCAGGAGCCCCCGCTGTTGGGACGGATTGTGATTGAACTTAGCCAACCGGAGATGGCCTCCAGCTATAACAACGACGTATCAACCCAAATCCTCGATCAGGCTGAGGCCAGAGGTAAGGATAAAATGAAGGCAGATGCCGATCTCGTCGAACAACTGCGGTGGGCAGTCGAGGCTTTGAAAGCCGGGGGAATGAACAAGCAACAGGTATCTGCAGTTGTAAGAAAAGCTGTGCAGGATGCTTTCCCCGCTCCACCTGAGGGTAGTTCAAGTCAGTAAGAAAGCCGGGATAGGCCCCGTCATGCCAGAACAGTTCCTTCTGCTCCCAACCCTGCACCCGGGAAGGATCAGAAATCCAAGGCCACGCCTGCCGACCCGTTTGCTAGTGCGTCTAGCAAGAATACTCAACCTTCGAAGTACCTGCCCCGAGGGTGCAGGGTCTTCCATGCTCTCTACATGCCGTTGTCCAAGGCACTTTAGATCCTTGCCAAGAGGGAACATCTTAAACCCTTAGAGCCTCGCCCTCTGCCGAAGAATCTCCCTGCTACACATGATGCTGCTCTGTACTGTGCGTACCACCAGCAGACAGGCCATGCTACCGATAATTGTTTCCGCCTCCGTCATGAGGTGCAAGATTTGATTGACAACGAGGTTATCCTCCCGCCCACCTCAGCCAAGTCCGTTACTACCCAGCTATTGAATTTTGATGATGCTGATACTGTGAGTATGTGATCAGGGTTGGACCACTTGTGAGCGGCGCCTAGTGTTTTTGATGTGGCGTCTGGCACGCATTTTTGAGCATCTGCGAATGCTAGTTTTGTAAAATCTGGCTTGGGTGTCGAGTCAGTCTTTGTTTTGTTTTGAGTCTGTCTCATTGTCGTGAGTCAGTCCTTTTTGGTTTACAGGTCTGTCTTGTTGTAGCGAGTCGGCCCCCCCTGTATAGAACGTCAGGTGATTTCGGGGTAGTTGCCTCGAACACCGTTTTGTAATTATCTTTTTGTTTTTCCTTTTGAGTCTGTCTCGGTTGAGGAGCCAGTCGCAATCAGGGAATCTGAATGAAACAACTGCGGCTATCATGTTCTCGTGCTTATTTGCTATTTGAGCTAGTTGTGCCAGAGGATTTGAATGAAACGGCAGTACATTCTACCTATTCTCTTGTGCCCTGAAAATCATTGTAATGACCTAAGCTTTTCAAAAACCCTTTTTGAACACTGCGGTGATAAAAACGAAGATGAAGCAACTCCTCGGGTTTTGCGAAACTTTGATCATTTCTGAGAGAAAGAGAGGCGTGCTAAACCTTTAATGAATGAAATCATGCCTGTCAGCGTGAGTACTGAGAAGGACCCTAGCTTTGATCCAAATTGGTTCCACACCATCTTCAGCGCGAGCGATTCGTCGCCTTCTTAAAAACTTTCGAAAATTCAAAAAATGTTTTGCGCAGTCCTGCGAAGACTTGTGTGGAATCGCTCTTGAGATTGTGCAGCTTAGGATCACTCTCAGCCTCAAGATTCAATCCCTTTGCTCTCGAAAAACTTTGACCTTGGGTTCAGAGTATTCAACGATCAACCATCAAGAGAGGCCTGTGTGGCCAGATTTTGAAGCAACCTTCGAACAAGAGGCACCAAAGTCAGATCAAGAAGATCAGATCTCGCCGGGAGAAGCCCGTGAAACGACCGTGATGGATTCTCCTGATAAATCAACACATCAACACAACAGTCACTCTCGCCCGATACAGAGGGCTTCAATTTCAAAACCATTTGGCATGGACTTGTTACACTTTTACCCTTTGAGAGGCTCGCTGGGCTGAAAACCCGAAAGGGCGACCCAGGCAAAAGTTAGAGCAAGGCAAAAAAAAAAAAAAAAAAATGCAAAAGAAAGAAAGAAGAAGGAAAAAATGCGAAAATTCAAAAAATTGAAGAAAAAGAGAAAAAAAGGAAGCAAAGAAATGAAAAAAATGAAGAGAAAAAGAAAAGAAGCTCGCAAGGTCGAAAACCCGCATTGGGCACCTTGGCAAAAGTTAGAGCCTAAAAGTGAAGGTTAATACCCGAGTGTACCTTAACCGGAACTACGTAAGGCTTGATTCCCATGTTTGGGATACGTAGGCAACTTCATCTTGAAGTCCAGCCCCCGACGCTTTCATAGCGCCTCAGCCCATGTAATGGTTTTGATCATCCTTGCTTCCTCTGCATCCGACAATTCGGTTGTAACACCGGAACTACGTAAGGCTTGATTCCCATGTTTGGGATACGTAGGCAACTTCATCCTGAAGTCCAGCCACCATTGCTCTTACAGTGACTGTGTCCATATATTGGTTCAGACCATCGTCTTCGGAGTTCAGTCGTCATTGATAAAGACCGTTTACAGAAATGCTGCGGCATCATCCGACAAGGGGCAACTTTCCGTTGCCACGCATTGCCATAAGTTGCCCTGAGTTGCCGTCCAAACTAGGGGCAACTTTCTGTTGCCATGTACCCTCTTTAAGCAAGGGGCAATTTTCCATTGCCTCCGATCTGAGGTTGCTCATCTCGGAGGTAAGTTCCGCCCTCGTCGAGCGTTGATTGTTTGCAAAAATAGTTTTTGAAAATTTTTACTGAGGTTGACTATTTTCTCGAAAGCTGTTTTATTTTTCCAAAACCGGACCATTTTCTTGGACCCAAAAAGGAAAATTTTCAGTGCTCACAGCCTGACTTGCAGGATTTTCAAATCAAAAATTGAGCGAGTATGCTAATCTAACTCTCATTTTGGTCAAAACTGTTTTAGGAAGGAAACAAAAAAAATGGTCAAAATAATGAACTAGGGGCACAGCTGAGTCAGGTGTTCTGTCTTTCCCCCGCCGTCAACATACTTGCCAGAAAGGCACCATATTCGCCGGATAAAGATACACCGGTTCCTGTCTGGAACACCGACTGGACGTCATCGGAAGTAATAGCCGCGAGCTAGTAGTGTTGGGCGTTGAACTCCGCAACTTTCTATTCACCCATCGATCGCCCTGGGGATGAAAAATGAGAGAATAAAGAATAGAGAGGTCTAAGACGAGAGAAAAGTGAGGAATAGGGTTTTTTGAGAGAAAAACCGAGCTTGAGGGCCGAGTGATGTGAGAATCGCAAATCAGAAAGGGTGGGAATCATACCTGGAGGAACTGGCTTCTCGAGATCTGAGGTCTCGTTTTTGAAAACACGTCCGTGTGTCGTGTCTTTTCTCTTGTTTACCTCAACTTTCGTTTTGAGTCTTTTTCGAGCGTGACTCGTTGTGTCTAGGTCGTGTGTCTTTTGTTTGAGTCTTTCCCGCTATGTTCAGTTATAGGCTTGATACCCCGGTTAAAAAAAAAAAGAAGAGAAGAAACCTTTTTCAAAAATTAAAATCGTTTATGCTCAGAGTGCTGTGCCATTCTCTACATTTAGGCGAACCGAAAGAAGAAAAGGAAAAATTTGGGGCATCCGAATGTGTTTCAACTTCAACTGTTTCAGCTTCTGTAGTCCGTCTTGTCAGATTGGGCTGTTTGTTCAGGGTTTGCTGTGTGCAGGATGAACCGAGCGCTGTGTCATAGGCTGTATGCAGAATAATCTCCAACAGAGTATGGGCTGTATGTTCAGGTTAAGCAGTGGTTTGCTTAGGTTGTTTTGCTATCGACTGGTTGGCTATCTGATTATTACAGTAAAAGTGTTCAATTTTCAGACAATCAATCAATTTCATTTACATTGAGGTGTAACATGATGCAATGCAATGCGAAGTATGAAATGTATGAGATATAAAATGTAATACTTTTTTAGATAAAAAGTTTGTTTCATTTCATCATCTTTTCAAGTACATAGTTTTGGAAACAAAATCTGCCTGCGGCAGTACAAAGTACTCCTAGCTACCAAAAAGGAAAAAGTACAGAAAAGAAGAAGAAAACAACAAAAGTCTGTATCAATGCCAAAAGGCCTCAGGCCTGGGAGCTCGTCCTAGTCCTCTTCCTGGACGAAGGTCTAGGAGCATCATTAGGAACATCACCATCTGAGCCCGAGTCCGAGCCGTCTCCGGTCCCCTCCTCTGACGACTCCGCCTCCGCCTCTGACTCCGCCTCCGCCTCCGACTCGTCGTCGTCTGGAACTGGCACCCAGGAGCTGCTCCCAGCATGAGTGCGTCCCCCCTAGTACGGGAAATACTCTGCCCTCCTCATCTCTCCCCCGAGCGGGAACGGAAGGTCCAGCTGGAGCACCTCCTACAGTGGGAATCTGGAAGGGAGGCTGAAAAGTACAAAAGACAAATGCATCAGAATACCGTGAGCAGTTTATCAGTGCAGAATGCAGTGTATGAGTATAGTGTGTGAATATTGTGAACGGTTTATCAGTGTAGATTGCCGTGCAGAATGCAGTCTATGAATGCTGTGAGATCAGTGTGTCAAGTATTGTGTTGTGCATCGGATTATGCGAAGCAGTTTATGTATGGTTTGAGACTGTGGTCAGAAGAACATACCAGAATACTGTAGAGGGCCAGAAGGTCAAAAGTCCGCTGCAACATCCCCATCATGGAGGCATTCAGCTCCAATGACTGTCGGGTGTACTCGGAGGAAGCCTGCAAAAGTATTAGATGCATTAGTATTCTGCGGAATATCAAAGAAATGAAATGAAATGACTATGCAAGATGCAATGTGAAAAATACATACCGGAGGCAAGTCGGGGATACCAACCAACTCGTGATCAGCCGGCGGAGGGGCAAAGGGGATCTGGTAGGTCGCCCCGCCCTGCCCTCTGTATGTCATCAAGGTGGGCAGTGCAGGCCAACTAGCCCCCCACTCTCCTTGAGCTCTACCCCTGCCACGGACCCGAGCCCTCGTCGAAGTCCCTACCCATGCGCCTGTCCTTGCTGTCGGCACCACAGGTCTCTCTTTCTCAGCTCGGCGGCCGCCGCTCAGAGGCCGCATAAGGAAGGTCCGGATGAACTCCGTGTAGTCACCTATGCTCCTGTAGCGTGTAGCATCCCAACCCACTGTGTACTCGGTCATCTGCTTGAGGGTATACCTCTCGGTCTCCCTCATGTCCACAAGAGGAGGAGCTGGAACTATCTGCTCTGGTAGACCCAGGGTCTGGCGCAAGAAGCGCTCGCCTAACTACCAGGCCCGACAGACTGGTCCCTCAAAGAGGATCCTGAACCGGGCAATCTCTACCGCGCCTGCGAATCGCTCCCAAACCTCAGCCGGCAATGGGGCCCAGGGCCTCCAGGTGATTTGAAAATGAAATGCAATTCATTATCTACTGTTATTGAAAATGAACAATACAGTAAAAAAAAAAAAGCGAAGCTTAAATGAACTGCAAGCAAAACCATACCTCCGCGGCGGTGATAGTGTCAAAATAGCGACGGAAGAAGATGAACGTCTCCCGTAGTCTCCGCACACACCTCACGTCGAAGCGTCGCGAGAACGGGACGACGAGAGGGGTCTCTACATCAGGAACCGGGGCTGGCCTAGGAAAGTAGGTGTAGACCCACAACTACAAAAGGGAATGCCGGTATGCTTATCAGACAAAGCAGAATACAAGAATAAAGTAGAAATCACAGAGCCATATATTGTGCAGTGTATTGTGCAGGCAGTGTATTATGTAGAGTGTACAGTGTGAACAGTGTACAGTCGGTGTAAAGAAGAGTATGTGTGTGCCGTGTGTACAGTATACAGCCAGTGTAAAGCAGACCACAGTGTGTGCAATGTACAGAATATGGTGCAGAGTACAGAAAGTGAGAAAACAGAAATGTAAAGCAGAAAAAGGAAACGTACCTCCCAAGCTGCCAGTAACCCCCGAGCAACTGTCCGCTGCCACGGAAGCCGAGCTCATGTACCCATAAAGCGTGCCAGAGTAGCGCCCCCCAGTCGTAGTAAAGATTGGGTGACGTCCACTAAAGAGCTGAGCAAGCACAAGGGCACGGTATTCGCCCAGTCGGCGAAAAATAGTGGTCCCCAGCAGGAACATCAGAAAGCCGCGCGCGTAGCTCCACAGCCTCCTGGGTCATCGGAGCCTCCTCCACCAATGCGAGCTGGACTCTGAACTGCACCTCAAACCAGGAATATCGGACGAAGCCTGGACGGGCGAGAGGCGGTTGCCTCCAAGCAGATAGATCTGCGGCAGTAGTCCACTCATCCATATCGGTATCGAAGGGGATCGGATCACCCCTCCCGATGCCTGTAAGCATCGAGAAGTCGACGGGAGTCATCGTCATCTCCCCGGCAGCAGAAAGGTGGAACGAGTCGGTGGTGTCCCACCATCTCTCCACTAGAGCAGCAAGGAGAGGTCTGCATACGGTAAGACGAGGAAGTCCCCTACAGAATACGCCGAAGCCAGCCTCGTCCACAATGTGACGAACGGCATCCGGCAACTCCATATACCAGTCTCGAGCAGCAACATTCCCATACCCGTGGACGGTATGGGAATCTCCTTGTTCAAAAACAAACCGTGGCAAAGCAATGCTAAATATACCAGTTTTGTAAGACATACAGAATTGAGGAAAATATGGCATGTATGCATGTTTTCAATTCCAACAGATACCGGGTGCCGGTCTACTTACAGTAAACTACAACGTATGATGCGTCAGCGTGTCTGAGTGGTTCAGTGCAAATATGGCATGTGTGCATATTTTCAGATCCAAACAGATACCGGGCGCCGATCTACTTACAGTAAACTACAACGTGTGACGCGTCAGCATGTTTGAGTGGTTCAGTGCAAATGTGGCATGCGTGCAAGTTTTTAGGTTCAAACTAGTACCGGGTGCCGGTGAGAGTTCGCAGTGAACTATGGTGACTGATGTGTCAGTTGTTTGGGTAGTTTAAGGCAAGTGCAGTGTTGGCGCCGTGTTCAGTCTCAAATAGGTTATCAATTGCAAGTATGATTACAGTCATATACGGTATACAGTGCATCATTGTATTCGGGCTAAGCAGTTAAAGAAATAATTAACTATGGCAGTCGAATATTCTACAATGTGAAAAGCAACAAAGGGGGGAGACTATACCTCGGAAGCGCTAGAGGATACGTGAGATGCCGGCTCGCGCAGAAGCAGGTTCTGTGGCACGCTCCGGTCGAAGCTCCGAAACTGGCGAAGTCCATCCGGGGGGCAGTACATGAATCGCCGGCCGGTAGGTCGCCGGGTTCGAATGAGCGAACCTCAAAGGGAGGAGCTCAGCCCCGGGATCCATCTCGTGATCCGGGGGAGTCCCACCCGTGGATATCGTCGGCCATGTCAAAAGTGGTGAGAAAATAGCTGGAAAAGGGAAACCGGGTGAAATGTGGAAAGTCAACCGAAAAGTTAACCCCCGGGAGGGCGAAAAAATGACCGGAAAAGCCGGAACGAGGAAAATGTGGGAAGATCGAGAGAAAACTCGAGGGAAACAAACCGAGAAGGAAATAGTGAAGGACGCACCGAAATGAAGAAATATTCGGACGAAAATGTTCGAACGCGAAGATATACGCGAATCGAACGATGAAACGGGCGTGAAACGCAAGAAAATCGAGGAATGAAGGAGGGAAAAGTGCTCTAGAGAGAGGGGGGACTATTTTTGGCTAGAGGGAAATGAGAAAAATAGGGTTTAAAACCCCATTTTAAAAGACCCGGGGTGAAAAGACCAAACTGTCCCGACTCAGCAACTTTTGGCCGGTCGGCTACATTTTTGGCCGGTCGGCCAAATATTTGGCTAGTGGAATGTATTGATGGCCGAGCACAGCCGGTGGCCTACCCTTCCATCGGTCGGTGATCCTACAGCCTTGTTGGGTCAGATCTGTAGTTTTGGGTCTTCATAGCTCAAGGAAGTACAAGAAAATGCATCTCCGACACTTAACCGGTCTCCGTTTTGCCCCCGGACTGTGCCTCCTGTGCGTGGCACTTGAATTCATGCGAGGTGTATCCTTTTTTTTGTATCCTTTTGTCCTTTACAAGATTCAAAAGTTGCCCCGTATGTGTTGCATACATTCATCGCACTGTTTGATGCATTGCATCGCGCCATTTTGCGCATCTCGACTGCATTGTCATACTTTCCTCGAGTCGAGCGTTGTCGCGCATTACAAACATACATTGTCATGCAAGCGACTTGCATCTGGTCTAGGAGACCTTAAATCCTTGGAAGGTGCAAGACCTTCGGTGCATTGGTTTGCACAGCTCGGTTGCATTGTCATGCATCCCTCTCTCGCACTGTTATGAACACACCTCGTGCGTTATAGCACACGTCATCCCTTGCATCGCTATGCATGTTTATACGTATTGTAACGTGCACAATTTGCATCGTCATGCATTTCTCCCCAGTACAACGGTCTGGCGAGACCTTAAACACGCACGGTCTGGCGAGACCTTAAACACGCACGGTCCGGCGGGACCGTAAACACGCCCGATCTGGCGTAACCCTAAACACGCTTGGTTGGTGTTTGCATGCCCACATACATTATAACACGCATGTCATTCATTGTGCATTGTTATGCATCTCTAAAGCCGCGCGTTACTGCGCATTAGAAAATTCATGCATTTTTCATGCATCTCAAGCCGTGCGTCGTCGCGCATAGAAAAATCCATACATTTGTCTTGCAATTCAAAGCGACTTGCATCGTCATGCATTCTGAGCAACCTGCATTTCATGCATCATTTGCATTTACAAAAAAAAAAAAAACAACAATAACAAAAAAACAAACAAACAAAATCATGCATCATTTGCATTTTCAAAAACAAAAAAAATGCATATGTAATGCATTCATAGTGCATTGTCATGCATACATGGTAAATATTGCATTGTCATGCATCGTAGAAAATAGGGCATTCGTCATGCATTTCCATTGTAAATGTTGTATCCATTCCATTGCATATTTGTAGATATTGCATTGTAGATTGCATGCATTCACTGCATCACCTTCCATCCATGGCTTGCGCCTTTCCATGTTGAGCTTGGTCTGGTATGTGCCCATACTTTTCACGTCGAAACATAGTTCAGTAGACCGTTCTATGTTAGCCGCGGCTTGTATATGTACATGCCTTTCCTAGGCAAGATTTGGTTTGGCCCGCGTGCCATACCCACATCCATTGCATATTTGTAGATATTGCATTATAGATCGCATGCATTCACTACATCACCTTCCATCCATGGCTTGCGCCTTTCCATGTTGAGCTTGGTTTGATATGTGCCCATACTTTTCACGTCGAAGCATAGTTCAGTAGACCGTTCTGTGTTAGCCGCGGCTTGTATGCGTCCATGCCTTTCCTAGGCAAGATTTGGTTTGGCCCGCGTGCCATATCCATTCCATTGCATGTTTGTAGATATTGCATTGTAGATTGCATGCATTCACTGCATCACCTTCCATCCATGGCTTGCGCCTTTCCATGTTGAGCTTGGTCTGGTATGTGCCCATACTTTTCACGTCGAAGCATAGTTCAGTAGACCGTTCTATGTTAGCTGCGGCTTGTATATGTACATGCCTTTCCTAGGAAAGATTTGGTTTGGCCCGCGTGCCATATCCATTCCATTGCATGTTTGTAGATATTGCATTGTAGATTGCATGCATTCACTGCATCACCTTCCATTCATGGCTTGTGCCTTTCCATGTTGAGCTTGGTCTAGTATGTGCCCATACTTTTCACGTCGAAACATAGTTCAGTAGACCGTTCTATGTTAGCCGCGGCTTGTATATGTACATGCCTTTCCTAGGCAAGATTTGGTTTGGCCCGCGTGCCATATCCATTCCATTGCATATTTGTAGATATTGCATTGTAGATCGCATGCATTCACTGCATCACCTTCCATCCATGGCTTGCGCCTTTGCATGTTGAGCTTGGTCTGGTATGTGCCCATACTTTTCACGTCGAAACATACTTCAGTAGACCGTTCTATGTTAGCCGCGGCTTGTATATGTACATGCCTTTCTTAGGCAAGATTTGGTTTGGCTCGCGTGCCATATCCATTCCATTGCATATTTGTAGATATTGCATTGCAGATCGCATGCATTCACTGCATCACCTTCCATCTATGGCTTGCGCCTTTCCATGTTGAGCTTGGTCTGGTATGTGCCCATACTTTTCACGTCAAGACATAGTTCAGTAGACCGTTCTATGTTTAGCCGCGGCTCGTATGTGTGCATGCCTTTCCTAGGCAAGATTTGGTTTGGTTGCATGCCATATCCATTGTATATATTACATTGTAGTGTAATTTTGCATCCGCATTAGGATCATTGTTCTTTCTTCAGCGGGTCGTTTCCCCACTTGTGTCATCCCCTCCCAATACTTGTTCTTGTGTCCGTCTGCATTACTCATAGTTCAGTTGATCGTTCTATGGTAGACAGACTTGTTACCTCTATCAATCTATTTGACATACGTGTGGTTTCGAACCGCTCTTGATTGGATCATGATTCAATTGCTTTGCATATAGTTTGCATTGTCTCAATTGCATTGCATTTTCATTTGCATTTTTTATACGTAGTCTTGTGTATAGTGCATATCATTTTGCATTCATCGTTGCATTGTCATGCATACTGCTAACCATATCATACCTGTCAAGTTGTTTTCTTTACAGGCACGACATTGTATGTACAGTTCATTTGCGACTGGTGGAACCAGACGAACCGGACAGGTATTGTATCCTCCGCGTGAGACGTATCGAGAATTGCATAATTCTCTTACATCCTCTCTGCATTGTAGTGTAGTTTGGTATATGCTACCTTAAAACTGTGGCATGTTACGCTTCGTTTCAGCTTTCTTTGTATGATCATAAGTTGTGCTCGGCTTTGTGCATTGTCTTGCATTTTTCCCCTGCCTTCGGGCGCATATCTTGTTTGTCCTGCATGTTTGTCCAAGTCTTCGGCCTTGTCAAAAATGGGTCGTCTCTGGGCTTTGACATTCACTCCCGTCATTGTTATGACTTTCGAGTTCTGTCAAAGAGGGGCAACTGTAGACACCCCATTTTTGACCATCCTCAAGACTTGGACGTCACCGCTTGAATACTCGGTGATCACCCCTTGTTTGTGTTCGTCGTGAGTTCCCGGAGGCCTTGGCTACGCGCCTTGCCTCAGGACCTCTCGACTCGACTGTTTTGTGCTTGGTTTGACACCAAACACTTGTGTTTTGCCTTTGAGAGGCAGGGTAAGGCTTGTAGACCATCCCCACCCATCACGGCCAGGGCTTGAGGCCACCGGCTGTGTTTTGTGGCCACCGGCCAAATGTTTGGCGGACCGGCACTCTAGATGGCCGACCGACTGTCTTTGTTTGGTCAATTGCATCTTGGCCGGCCGACTACTTGTGCATCTGCTTTTTCAGATATTTTGTCACAGCTGGCTTGCATTTGACTCCCCTCCATACACGTGTATGGAGGGATCTCTCTCTTTAGAAGCTTGTCTTGTAAGCTTTACAAGACAATAAGCTCTATAAAGAGAGGTCTTCTCTCTTGTTTGGGGGTTAGACATTTTAGACAGCCATTTTAGGATTTGAGTTCTAGGGTTAGGGTTTGGCTTACATCCTATCTCTATCTCTCTCTCTTGTGTGTGTTTTAGGCTTACTATTGCACACAAACACATAGTGTCCCACCTTTTCTTGGTTCTTGAAGGACCAGAGGTCTGTTCTTGGAGTTGTGGGGCTGGTTTAAGCTCAAGGAAGCAGCTGGTCCACCATTGTTGAAGAGG
The DNA here is from genome assembly GCA_030407325.1 of Camellia japonica. Lineage (NCBI taxonomy): Eukaryota > Viridiplantae > Streptophyta > Magnoliopsida > Ericales > Theaceae > Camellia > Camellia japonica. Next base: position 27,018,961 of record JAPPVO010000019.1, read on the forward strand.
GTCTTCAAGGGTAATCACTTTCCCCTTTTATTCCCCATTTTTGCATTGTATTTCTACCTATCTTGCAACTGTTTTTTGGCTTTGCATATAATACGTAAAAGTTCTATTTTTAAGCCCTCTAAATAGTTTGTTGAGAGTGTTTTAAGCTTTGGGATTGTTTGACCCCTCTTAAGCCTTGTTTGGCCCTTGTTTTGTGCCATTTTGTGTGAGCTCCGGGACCATAGTGTTTGGGCCTCCTCACCACTGAAATTTTGAGGGATTTCAGAGGTGAGGATGGTGCCTTGAGGTCCTAGGAAGGAGAGGGCCACCCCCTCTCCTTGTTGTCCTTGAAAAGGGCTATTTTTGCCTCTTGAGGGAGCACCATGTTTAAGTGTGTGTTGACCATGCCTTAGCTGATTTTTGTGCTTATTATGTCATAATATGCCTCTGTTTTTAGTTGGTTTTGGTACACCATGCTTGCTTAGCATACATGCCTTGTAATGCCATTTTGTTGCCTTAACATGCATCGAAGTGTTGACCCTTGTTTTAGCATGTTTTTGGCCAAGCTTTGTGAAGCTTATATGCATGTTTTGATGTGCTAAGGGACTGTTTTAAGTCATTGGAGTCATTCATGCCTTGCTTTGTGTAGCTACCATGCAATCCCTCTTGTATGCCTAAAGCTTTGGCCCTTCTAGCATGCCATCCTTGCTTTGTTTCAGTGATTTTGAATCACTTAACATGTTATTTCAGTCCTTATAACATGCCTATATGCTTGCATTTAATCCTCTTTCAATGTGTTTAAAGGTTGTTGCCTTATGCCCTTTGTTTAGGCCTTGGAGTATGCTTGCATTTTTAGACCACTTAGATGCCATCTAAGTACATTCTTGGCTTTGTCTAGGTCTGCATTAGACCTATTTAAGTCCCCTTGGCCTTGTGAGGCTTGGTTGACTTAGCCTTGGTTTAACCCCTTTAGTTTGCCTTAGGGTTTGGGCCATAATTGCATGCCATGCTTACCTTGTTCATTTGGTTTGGCACCATTTCAGCATGATTTCAGAGCCTTCCATTGCATGCTAATTGCCCATGTTCGTATCTTCTTAAGTGTGCTTAGAAGTTGCTCTTTATGCTTGAATGTTGGTCCATGTTTGCATGCATGTTTGTGTGTCAATTGGCCCTCATTCCTTAGCATCTTGGCCACTGTTTTAGGCCTAGTTGGGACTGCCTAAATCATGTTTAAGTCCATCTCTTTGTTTGTTGCATATGCTCCTTGTATGTTGTAGCATATTGGTGAGTTGGTACATGCTTGAAATTGCATGATTGAATGAAGTCACATGCTTGTTTGCATGCTTAAAAACCCACATTGTGCCTTGCATAGTTGTTGGTTGCATTATCTCATGTCTTGCATGTCTTGTATGCTTGCTTGCATTACCCATGTTGCATACTAATCAACATGCTTAGGGTTGCATTGCATTGGCATGCATGCTACACCTCTTGAGTTGAGCATGATAGAGGTTGAGCCTCTTGGCTTGTTTATGTGCATTGCATTACATATCAAATGTGCACACTTGGTTTCTTGGGCCATCGTGCATGGAAATGCGCGATTGGTGGTCCGAGAACCAAGGCCCATGTCCCTTTGAGTCATAAACATGATAAAGGATGTGATTGGTGCATACATTGCTTGAAATGCATTGCCATGCCAAGTATTGTCCTCTGCTGCTGTCAAACCAGATTCTGCAGGAATTTTTGTTCAGTCGGCTACATTTAGTGCCGACCGGCCACCATTGTTGGCCGATGGATCAAAGTTATGGGCGGTGACCATTCTGCATGGCCGGTGGTGTTCCCTGGCATCCATAGAGCAAGCCCAGAGACTTTGGTTGTCTTCAGAGGAGTAAAGCAGGGAAAACAGAGGCATCTTGAGCATGTCGGTGGATTTCCGGGCAAAACTGATCACGCACTGCATTGGGGCCTCCATTCCGGGACTGTTTATTGCTTAAATTAGATTAATTAATTTGCTTAATTAATTTAGTTGGTCTGTAATAATTAATTAGCTAGAATAGTTGATTATTTATTCAGTCTGTATTATTCTTTTGGCCCCTCCGAGCGAGGGCAAATTTGTAATAAGTGTGGATGAGTGTGTGAATGCTTTCCAACCCCCACTTCTTTCTCCCTTTTACTTACCTGCTTTGATGGTTAGTATTAGGTCATGTTTACTTTAGCATCCTTATGCTTTGCATGCGTGCATCATTCATTAGTATTGCATGCACCGGGCTCGGCGCATCATGCTAATTGCATTACATTTCAAATCAAATTTGAATACATGCTACTTGCGCATTTCACATGTCATCCTTAAGATTAGCCGAGCCTATTCTAATGACATTTTGCATGCGATGCATTAGGCACTTAACATGGACTTGGATCATGCATTGATTGCTAACACGTTCTTGTTTTGGCACGGAGTACGATGTAAGTATTTTATGCTTTAGCATACCGCATGCGTGTGAATGCTACCATGACAGCATGCTTACCATGTGCCTAGATGCTTATGTGATAAACTGCTTGAATGCCTGTGGGTGAAGGTTGGATTGTTTAAGTTGGAACAACTTGTTGAAATCCGTGTTTTAGCCTACTTGCGAGTAGCAAATTTCAAAACATTTTAAAACAAACGGATATGCAATGCTTATTCCAAATTAGACGATCTAGTCTATACTTTTGTGTTGTGCGCATCACATAGTAATTCTAGCTAATCAACTGGATTAAGAACACACAAAGTTTTCAAAAAAGGATATCACGGTTAGTAGAGGCCGGTCTTCGGACCGGGCGAGAGGGGGTGCTCATAGCTGACCTTCCCCAATCGTACCCAAGTTCCCGAGTCGAGGCAACTTTGGTGATGACGGACACATGGCCTTTGGCACCGAGTCAGGGTTTCCTAAATTCCCCCTTTTAAAAAAAAATATTTAGGTGGCGACTCTGTATCTGGCAAAGCAGTCCATGTTTGGCACTTCTTTACAAAAATCTGTTTTCCAAAATGATTTGCCGGATTTGGACTCTTTGGTTCAGATTAAGAACCGTGACACAAAATCGAGTCTGAACTGTAGCGAGGTCCCCCGCGGACGTGTCTACATCCTTCACCTTTCCAGGTTCATTATCCCTGAGGATCCTTTCTTGATTCCTGCAGCCTTTTGTTTCTGCAATTCGGCTTTCAATTTCTTCCAGTTTTGGTGTGGTATGATGGCCCCCACCGTTCTTGATATTTGCCATCTCTTAGGGCTCTCACCACTTGGTGTTCCCTTTACGCCTGGTTACACAAACCTTCCGGTCAACTTCACCATTCCACCCTTGAACTCTTCCTTCAGTGATTTTGTAAAATTTGAGAACAAGAAGGTAGGTTCTGTAAGTGACTGAGAGTTTTTTTCCTTCATTCTATATTGGTTATGCAAATTTCTCTTTTGTACTTCATCTTAGCGGATTATGCCTGAGTTTGCCCCACTTGCCAAGCTCTTGCTTCGAAGAAGAGGATAGCCTTGGCTCCTAAGTTTTAGGCCATGTTTAGAGGGCATGTTCCCAATTCTGTGAGAAACCTCTGGATGTTAACCAAGGAGGCCCCCTTTGGGTATTACAACTCTGTCTCTTCACATATTTCACTGGTCTACACCCCAAGTGCTTGAGATTTTTGGTGCAAGAACCCACTGCTTACGGAGAGAAATTTGCTAGGATTTCCTTATACCTTTCCAACTTTGCCTATTATTTTACTTTTTTTTCATCAACTCCCAATTTCTCCATTCCTTCCTTCTTTTGTCCCTTTGAAACCAATACAAGACCAGCTTGGCTCAGGACATTTTTGGCTGATAGGGAATGCTCCAATCCACTTCACAAGGATATGTGGGCCTCTATCTTATTTCCAAGGGAGCTCTTTATCGATACTTTGAACCTTCGAGCCTACAAATGTATATCTGAAGTTTACTGTCCTTCCCAATTTGCCAGACAATTTGGGCTTACTCAAGGAATTCCTATCCTTATCTGTAGCCTCTCTAATACCAATCTCATAGTCAAAGACTTGAAGGTACCCAAAACCAAATTGGAGGAAGCAACATTTAAATTGCTACAAGAGTTTAGTGAATTTCAATTCATCCCCTTTATCCCACATGGCACAGCTTTGAAAAGATTTCAAAGTTGGTGGACGGCCAATATGGAGGTGCTCCTGGCAATACCTCCCAAAGATCTGCTAGTGGGACTAGATGTGCCCTCTCAAGCCAAAACCAAAAAGACTGGGACCACTGTTACTATCTCTACTGCCCCTGCTATCTCAACTCCTGCTATTTCATCACCTCTTCTTAGGGTCACTAGGGCTATTTCACAAAAAGGTTTGCACTGCTGCTCCCTTTCTTTTCCATTTCTCTTTATGATGACTTGCTTATAACTTTTCTTCGATGCAGAAACCGCACATGAAGACTCTCTTCAAAGGGCTTAAGCCCTAAAAGTTCTTAAAGACAAACAACAACAACAATAGAAGAGAAGGAAACTTGTGCTTGATCTTGAGGAAGATGAAGTACCTGAAGAAGCATCACTTAAAAGAAGGAAGAAAATAACAGTCTCCCCCTCTAATCAGGTAGCTGCCAAGGCAATAGAGAGGGAGCAATCTAAGGAATTAGTGGTCTTCTAGAGATTTGAGAAGATGAGGCAACAGGAAATATTACAGAATGAAGTTGCCACTACTGACACACTCCAGAGGAAAGCTGCAAGGAGGCAACAAACTGCCGAACATTATGCCCTTCGCAGTTCTCCAACCAATATCACCACTCTTGAAACTGGTAATTTCCTTTGGTTTCTCTAGTAATTTTCTTTCCCAAGTTTTCAGTAATGAAATTTAACATTGGTTTATATTTCTTATCTTGCAGCAACAATTATTCCACCTCCTCCTTCGATAATGGCTTCTTCAATCTTATCTGAAGTTAAAAGACCATTATAGGTAGCCTAAAAAAAAAGGAAGAAAATCAACACCAAAGTGCCCTTAGATGTAGAGCCCATCCAAACAATACTTCCACTTCCTGGCTCTGCACTTTTCAAACCCCTTTTACGACAAGGCATTCCTATTTCTTTATGCCCGGGCTTAACTCCATATCTACCTCATCTAACCTTTACCTCAGCCTAATTTACTCTTCCTGCAATTTTGGCTACTCCTCTATCACCTGAGAAGGCCCTAGTTGTCACCTCATCAGTGATAGTTGATGCTCCTAGAGAAAATACTGGTAGCTTACCAATTTCTTGTCTACCGCCACTATCCAGCTCCAGTCCCTCTTCCCTTAATTTGCTGGTGGCCAAGACTATAAACACTGCCAGGGATACTTCAACCTCTTCCCCTATCCTTATGCAAACATCTATTCCAGACCATTCTGCACCTTTAATGTTAGTGGAAGAGATGGATATTTTTGAGGCCCGACTAGCTAGCCTTTTTGACACACCTCTAACCGCTCCAGTAGCCAACAATGAAGCTGATCCATTGGTCCTTGCTGACTCCCTCTTGGAAATTTTTTAGAGTTCTTCAGTTAAGAGCATAGTTCTTTGCCTCTATTGGATTTAGGCACTTGTTTAGAATTGCTAACATCTTTTTCAAGGATCCCATTCGAATCCTTACAAAGACCTATACTTAAGAATGGTTTTCTCCAATACTGCTAAGTCATTGAGCAATCTAATATGGCCATTTCAAGCCACTTTTCCCAGGCGGCAGCTACTATAGATTTCTATGTCAACATTTGCCATATTGCTAAAACTGTAGAAGAGAAGCTATTAAAAGATAGAGAATTTGTTTTCCATATACATACTGAAGTATCTAAATTGAAGGGACAACATGCTTCTGCTTCTCAGTTTTGCATCCAGCTCTTGGAGAAAAAGGCCAAATTAGAAGAGGAGTTAGCCGCAGTTAACTTAGCTTTGGATCGAACTGCTATAAAGCTGCAGATTACCAATCAAGGGCTAGTTGACCGTAAACCAGACAGGGCCACATCTATTTAGTTGTTCCCATCTCTTAGGAGTAGAGAATCAATTATCAGGGAACAACTGAAGCATTGTATTGACTTTTGGGCCAATCTATGGCCTCATGTACTAAACTCTTTATGAAGTGAAATCCTTATTTATTGTTTGAGTGTTTTCATGCTTCTCTTGTTTAGCATTTTCTACACTCTTTGTGTTTCCCACACAATTGGATAATAAGGTTTCAAGTACCTGTCATTAATTTTCTTAGGATGCACATATCCATTCAGATTTCTCAAATGGTATGCTCCTCCAGACAAGACTCTATGAATTTGATATGGTCCTTCCCAATTAGGTGACCATTTGCCAAACTTGTGGCTTTTAATTCCTATTGGAAGTATTGTCTTCCATACCAAATCACTTTCATCAAAGCTAATGTGCTTGACTTTCTTATTATAGTTTTTGGCTACCTTCTTCTTTTGGAAAAGAATATTATTTTATGCCAAAATTTTAGCTTTATCCACATTTTCTAATTCCAAGAACATGCTCTGATGGTACTACTCAGAAGCTAATTGGTCCTGACATTTCACCCTCAAGGACTTAATGTTAATCTCACGGGCAACACTGCAGCATGCCGATATACTAAGGCATAAGGAGTGATTCCAGTATTTGATCTTGGAGAAGTCCTATAAGCCTATAATACATCCAACAACAAGTTATGCCAATCCTTAGGATTATCTTTTACAACCCTCCGTATTCCCTTTTTCAAGAACTTGTTGGATGATTCTGCCTGACCATTTGCTTGTGCATAATAAGGGATAGAATTAATAAGACTAATTTCAAATTCTGCTGTGAAAGACTTTACCATATTTCCATCAAATACAGTCTCGTTATCTATAGTTACAGTTTGTGGGATACCAAATCTGTGAATCAGATCTTTAATAAATCCAATAACTTCAGTTTGATCTACAACCTTATATGGTTTAGTTTCGACCCACTTAGTGAAGTAATTTGTGGCCACTAGGATGAAACAATGATACTTCGAAGAAGGTGGATGTATTTTCCCTATCATATCCATAGCCCAACTTGTAAATGGCCAAGGCTTCACAACTGCATGCAAATCAATTATTGGTAGATGTCTTATCATGCCATGTTTTTGGCATGCTTGGCAACCTCTAGCATATTCTATACAATCTTTAAGGATGGTTGGCCAATAGTAGGAATGCCTTCGAAGCAACCATCTCATCTTCACACCAAGTTGATGAGCACCACAAATGCTTTCATGAACTTCAACCATGGTTGTCCGTGCCTCCTTTGGTCGTAGACACTCCAATAACAACCCATCTGCTCCCCTTTTGTAAAGAGCATTACCATACACTATGTATTGCATAGAATGTAATTTAATCTTTCTGCTGGCCTTCGAAGATGGGCCAATTAAGGACTGCATGATTGGACACCTCCAATCTTGATCCTTTAAGTCATTATGATTGAATTCTAACACCACATTCCTTTTAGCTAGAGGTGGTACTAATTTTTGATATGTTACTTGACTTATGCTTAATTAAGTGTCATCCCTCTTTTTGAAATTCGAAGCCTTCTGAGCTACATCATTGGCTTTGTTATTCATGAACCTTGGGGTAGACACCCCATATTTGACTACCCAAAAGACTTGGGCGCCACTGATTGCTTACTTGATGGTACAGGTGTGCAATGCAAAGGTTCGATTTCTTCGGCAAGGAGAGTGTCAAATCCCAATCCAAAACCCTTTTTTGGACCAAAACTATTTTGACCAAAATGATTTTAGACCTTAAAACCCTCTCTTTCAAAATATTTTTGTCAAAGGTTCCTACGATGTTCTGATGTTCGCATTTCGTTAAATGTTGCGCTTTTCGATAAACCGAGCAAGGACGAAATGGAAATGAATGAAAGAGAGGTAAAATCTTTGGAAAAAATCTTTAAAACAACTTTTTTAGCGGTTCGGATTGAAGAAAATAAGAGGAGAGGGAAGAAACCAAGTTGGGGAAGAAGTTGGGCATGAACCGTTAAGAGAGAGAGTCGAGCAACCCTTGCTAAATCAGGACTATCCATTTGCACACTTGGATTTCAGCTATGAGGCCACCACCATTGGAAAGTGGACTTCCAGGGCTTCATTTTGCACTCAAGAATCTCTTAAAGCCGTGTCCGGATGAGGGAGATATGGCCGGTTGAAGTAAGGCATCAATCTGGTTGGACCGAAACTGAGCAGTCTTCACTAAAAGAGAGATATCTCTTATCACACTTGGAATTTTGATGTGAGGCTACTAACATTGGAAAGAAGACTTCCGGGGATACAATTTAGACTTAAGAATGACTTGAAAATGAGTCCAGGCGAAGGAGATATGTCTGTTTGAAGTCGGGGCCAGGAACTAGTTTTTGCTATCGGCCACTGGGGGAGTGTGCCGGCCACAAATGTAGTTTGTCGGCCATAGGTCGGCCAGAAGTGACCCTTGTCGGCCACCATTAGTGGCTGGTCGGCCACCAATGGTGGCCGGTCGGCCACAAGTGTCCAAAAAGCTCAGAATTTGCAGATATTTCTCCTCCAGCTATTCTGCATTGCTCCAGCTGTCTCTAATTTAGATTTTTCGACTAAGCTTGTATTATTCTATATATAGAGGCCATCTCTCTCATATTGCAAGGTTAGCAAATTTTGGGAGCCTCTCTCTCTACAATTCTCTCTCTCTAGATTTCTCTCTCTTGCCCTTTTATGTATACAAGTAGAGATCACCTCTCCTTTGCCTAGACATCCTCCTAACCAAAGTTGCTATATCTTTGGGCTGAGATTCCTTGGGACCTTCTTTGAGCTTTAGAAGGTGATTTTAGCTTGATTTGGTGCCTCATTTGTGCCTAAAGTGTTGTGCTTCAAGAGGTATAAAACCCACCTTTTAAAACTTGTTTTGCCATCTTTTTGTACTGTTTTGGCCTACCTAAACATGTTGGTTTGAGGCCATTTTTAGTTAAGGGGTGGCCCACCCTTCTTGTCTCTTTGCTTGTTAAGCTTTTTTGCCATTTCTTAGCATATTAAAATCAAACTTTTTGGGCCTTTTAACCATTGAAATTTAGAGTTATTTCAGTAGTAAAAACCTTATTTTGAAGTTTAAAATTGGAGGGGTTACCCTCCCCTCCTTGTGTCTTATTTGCATACCTAGATAGCTTAACATGTGAGCATGTTTTTCTAGCATTTTGTAGCTTAATCTCAGCATGTTTTTGCCTCTAATTTGGGCTGCTTTAGCTCTGTTTTGGGTTGTTTGTGTTGTATGAGTAGTCTTTTGCATGGTTGTAGTGTAACCCTATGTTTTAGCTTATTGTCTTAGCTAGTTTTGTCTTCATTCTAGCATGCCTTTCAACTGATTTTGGGCTATAAAAACTCTGTCTTTTTAGGCTGAAGCTTGGGTCCAAAGGCCATTAAAAGTTGAGGGGTTGATTGTCTTTCTTTATACCTTGTTTTGGAGGCCTTTGCCCTTGTGTTTCCCACACTTGCATCATCTTTTTCAAAGCTTTTAAACACTGCTTTTCAGATCTATTTCAGTGATTAAAAACATGTTTGAAGTCCAAAATTGGAGGGGTTAGCCTCCCCTCCTTGTGTCTTGCTTACTAGTCTAGCATGCTTAATGTTTTAGCCTATTATTCTAGCTTATATTAGCTTAATTTCAGAATGTTTTAAGCCATGTTTTGACCTGCTTTAGCTTTGTTTTAAGGTGTTTGGGTCATTTGAGCTTTGTATTGTATAGCTGTAGTGCAATTTCCTTCACTAGTTAGTTGTTTCAATGCTTTGATCATCTTTCTTGTGAGTTGAAAGCATGTTCTAGTGTCATTTTGCATGCAATTTCAGCACATATAATGTCTGCAACCTTCCTCTATTCTTCACTTTTTACTTTGTTTTGAAAGTGGTCTTGAGCCCCTTGTTGGCTTGAGTGTGGAATTGAGGCTCTCATGCCTAATGGTTTTAATCGTCCCTTAAGGGTTTCTACTAACCAACAGCATGAGGCCTCTTTCATGCTCAAGGTACTTGTGGCTTAGGCCCTCTTTCCAATTAGAGAACTCTCACTTTGGACTTAATCGGTAATGCAAAATGTGTAAACAAAACATGAAAAGTAAAACTTGAGCAAGATAAGCATGTTGTGTTGCCTTGCATGTGTTTGGATCGGACGTTAATCCAAACACAAGAAAAATGGGACGTTTGATACGATGAAACGTCTCATTTCTCTTGGTCACCGTCACCCTTGATCATGCATGATAGGGTGTGGTCCTTCGAGTCTTATTTATGCATTCATTAAGCTTGTACAAACTTGGTTTTCTAGCCATCATGCATTGAAAATGCGTGGTTGATGGCTTGAGAGCCAAGAGCTACACTCCTTTGAGCTTGAGAAATGATAAGGAGGGTAGCAGTACACACATTTCTTGAAAATGCATTGCTTTGCCTCTGTTTGCTCTTTGTTGTAGCAAAAGCAGAAGTCTAGAAATGAGGGTGGCCGACCGGCCACTTAAACTAGCCGACCGGCCAGTTAAGGTGGCCAACAGCCACTGTAGACGTCCCCGAACGTCCCGGGAGAGAAAATCCTGTTTTGTTCATTTGGGCTTACTACAGTTCGGACTTAAATGTCACAGTTCTGAATCTAATCCCGCAAAGTGCAATGCGAGACCGATAAATCACCAAAGAGTCCAAATCCGGCAAATCGTTTTGAAAAACAGATTTTTAGAAAGAAGTGCCAAACATGGACTACTTTGCCAGATACAGAGTCACCACCTAAATATTTTATTTTTGGGGAATTGAGGAAACCCTGACTCGTGCCTAAGGCCACGTGTCCGTCATCACCAAAGTTACCTCGGCTCGGGAACCTGGGTACGATTGGGGAAGGTCACTTCGTGAGCACCCCCACTCGCCCGATCAAAGATCGGCCTCTACTAACCATGATATCGAGTTTTGAAAGCATTATGTGCTCTTATTCCGGTTTATTAGCCTAGAATTACTATGTGATGCGCACAGCATACAAGTATAGACTAGATTGCCTAAGTTGGAACAAAACATCGCATATCCGTTTGTTTTGAAAATGGATTGAAGTTTGCTACTCGCAAGTAGGCTAAAACACGGGTTTCGACGAATTATTCCAATTCAAGCAACCCAACCTTCACCCACAGGCATTCAGGCAGTTATATCACATAAGCAAATAGCCTCATGGTAAGCATGCTATCATGGCAGTCACTCACACGCATGCAAGGATGCTAAAGCGTAAATACTTACTGAGTACTCCAAGCCAAAGAAAGAAGCTAATTAGAAATCATGCATGAATCCTAACTATGCTGAATATGCCTAATGCAAACACATGCAAAATGCAACTAAGATAGGCTCGACTATTCTAAAATGGCATCTGAAATGCTACAGATAACATGTATTCAACTTGGAATTGAAATACAATGCAGTTAGCATGATGCGCCGAGCCCGGTGCATGCAATACAAATGAATGAATGCAAGCATGCGAACATATAGATGCTAATTGAAACATGCCCTAGAACTAACCATCATAAGCTGGTAAATAAAAAGGAGAAAGACGCGGGGTTGGAAGACATGCATCACGCGCACGCACACTTATTACAACAGTTGGCCCCCTCGCGGGGGGTCCGAAAGAATAATACAAACCAAGTAAATAATTAACTACTCTAGCTAATTAATTATTACAGACCCTTAATTAATTAACAAATTAATTACAAAATAAACTAAGTATGAAATTCAAAAGGCCGCCGCAGCCCCGCCTTGAAATGATTGGATGATGCATGCTCGATTCACCTTGCTCAAAAACCCGATGCCATGCCACATGTTGTCTCTGTTTACACTGTTCTGCGCCTCTGAGAATTGTGAAAATCCTAAGGTTGCTTCTGAACCACTCCATGAGAACATTGGGATGCCACCGGCCAAGGGAAAGCACCACCGGCCATGGAAATGTGGTCATCGACCAAAAATGGGATCACCGGCTTGATTTTGGTAGTCGGCTGGCACTGAAATTGGCCGACCGGCCATTTCTTCCTACAGAACACTGGTTTTGTTGTAACAGAGGACAGACAATGCATGGCATGGAACTTATAAGCCAAATGTATGCACGACCACCCTCCCTATCATGCTATGGACTCAAGGGAGTATGGCCCTCGACCTTCGGGCCACCAATCACGCATTTCGATGCATGATGGCCAAAGAAGTCAAAGGTGCATATCAATATAGAATGAATGCAACAAACAAATGAATGCTACACACTCTATCATGTTGGGTCAAGAGTGTCGGCGACCGAGGATTGAGGCACGTTTCGTCACTTTAAGTACGAAACGTTCCTTGGTCCTCATGTTTGGTTTGACACCCCAAACCAAACAAGAATGCAATGCGTGTATGCCAAAGACAATGCGTAACATGCAATTAATGCCATGCAACACGAACAATGCAATTTAAACATGCAAACAACATGGTAGTATAATAGGGATGCAAGTGTACAAAGTGATAGGCATGCAATAATGACATTAACCACAAGGATGTGACGACATGCAATGCGGTTAGCTTACAACAATACATGAGTGCATGATCTATGGACTTACACTAAGTATGGATAGGCCTCAGCCGTACCAAAATAGCGGCCAAAGTACCAAGAAATGAGGGACAAAACGCACCCAAACGTGCACATGTGAAGGTCCAACACTTAGGCATGAAAAGAGTCAACTCTCAAGCACATTAAGAAGAGGCAAATATGGACAAATCACAAGCATGACAAGCTCTGAAAATGTGTAAAGGATGATGCCAAATCAACCAAACCATGCAAGTAAGGCATGCAACAAAGCCCAAAACTCAAGGCTAACAAAGGGGTTCAAACCATGGCTATATCAACTAAGCCCCAAATAGCCAAGATGACTTAAATAGTCTTAGGGCAGACCAAAATAAGGCTATAGCATGCATGGAATAAGGCCAAAACATGCTAAGAAAAGCGAGTACAAAACAAAGCGTACACAAGGCCAAAAGAGGGAATTGCACTACAACCCATTACAACCATGCATGGCATGACTTAATCAAGGAAAATCAGAGTTATAATGTGCCAAAAGGAGCCCCAAAACCCACTGATAAGGCAGCCCAAGGACTTAAACAAATAGGCATGCACAATGACCTACTTTAAGGCACAAAAGAACAACTCTTCAAGGCATTGAAAGGAGGGTAAACGCAAGCATACAAGCATGGAGTATGGACTGAAATGGCATGATAAGTGATTCCAAATCACTAAAATAACCCACATGAAGCATGCTCATGTCTTATACACTCAAAGTTAACAAGCTAGGATACATGGTGGCTATACAAAACATGGCAAACATGACTGAATCAACACCAAACAGAGCTTAAACATGTTACAACATGGCTAAAACCTTCATGAAGTCAAGCTAAAACATGCAAGCATGATGGTCTAAATGCATGGTACATGTTATGACAATAAAGGAGATTACAAAGGAAGTGCATGATGCATACAATAGGCCACCGAACCAACATGAAACAGAGGTCTAACATGATAAACTAACACCAAATACCCTCTGAAATGGAGCCAAATAAAACTATGCAAACATGCTACCTTTATGAGCCCTAAATGCAAGCAAATGAGTCACGAGGGGAAAGGGTGTCCTCCCCTATACAAGACCTCAAAACCACTTCTCCACCACTGAATGAAAATCCTCTGGATTTCAGTGGTGAGAAGGTCAAAATAAAAGGGTTCCAAAGCTCAAGAAGAAGGTCACAAAAAAAGGCCAAACAAGGCCTAAGAGGGGGTAAACAACCCCAAACACCAAAGTGACCTTAAGCTACTATAACAAGCATGAAAATACAGAACTTTTATCAGTTATACACTAAGCTCGAAACAATATGCAAATAGGTTTAAAACCTTAAGCAAAAATGGGGAATGAAAGGGTAAGTTCCCACCCTTGAAGAACACTTCAAGAACACCAACTCCAGCACCTCCTTTTGATCAAAACCAACTCAAAAACTCTGAGATCAACCCCTCAACACCTCAGTAACCAAAGTATAGTGTAACACTAGGTGTCTTAGTGCAAAACTAAGAACAAAAACCCCTTTAGAACACTATTACACACACAAATATAGAGAGAGAGAGGGATATATCTTATATCTCAGATTGTTCAACCCCTGGAAAGGGAGGGGAGGCCCTCCTCTTATAGACAATGCAAATCCAAGCTTCCAAAGGAAGCTAAGTGTAAGGGTGAAATCCCTCCATACACGTGTATGGAGGGCAGGATTTGTGCTCACCAGCTGGCACAGCTGGCATGCACAATGCCTAAAAAAGGCAAAGAAAAGGTCTCGGCCAGACAAAAGGGCCGGTTGACCAAAACACATGGCTGGCCGACCAAATACAGTGTCGGTCGGCTAATATAATTGGCCAGTAGTAAGAAATCATGGTCGGTGACCTCAAACCATGGCCGGTGGGTTGAGGAAATGGCAAACAAGCCACCCTTTTCTCTCAAAGCAGAAACACAAATGCTTGGTCCACAACCAATGCACAAAATAGTCAAGTTGAGAGGTCTTGAGGCAAGGCACGCGGCCGAGACCTCCGAGAACTCAAAACGAACACGAACACGGATGATCACCGAGTGTTCAAACGGTGACGTCCAAGTCTTGAGGATGGTCAAAAATGGGGTGTCTACAGTTGCCCCTCTTTGACAGAACTCGTAAGTCATAACAATGACGGGAGTGAGTGTCAAAGCCCAGAGACAACCCATTTTTGACAAGGCCGAAGACTTAGACGAGCATACAAGATAGCAAAAGTATGTACCCGTAGGCAGGGGCAAGATGCAAGGAACATGCACAATGCCGAACATAACTTATGATCATGCAAAGAAAGCTGTAATGAAGCAAATACAAACAATAAATGCAACAGTTTAAGACGTAGACGTCCCCGAATGTCCCGGGAGGGAAAATCCCATTTTGTTCATTTGGCTTACTATAGTTCGGACTCAAATGTCACGGTTCTGAATCTAATCCCGCAAAGTGCAATGCGAGACCGATAAATCACCAAAGAGTCCAAATCCGGCAAATCGTTTTGAAAAATAGATTTTTGGAAAGAAGTGCCAAACATGGACTGTTTTGCCAAATACAGAGTCGCCACCTAAATATTTTGTTTTGGGAAAATTTAGAAAACCCTGACTCGTTGCCTAAGGCCACGTGTCCGTCATCACCAAAGTTGCCTTGGCTCGGGAACTTGGATACGATTGGGGAAGGTCATCTATGAGCACCCCCGCTCGCCTGATCAAAGATCGGCCTGTACTAAACATGATATCTTGTTTTTGAAAACACATGCGTTCTTATTCCGATTAATTAGCTAGAATTACTATGTGATGTGCACAACACACAAGTATAGACTAGATCGCCTAATTTGGAACAAAGCATCGCATATCCGTTTGTTTGGAAAACGATTTGAGGTTTGCTACTCGTAAGTAGGCTAAAACACGGATTTCAATGAATTGATCCAATTCAAGTAATCCAACCTTCACCCACAGGCAACCAGGCAATTATATTACATAAGCAATTAGCCTCATGGCAAGCATGCTGTCATGTTAACACTCGCATACATGCAAGATGCTAAAGCATAAAACACTCACAGTGTACTCCAAGCCAAAAGAAGAAACTAGTTAGAAATCATGCATGATCCTAGTTCATGTTAAAATGGCTAATGCATCGCAAGCAAAATGTAACTAGAATAGGCTCGACTAACCTAAGAATGGCATGTGAAATGCGACAACTCAATACACGTATTCAAGTTGGAATTGAAGTACAATGATATTAGTATGATGCGCCGAGCCCGGTGCATGTAATACAAATGAATGAATGCAAACATGCATAGCATAAGGTATGCTAAATCAAATATGCCCTAAAACTAACCATCATAAGCGGTTAAATAAAAGGGAGAAAGAAGTGGGGGTTGGAAAACATGCATCGCACAGACGCACGCTTATTACACAATTGCACCCTTTCGAGGGAGGGGCCGAAAGAATAATACAAATTAATTAACTAACAAGCTAATTAAATATTACACAATACTTAACTAATTAAACAGATTAATTAAGCTACTGAAAACAGTAAAGCAGCTTCGGGAAGAGGAAGGAATGCATGCATGCTCGACTTCGCTCAAAAATCCATCGCCATGCTCATGTTGCCTCTGTTTGCACTGCTTTATACCTCTAAAAGTTGCACAAGTCCCAAGGAAGCTCCATAATCACTCCCTGAGCACTGTGGTATGTCACCGACCAAGAGATGAGGCCACCGGCCATGGAAATATAGTCACCGACCAAAAGTGAGGCCATCAGCCAACAATACATAGCTGGCCGGCACTGAAGATGGCCGACCGGCCATCTCTTCCTGCAGAATCCTGTTTTGCTGCAGCAGAGGACATATAAGGCATGGCAATGCATTTTCAAAGCAATGTTTGTACGACCACCCTCCCTATCATGTTATGAACTCAAGGGAGTGTAGCCCTTGACGCTCGGGCCACCAATCACGCATTTCGATGCATGATGGCCAAAGAGGCCAAGTGTGCATTTTGATGTCAAATGAAATGCACACAAATACATAGAAGAGCCCTAACCTCTATCATGATTTATCAAGAGGCAAGGGATGCAAACATGCACAATGCTATGCAACCTAAACATGCAAGCAAACCAATGCAACATGAGCATGTGAACAAACATGCAAACATGTAACAACATGTCAAACATATGGCAAAATGCAAGCTAACAAGGATGCAAAATGCAACTTAAACATGCAATAACATGCAATGAGCCGAGTATGCAACAACACACAAGGCGAGCATGCAACAACATGCAAAGGATGGACTTACACCAAGATGGACAGCTCTCCAATAAGCCCATATCAGTGGCCAAAGTTAAGAATTGAAGGCATGAAAATGCAAAACAATCATGCACATGTGAGTGGTCCAACACTTAGGCAACTATGCACAATCCTCAAGCATGAGCAAGATGTGATAGAGATGAGAGTATGACAATGCATTAAGCTCTGAAAATACGTGAGGAATAATGCCAAATCAACCAAATAAAGCAAGCAAAGCATGCAAAAAAAAAGTCCAAGGCCTAAGGCTAACCAAAAGGGTCAAACTATGGCCATACACGACAAGTCCCAAAGGGTCAAAGGGACTCAAAACAGTCCCAATGCAGGTCAAGACAAGGCCAAAAACACACTTAGATGGCATCCAAATGGCCTAAGCATGGAAGCATACGCAATGATCCATTCAAAAAGCATAAGACACAAACTATCCAAAGCATAGAATAGGTGACAAATGCAAGTATTTGAGCATACCATATGGACTGAAATAACATGACAAGTGATGCCAAACCACTGAAATGGCCCAAGTAAAGCATGCTAAAAGCTTGGACACCCGAAGCCTACGAGCTAGAATACATGGTGGCTATACAAAGCAAGTCATGGACGACCAAGACAACCAAAATCAAACCTCAAGCATGTCAAAATAAGGCTAAAAACTTCTCAAAGTTAAGCCAAAACATGTGAGCATGGTGGTCTAAACACAAGGTGCATGTTGAGGCAAATGAGGGGATTACAAAGCAAGTATATGAAGCATGTAAGAGCCAACTAAACCCACCCAAAATAGAGTCATGGCATGCTAAAACAACACCAAAAACCCACTGAAATGAGGTCAACATGAGCTAGGAGGACATGTTCAAACATGAAGCATACAAGACTAGTTTGCGAAACTTACACTACAAGTGCATAAACCAAGCATGGCATGACCAAGATAGGCAAAAATAGTGGCATATGACAGAAAAACAACCACAAATACCAGCTAAGACATGGCCAACATGAACTTAACAAAGGTGCTCACATGTGAGGCTAATATGACAAGTATTGAAGACAACACGGAGAGGGGGTGGCCCTCTCCTTCTTAGGACCTCAAAACACCATCCCCACCACTAAAATCCCTCTGGATTTCAATGGTGAGAAGGCCAATACAAGGTGGTCCCGAAGCTCACAAAAAAAGCACAAAAATGAGGCCAAACAAGGCCTAAGAGGGGGTAAAAAACCCCAAACACCAAAGTGATCTTAAACAACTATTTTAAGCACTTAAAAAAAGAACTTTTATCAGTTATAAGTTAAGCTTAAAAATAGATGCAAGATAGGCTAAAAGCTTGTGCAAAAATGGGGAATAAAGAGGATAGTTTCTCACCCTTGAAGAACCTCTTCAAGAACACCACTCCAGCAAGTTTCTCTGATCAAAACCAGCCCAAGAACCCTAACAACAACTCCTTAGAGCCTCAACAACCAAGGATGGTGTAATGTTAGGTGTTTGTGTGCAATAGTGTGAACAAAACACCCTTTAGAGCACAAAACACACACACAAATGTAAAGAGAGGGAACTATAGAGATAGATAGATACAAATTCTCTAACCTAAATTCCAGAACCTCTGAGAAGGGAGGAGGGCCTCCCCTCTTATAGGAATTCAATTCCTAAGCTTCTTAGAGAAGCTAACACAAGGGAGCAAATCCCTCCATACATGTGTATGGAGGGGGTGTAATGTGGATGCCAACTGTGATAGCTGGCATAAAATATCTGCCAAAAGCAGATGGAAAGGGGTCGACCAGCAGAAATGGCCGATTGACCAACAAAGGTGGCCGACCGACCAACAAAGGTGCTGACCGGCCACAACCTTTGGCTGATGGCAAGAAAAAAGGGCCGGTGGCATCATGCCTTAGCCGATGGGTTGAGGGGATGGCCAACAAGCCACCCTCTTCCCTTAAAAACAGAAATACAAGTGTTTGGTCCACAACCAAACACAAAACAGTCAAATTGAGAGATCTTGAGGCGAGGCGCGCGGCCGAGACCTCCGAGAACTCAAAACGAACATGAACATGGATGATCACCGAGTGTTCAAACGGTGACGTCCAAGTCTTGAGGACCGTCAAAAATGGAGTGTCTACAGCCACCAGCATTTTTTTTGTGCAAAGGTGTTCCTGTGTTGGAGCAGAGGCATTCTAGAAGTTGGCACAATTTTCAGTGATCAAAACAGGTGCAGACAGAGGCATCCGATGGCAAGGCAATGGCATTTTCGGGTGGAGCAATTGAGCATGCATGCGTCCCTCGCCCTTGAGACAATTTAGTCACTTTTGTTAACTTAGAATAAGTTAGCTATTTCATTCATACAAGTGTTGTAGTTAATTAGCTTAATTCGTTTTGTAATGTTTTAGCTAGCTTAGAATAGTTAGTTAATTTATTTTAAATGTTGTAATAATTAGCTTAGAATAGTTAATTAGTTTGTTTTGTAATAATTAGCTTAGCTTATTTATTCAGACCTTCCTTTGTGAGGGCGCAATGTTGTAATAAGCGTGCGTATGTGTGTGCATGTCTTCTAACCCCGTGTCTTTCTCCCTTTTATTTATCCGCTTTCCATGGTTAAATTAGGGATCATGTTTCAATTAGCATACCTTATGCTTGCATGTTTGCATCATTCATTTGTCTTGCATGCACCGAGGCTCGGTGGATTATTCAAACTGCATTGCAATTTCAATACACTTATTTGAATACGTGTTCCAATGCATGCTATCAAAATGTTGCAAATGCCATATTAGTAGCCGAGTCTATTAATTGCATATTGCATGTGTTGCATTAGGCATCTAGCATAGTTAGAATCATGCATATTTCTAACTAATTTTTGTTTTGGCTTGGAGTACACTGTAAGTTTTACACTTTAGCATACTTGCATGAGTGTGAGTTTAGCCATGATAGCATGCTTGCCATGAGGCTATGTGCTTACTTGATAAATTGCATGAATGCCTATGGATGAAGGCTTCGTTGCTTGAATTGGAACAATTTGATAAATGTGCGTTTTAAGCCCACTTTGCAAAGTGGCAAATCATGTTTTAAGCCCACTTGAGGTGGCAAATCTGCGTTTTAGCCTGCTTGAGCGTGGCAAATTCAAACCATTTTCGAAAACAAACATGAGTTGAATTTGTTCTAATTCTTGCGATTTAGTCTATACTTGCTTGCATGTGCGCCACGTAGTAAAGTTAGCCAATAATCGGAATAAGAATACATGTGTTTATAAAACAACATATCAAAGTTAGTAGAGGCTGATCCTTTGATCAGGCGAGCGGGGGTGCTTATTTGAAGACCTTCCCCTCTTGTACCCAAGTTCCCGAGCAAAGGCAACTTTGGTGATGACGGACACGTGGCCTTAGGCACGAGTCAGGGTTTCCTAAATTTTCCCAAAAATAAAATATTTAGGTGGTGACTCTATAATCTGGCAAAGCAATTCAGTTTTGGCATTATTTGATTTAAACTTTGATTTTTCAAAAATGATTTGCCGGATTGGACTCTTTGGTGTTTATCAGTCTCACATTGCACTTTGTGAGATTAGATTCAGAACCGTGACAGGAGTCCGAACTGTAGGACCAATTCGAGCTCTCCGAAAGGGGGCACGAAGAAAGTCGAGCTACAGTTTCTGGCGACTCTGCTGGGGATTTAGAGAACTTGATTCGAACTCATGATATGTTGTTTTATCTACGCTTATGTGTTTCTTTGCATTTGCATTTGTGTCGGTGCGCCTAAGTCACAGTGTTTGCCATCTGTTATTCCTGAATGGTTTACCGGAGGCACGCTTGGAAAAGCTTGCCAAAAGGCTGACCGATTTCGAGCTCAGCCACAATGGGAACACAACCATTGGATTTGGACTACCATTGTACCATTTGATCCTCCTTTCACTTCTCGGTGTTAGGTGTGAGAGGTATATTAGGTAGTCTTGCTGAGGTATCCTTTTTGACCAATCAACCTAGTTGCATATTGGAAACCATAGAGATTGTTCCAAACTAGGACAGGTTGCTCACCTAAATGCAGGAATTGTATGAAACTGCTTGTTTGCATAGTGAAACCCTAGCTCTTGACGAAACTAGGATAGGGTAACCCTACCCCCTCATAGGGGTGTTTTGGCTCTCACTTAACTGGTATGTGCTTTACAGTGAAACTGTACAGGGATGTGCATATCAGTCGCCAAGTTGGTATCTGATTTTAAGGTAGAATGCAGTAAAGAGTACAGTCATTCAGTTATGCTCATATCTGTTCTAGTGAAACCAGGCTGAGATGCTGTCTGTTTTCTCTTTTGCAAGGTAATCCTAGAAACATAGCTTCGGAAGGCTCTAATATCCCCCGGGTACATTAGACTTGTGTTAATAGACTTTTTCAGGTTGGAGATTTAGTTCAAGGGCAACCAGTGTTTCCTTCGCTAGAGGCAAGGCAAAGAAAGGCCAGTCAGGGCTCACCGGTTCAACTGATCCAACAGTCACCAGTCACATCACCTTTGTTCAACTGAGCAGATTCGTGATGGCACAAAGTCCGGAAGAAGTTGTGGCCATGATAGCAGCATTAAACCAGGGAATCGCCAGATAGGATGAGACTAATGCTGAAATGCAACACCTATCTGGGGCACCTACCACACATCCAACCTTGGGACCCTAGCTAAACTTTGACCCACTTTCGCTAGCTAAAGATTTGCATGGCCCGAATCCCCAAGAAAGGTTGGCTCAAGCCCGAGTTTTCAGACCCCTGGTGCAGCCTAATGAGAGGCTTTATCCCCTTGATGCTAATGATCTCGATCCGACCGCAGTGAAAATTTCTAACCTTGAGAAGCAATTCAAAAAGGCACAAGGCCTTAACTCTATTCCCGACATTGAGGATGGGTACACCAAGGCTGCCGTAAGGCTCCAAAATAGATTCAAAATGCCACATATTGATCGTTTCGACGGGTTTGGAGATCCTATGGTACATATCCAGCTTTTCTTGGATGTTCTGAAACCGATGGGTTTGACTAAGCCTCAGAAACTCTTTCTATATGGAAGAACCCTGCCGGGTATAGCAGCCACTTGGTATGCCAAGTTGGAGGATACAGTGAAACAGAACTGGGAAGAGTTGGCTGAGGCCTTTGTCAATCAGTACTCTTACAATACCCAACTTGAAATAACCACTCAAGACCTTGAAGCAACCCACCAGAATTCTGCAGAGTCTTTTGTGGAATTTGTTGCAAGGTGGAGAGCAAAGGTAGCACAGATGACAAATCGCCTTTCTGAGAAGGACCAAGTGTGAATAGTGGTGCAGAACCTTGAGCATGATATGTTGCAAAAGTTAATAGTCGCTTCACTATTCACTTTCGAAAGTTTGCATGAATTGGGGGTTCAGATCGAGGATGCATTTAACAGAGGGATTATTCCCAGAACAAGCGAATCAACAAGGAGGGTGATTTCCGAGAGTACCAATGCTGGCTGTAGCACTATTCCCAAACCCGCTGAAATCAATACAGTCGCCACAGCCGACCCTTTTTCCAAACCAAGCCTACAAACAGCCGACCCAGCCTGAGCTCAAGGTAGAACTTTCACCCCTCTCTATATGAGCCTAACTAGCGCACTAAAAGTCCTGATGGAAAAAGGGTATCTCAAACCCCTTGATCCTCAACCTCTGCCTGACCCACTCCCTGCCAGACATAACCCCACCAAATACTGTGTGTATCATCAGCAGCACGGTCATGGCACCGATCGTTGCTACCGTCTTCGTCATGAGGTCCAGAATCTCATCGATAACCAGACGATAGCTCCACCTCAAGACTCCAATGACCAAGTACCTCATCTACACCTCAATCTAATCCATACATTGCCATCTGCTTACAACCCCAACATATAAATCACCCTAGTCTATTTACCCAAGCCTAAGGTGTTCATTCCAGAAAGCATGGACTTATGCATGATGGATGCACTCGAACCCCAATCATCTCAAACCCATGAACCCACTACTTCTAAGCTGATGAGAATGATTGAAGATCTTCAAAGAACTGTGGCAGATCTAGCCTTTGGAATATTGGCTCCGTCATCGACCACATCACATGCCAAAAATTTCATGCCAAAAGGCTCCCCAATCTTGGAGCAAGCTGCAATTGAAAATGGCCAACCTGAAGCTATCTCAGGTCTAGGCAATGACGTGTCGACAACAACTGGGCTTCACTCTGATATAGTGACCCAATCCCTTGGCAAAGTGGAGGCAAGTGGTAAGGTCCAGGTCGGGGCAGGCATTGGTCCCTATGAACATCTTTAATGGGCTGTTAAGGCTTTGAAAGCCGAAGGACTAAACAAACAGCAAGTGCTTGCAGTTGTTGCAAAGACTGTGGATGACACTTTTGTCACTCAGGATGAGAGCATTCTAAATTAAGGGGCAAGCCGAAAGGTTGTCATACCAGAAACACCTCTTTTAGCTCTAATCCTACACTCGGAAGAGATCATCAAAAGTTAGCACCTGCTAACCCCTTTGCTGGTACATCCAACACTCCACAAACCTCGAAGTACCAACCCCAAGGCCAGAGGGTCTTCACCATACTTTATATGACCTTGTCCAAAGCTCTCCAAATCCTTATAGGACAAGGCCATCTCAAGCCCCTTGAGCCTCGGCCTCTCCCGTATCTTCTTCCAGCTAAGCATGATGCTGCCAAGTACTGTGCCTTTGGCAGTACTGTGCCTTCCATCAACAAACCGGTCATGGCACTGACAGTTGCTTTCGTCTTTGCCATGAAATACAAGATTTGATTGACAACGAGGTCATCATCGCACCAGGTCTTGCAAAGTCTATCGGTATTGGATCGATAAACTTGGGGGATAATGTGATTATGTGATCGGGAGATGAACCACCTGCTGATGACGCTCATTTTACTCCAGATGTAGTGGACGACACGCACTGTTTTGAGCAATTTGCGAATGCTATTTGTTGAACTTTCTGACTTGGGTATTGGGTCAGTTTTGTTGTGTTGTATGGAGTCTGTCTTGTTGTGTCGAAGTTTGGTGATTTCGGGGGTGTTACCTCGGACATCACTATCTTCTTTTTGTGTTTGTCTTTTACACTCTTTTTTTTTAGTCTGTTTCTGCCATGAAGCCAGTTGTGCCAGTAGATCTGAATGAAACGGCAATGCTTTTCACCTACTTTTCTGTGCCTTGAAATCATTACATTGACCTAAGTTTTTCAAAACTTTTCAAACACTGTGATGAAAACAAAGACGAAGGAATTCCTCGGAATTTGCAAAAATTTGATCAACTAAGAGAAAGAGAGGCATGCTAAGCCCTTAATGAATGAGATCATGTTTGTTAATATGAGTACTGAGAAGGATCCTGGCTTGATCCAGATTGGTTCTACATTGTCTTCCACCTGAGCGACTAGTTGCTTTCTTAAAAGATTTCAAAAAATGTTTTGCGTGGTCTGCAAAGACATACGTGGAATTGATCTTGAGATTGTGCAGCATAGCATCGCTCTCATGCCTCAGGACTCGACTCCTTTGCTTTCAAACCTTGAACTTTGACTCAGAATGTTCAACGATCAATCACAACAAAGGCTTGTATGGCCATATCAGAAGCAACCCTTAAACTAGGGGCAAGAATGTCAAATCAAGAAGGTCAGATGTCATCAAAGAAAGCTTGCAAAGCTAGATCAGAAATAGCCCTTGAACTAGGGGCAAAAATGTCAGATGTGCTCAAAGATTCAAAAGATAGGTCATTCCGCAAACCAATGAAGACCGGCAAGAAAGCCAAATTCCAGCAGCTGGAAGAAGAAAATTTATTGTTGAAGGACAATTAAGTTCCTATCCATAATACTAGGGGCAAATTCAGACCCGATTGGATGGGCTCTTACATCATCAGCAAACAACAGCCATTCTCCTGGATTCAGATGGCTTAGAGATCCTATGGCCAATCAACATGGACAAAGTTAAACTTTTTTTATCCTTGAGAGGCTCGCTGGGCCGAAAACCTGGAAGGGCGACCCAGGCAAAAGTTAGAGTAGAGAAAAAGAACAAAAAGAACAAAATGAAAAAAGAACAAAAATGAAAAAAAAAAAAAGAAAAAGAAAAGAAGAAAAAAAGAAAAGAAAAGAAAAAAAGAAGAAAAGAAATGAATAGAAAAGAAAAACAAAGCTCGCAAGGTTGAAAACTTGGAAGAGCGACCTTGGCAAAAGTTAGAGCACAAAAGGAAAGTGTCAACACCCGAGTGAACCTCAACCCGGAACTACGTACGGCCTGATTCCTATCTTTGGGATACGTAAGCAACTTCATCCTGAAGTTCGGCCCTAATCATTTTTAGCCTGCTTGGCTCATCCAAGTTGATTGGCTTATCCTTGTTCAAACTCGGCTATCTTATCTATGTGCAAATTGGCTTGTTGTAGACACCCCATTTTTGACCGTCCTCAAGACCTAGACGTCACCGTTTGAACACTCGGTGATTATCCATGTTCGTGTTCGTTTGGGGTTCCCGGAGTTCTCGGCTACGCGCCTTGCCTCAGGACCTCCGAACTTGACCATTTTGTGTCTGGTTTTTGCACCAAACACTTGTGCTTTGCCTTGGAGGGGCAGGGAATGCCTTGTGAGGCATCCCCACACACCACCGGCAGTGGCTAGAGGCCACCGGCTGGTTGGTGTTGCCATCGGCACTATATTGTGCCGGTCGGCACTCTTTTGTGCCGGTCGGCAGTCAATTTTGGCAAAATGACCATTTTGCCCTGCCGACTACTGTGCAGTTGCTTTATGAGATATTTTGAAGCAGCTGTATAGCATTTGTTTCTCCTCCATACACGTGTATGGAGGGATGAGCCTTTGGTTTACTTAGCTTGTAAGCTTTGATTCCTATAAGAGAAGACTCCCTTCTCTTGGCTCAAATTTTGAAGAGGGGAGACATTTTAGAGAGAAAATACAGAGAAGAAGGCCTGGTTTTAGGTTAGAAATCCTATATCTATCCTATCTCTCTTTTCCTTGCTCATTTTGTACACTAGGTGCTTTAGTTCATACTATTGCACACAAGCACCTAGTGTTTCACCTTCCTCTTGGAGTTGAGGTTCTAGGAACTTATTCTTGGTGTTCTTGACTGGTTTGGAGCTCAAGGAGACACCAAGGTCACCATTGTTGACGAAAAGCTCCAAGGGTAAGAAACTAGTCATTTTTACCCCTTTCTTGCACCTTGTTTTTACCTAGTTTAGGACTGTTTTTGTGCTTGGTGATCAACACATAAAAGTTCTTTTTTTAGCCCTCTTGATAGTTTATTAAGGGTACTTTGTGCTTTGGGGAAGTTTGGCCCCTCTTAGGCCTTGAAAGGCCTCATTTTTGTGCTATTTTGTTAAGCTCCGGGATTTTGGTGTTTGGATCTCTTCACCACTGAAATCTTGAGGGATTTCAGTGGTGTAGATGATGCCTTAAAGTCCTAAGAAGGAGAGGGCCACCCCCTCTCCTTGATGTCCTTGAAAAGGGCAAGTTTTGGTCTCTTAAGGGAGCATAGTTTTGAATGTTTGAAGAGCATGTCTTGGCTGCATTTTATGTTTATTATGCCCTAATATGACATTGATAAGTGTTGGTTTTAGCACTCCTTGTATGTTTTACATAGATGCTTTGTAATGCCTTGTATTGCCTTAAATTGCTCTAGGTTGTTAGCCCTAGTTTGAGCATGCTTTAGGCTTAGATCCATGAAGCTTGTATGCTTATTTTGCCATACCTTAGGTCTGTCCATGCCTATTTTGGTCGACCATGGCTTGTATCTTGGGCCCCCTTTATGTTTGGCTTGTTGACCTTAAGAGTACAAGTATGTAGCATGCCTTGCTTGCTTTATTTTCAATGGTTGGGAACCATTTGGCATGTCATCTCAGTCCATTTAGCATGCTTATTTGATTGCCTTGCATGCCTCTTTGATGCTTTGGAAGCTTGTGCCTTATGCCTCTTGTCTTAGCATTTGTGCATGCCCTTCTAGTTGAGCCATTTAGATGCCATCTAAGTGGTCTTTTGGGCTTAGTTTTACATGCCAAAAGTCTGTTTTGGGTTGTTCAATGCACGCCATATTTGTTTTGCATAAGTGTAGTTCAATGCCTCATTGGTCTACTTTGAAGTGTTGGACCTATGTGCGCATGCTTTGTTTGTCTTGTTTAAACATGATTTGGCATCATTCTATAACGTGATTTCAAAGCCTAAATTGCATGCTAATGGTCCATACTTGTGCCCTTTAAATATGTTTAAGAGTTGCTTTATTATGCTTGAGTGTTGGTGTTTTAACATGTGCATGCGTGTATACATGTTTGGCCATCATGTCTTAGCACATGGCTATTGATTTTAGGCCTATTTGGAGTTGCTTAGGTCATGAGTAAGACCATTATTTGCTTACTTGTATGCTACCTTATGTTTGCTTGTACGCTTGCATTGTTTGCCTATATGCTCATGTCGCATCCCTAGTTGACATGCTTAGGATTGCACACATAGGCATGCATGCCTTGTTCCTTTACTTGATGATGGGAATTGGGCCTCACTTTGTTTGATTGGTTTGCATGCATTTGAAATTCAAGTTGCACATTTGATCCTTTAGGCCACCATGCATGGAAATGCGTGATTGGTGGTCCGAGAATCAAGGCACATCTTCCTTTGAGTCATTAGTATGATAAGGAGTGTGTTTAGTGCATACATGCTTTGAATTGCATTGCCATGCCAGTATTTGCCCTCTGCTGCTGTGAGTTGCAGGTTCTGCAGGCATTCAGTGCCGGCCGGCAGTTCTTAGTGCCGACCGGCAGTAAATTTGCAGCTGATGGATCAATTTAGTGCCGATGAGCTCAATACACTGCTGGTGGGAGTTTTGTGCAGCCGGTAATGATCTCCAGTACCTAAGGAAGTATTCCTAAGACTGCGGCAGTCTTTTGAGGGGCAAAGCAGGGAAAACAGAGGCAAACTAGGCATGGCAGTGCGATTCCGAGCAAGTCCCGAACACGCGCCACATCCGGCCCTCTCCCCGAGGGGTTTACTGCTTTAATTAAATTAATTAATCTGCTTAATTAATTTAATGGGTTTGTAATTTAATTAGCTTGCGTAGTTAATTATTTGTATTATTCTTTCGGTCCCTCCGTGTGAGGGCATAATTGTAATAAGTGTGGGTGAGTGTGTGTATGTCTTCCAACCCCCACTTCTTTCTTCCCTTTTATTTACCTGCTTATGATGGTAGATTAGGGCACGTTTATTTTTAGCATACCTTATGCAATACATGCGTGCATCCATGCATTTGTTGACATGCATCGGGCTCGGTACATCATGCTAACCGCATTGTATTTCAATTTCCAAATTGAATACTTGTTACATGTAGCATTTCACATGCCATTTTAGGGTTAGCCGAGCCTACTCTAAATTGCATCCTTGCCTGTGTTGCATTAGCCACTTAACATGAACTAGGACACGCATGTTTGCTAACTAGTTTCTTGTTTTGGCACGGAGTACGATGTAAGTATTTTACGCTTTAGCATACCACATGCGTGTGAATGTTGCCATGACAGTATGCTTACCATGCGGCTAAGTGCTTACATGAGATAAACTGCTTGAATGCCTGTGGGTGGAGGTTGGGTTGCTTGAGTTGGAAAACTCATTGAAATCTGTATTTTAGCCTACTCGCGAGTAGCAAAACCCGAAACGCTTTCAAAACAAACAGATATGCAATGATTATTTCCGAATTAGGCAATCCAGTCTATACTTGTTTTGCTGTGCGCATAACGTAGTAAAACTAGGCTAATAACCGGTATAAGAACGCATAATGTTTTCAAAATCGGATATCACGGTTAGTAGAGGCCGGTCTTCGGACCGGGCGAAAGGGGGTGCTCATAGCTGACCTTCCCCGATCGTACCCAAGCTCCCGAGCCAAGACATTTGGTGATGATGGACACGTGGCCTTCGGCACCGAGTCAGGGTTTCCTAAATTCCCCCATAAAAAATATTTAGGTGGCAACTCTGTAATCTGGCAAAGCAGTCCATGTTTGGCACTACTTTTCAAAAAATCTGTTTTTCTTTAAAACGATTTGCCAGAGTTGGACTCTTTGGTTCAGATTTAGAACCACACAACAAAGGAGAGTCCGAGCTGTAGCGAGGTCCCCCGCGGGCTTGTTACACTTGTCTTCGTTCAAAATTGATTGTCCTACTCTGTTAGAAGATTTAGCTGCAAGACAATTCAAGTTCAGATCTGAGGTTATGCATCTCAAGAGTAAATTCTATTTCGGTCGAGCAGTGGCCATTTGCAAAAACGGTTTTGAGGATTTTTAGTGAGGTTGACTAATTCTCTCGAAAATTATTCCATTTTTCCAAAACTGGACCATTTCTTGGACCAAAAAAAGGAAAATTTTCAATACTCACAACCTGACTTGCATGATTTCAAATCAGAAAATCGAACAAGTGTGTTAATCTAACTTTCATGTTGGTCAAAATTGTTTTAGCACAAGCCAAAAACAAAAAAATGGTCAAAATGATGAACTAGGGGCACAATCGAGTCAGGTTTTTGTCTTTTCCCCCTTGTCAACATACTTGCCAGGGAAGGCACCATACTTGCCGGAAAGGGCACCATATTTGCCAAAAAGGGCACAGCTGAAGCTAGCAGTAGAAGGCCAAAAGTTCTCTCATCCTCCAAGCAGCAAGGTACCAAGCCAAGTGCGAAGCACATATTGAAAATGGAGCTGGATATTCGATTCCCTCATCTGGATGATCACACCCAAATTGGCATCCGACCCAGAATGTATCAGATGAATCAATTGTATGCCTGGCTGGTAGGACATATTGTAGTTCATCTCAATCAAGTTAAGCCAAGGGCATCGTTAACAGATGTCAGTTGCAGATTTGCTACGCATCTGGTCGCGCCACAACCCCTCTGTGGGAAAGTTCATGAGTTGTGAGCGAAAGAAGGAGAATCTAATATAATACTAGGGGCAAGAGCCCACAACTTCCTGTTTATCCATCAACCACTCAGGGGAGGGATAAAAAAATAAGAGAGATTGAAGAATAGAGAGATGTGCGTTGACAGAAAAAGTAAGGAAAGGGTTTGTCAGAGAAATAGAGATTGAGTGCCATAGTGATGTAAGAATCACAAATAAGAAAGGGTGGGAAACAATATCTGGAGAAGCTGTGGGCTCCCCATGAACCGAGAGGTCTCTCACTGCTGGAACACATTCGAGTCTTGTCTTTGTTGTTTTTGTTTGTCATGATTCTTGTTTTGAGTTGTTTTGAGTGTTAATAGGTGTATTTAGGTTGTTTTACCTTCGTTTTCTCTTTGTTGAGTCGTTTTGACTTTGGTCAGTCGTAGGCTCAATACCCGGTTAAGAACTCATTCTCACTCTCAATTTCAAAAAAATCGTTTTGTGCTCAGAGTGCTGTGCCATTCTCCACATTTATACAAAATAGGATTTGTTCTGTCATAAAACTACAAGGTTCAACCCAGGTCATGTGAGAACAATAAAACCAGGACCTATCTGAAGCTACATAGGTTCCGGACTGCAAAGCAAAAGAAAAGAGAAAAAACGGAGCATCTGAGTTTGTTTCAACTTCAGCAAATTCCGAGACTGCATTCCAGGTGCATCTTCTCAGGCCTCGCCTTTCTCTGGAGTATGAGTGTATCTCGACCCCAAGCTTAAGCCTGCTTCAAGTCAGAATGGCAGTCCAAGCAACACCCAAGGTTTTCACATACAGATGTTACCTCTTGCCAATATGAATAGGGTGTGTCCTTTTTGAGTTAAGCATGTTGCAAAGTCCTCTGAGAGGTAAATCGGAGGTGCCAAAGTACATATTTGCCTCCCTTCTTGCATAGAATGTGCACTTTCATATACACTTTTGTTGCATGCGTGCCGCGCATCATTTATGATTCTTGTATAGAATATGCTTTCAATATTGCATAGAATATGCTCTTGTTTCATATATAACATATGCTTTCAGTGTTGCATAGAATATGCTTTTGTCTCTTGCGTAGAATATGCTTGTTTCATGCATAGAACATGCTTTCAATTAACATCATGCATCTATCGCACAATAATCTTACTCAGTGCATCTATTTCACAATTCCATCTCACTCGCACTTGTTGTGCACTTTGTTGTTGTTTATCACTCGCACTGTCTTGTGCATTCTTTGGTCTATGAGACCTTAAAATCATGCATTTACACTCACGCTTTTTTGCGCATTGCACTTTCTTGTGCAATTTTACACTCGCGTTTTCTTGCGCATCGCACTATCTTGTACATTTCATTACATACTCTCATCTTGCATAGAAAATGCTCGTATCTTTTGCATAGAACTTGCTCGCGCTATTTTGCGCACCTTTGCTGCACTCGTTAGTGCATTGCTCGCGCTATTTTGCGCACCTTACCTGCACTTGTTAGTGCATTGCATCGCGCTATTTTGCGCACCTTACTCGCACTGTCTTGTGCACCTATATTGCACTGTCTTGTGCACCTTGTATCACACTGTCTTGTGCATTCACATCCGTTTCTTGTATTCACTTGCATCGCATTGTCTTGTGCATTCGCACTCTTTTGTGCATTACACTCGTGCTCTCTTGCGCATCGCACTGTATCGCATTGTCTTGTGCACCTGCATCGCACTGTTATGTGCATCTTGTTAGCACTGTCTTGTGCATTTCAACCTACATCGCACTGTCTTGTGCACCTGTATAGCACTGTTTTGTGGATTCACTCTGTATCAATTGTCTTGTGTACTCTTCGGTCTAGGAGACCTTAAATCCTCTAAAGGTGCAATTCCTTTGGTGTTTGTCGTGCCAAAATGGCTTCCAATGGTCTGGTATAGCCACCTGCCTATGTTTGCAGTGAGTTCCTAGGAGATCAACTGAGACGGTAGAAACTAGAGTTCGAATGGCCGATGCCTAGAACATAAAGGTTCGGGATTTCCGAAACTAAAGTCTGGTTTATATACCCAAGGGTGTATCCTCGGCTTGAAATCTATATGGCAGCCCCATAGGTTGAGGTAGCGTGTATGCGCCTCAATTCTGGATACTGAACCAACCTAGTTTGTCACCCTGTTAGAGAATAGGGAAAGTTGCGAACATAGTCAGGAAAAAGTAGTACCTATGGTTCGAAAACGCAAGATGTAGAGAAGCGGGAGATCCCCAACAACATAAGGTGAGTCATCACCAATTGCCCCTGTAAGGTACCTTCGAGAGCATCACTTCCTAGCTGCATCATCGTATCTATCATAAGTGTTGCATAACATCTATCACGTTGCATATAGAATATATTGCATGCATTTACTGCATTATCCATTTTATCGCTTGCATCCTTTCCAAGTTAAGCTTAGTTTGGCATGTGCTCACACATTTCCTTCGTTGAAGCATGGTTTTGTGATAATGTGTACATGCCTATTCCACTAAGAGAATTGTGGTCTAAGGGTGTCGGCACCTTTTCTGTATTAAACGTGGTCTGTTTTGTGTCCATACCTTTTCTAAGTGTGGTTTGGCTTGCGCCTTATTCACTACATCCATTGCATCCATTGCGTCGTAGTTTGTCTTGTTGCATTTAGCATTTAGGATCATGATCTTTTCTCAGCAAATCATTCCGCACTTATATCATACCACCCAATTACTTGTATTCTTTCTGTGAAACACATAGTTCTGCATGTGCACACGCCTATTCCACTGAGAGAATTGTGGTTTGAGGGTTCCGACACCTTTTCTATGTTAAACGTAGTTTGATTTTGCATCTCCATCCCTTTATGATATTTGTGTGGTTTTGCACTGCTTGTGGTTTGATTATTTCATTGCACTGTATTTCGTTTACATTGTTTTGTTACATTGTGTATCCATTTGCATCTTGCCCCTGAACTATGCTAGTTTGATTCCTTGCAAAGGGATACGTAGGCAACCCTCGGGTTCAACCAATTGTATTTGCATTTTGTTTGTTTGTCTAAGTCTTTGGCCTTGTCAAAAATGGGTCGTCTCTGGGCTTTGACATTCACTCACGTCATTTCATGACTATGAGCTCTATCAAAAAGGGGCAACTGTAGACATCCCATTTTTGACTGCCCATAAGACTTGGGCACCACTGATTGCTTACTTGATGGTGCAGGTGTGCAATGCAAAGGTTCAATTTCTTCGGCAAGGAGAGCGTCAAATCCCAATCCACAACCCCTTTTCGGACCAAAACTATTTTGACCAAAATGATTTTAGACCTCAAAACCATCTCTTTCAAAATATTTTTGTCAAAGGTTCCTACGATGTTCTGAGGCTGGCATTTCGTTAAATGTTGTGCTTTTCGGTAAACCGAGCAAGGGCAAAGTGGAAATGAATGAAAGAGAGGTAAAATCTTTGGAAAAAATCTTTAAAACATCTTCTTTATAGGTTTGGAGTTGAAGAAAATAAGAGGAGAGGGAAAAAACCCAGTTGGGGAAGAAGTTGGGTATGAACCGTTAAAAGAGAAAGTCGAGCAGCCCTTGCTAAATCAGGCCTATCCGTTTGCACACTTGGATTTCAGTTATAAGGCCACCACCATTGGAAATTGGGGCTTTATTTTTCACTCAAGAATCTCTTAAAGCCGTGTCCGGATGAGGGAGATATGGCTGGTTAAAGTTAGGCATCAATCCAGTTGGACCGAAACTAGCAGTCTTCACTAAAAGAAAGATATCTCTTATCACACTTGGCATTTTGATGTGGGGCTACCACCATTGGAAAGAAGACTTCCGGGGATACAATTTAGACTTAAGAATGACCTGAAAAGGAGTCCAGATGAAGGAGATATGCCTATTTGAAGTCGGGGCCAAGAACCAATTTTTGCTGTCGGCCACTGGGGAGTGTACTGGCCACAAATATAGTTTGCCGGCCATAGGTCGGCCAAAAGTTACCCTTGTCGGCCATCATTAGTGGCTGGTCGGCCATCAATGGTGGCCAGTTGGCCACAAGTGTCCAGAAAGCTCAGAATTTGCAGATATTTCTCCTCCAGCTATTCTACACTATTCCAGTTGTCTCTAATTCAGATATTTTCAACCAAGGCTTGTATTTTTCTATATATAGAGGCCATATCTCTCATATTGCAAGGTTAGCAAATTTTGGGAGCCTCTTTCTCTACAATTCTCTCTCTCTAGATTTCTCTCTCTCTTGCCCTTTTGTGCATACAAGTAGAGATACACCTCTCCTTTGCCTAGACATCCTTAACCAAAGTTGCTTATCTTTGGGTTGAGATTCCTCGGGACCTTCTTTGAGCTTTAGAAGGTGATTTTAGCTTGATTTGGTGCCTCATTTGTGCCTAAAGTGTGTTGTGCTTCAAGAATTATAAGACCCACCTTTTAAAACTTGTTTTGCATAACTTGTTTTGCCATCTTTTTGTACTATTTTTGGCTTGGTTTTCAACTACAAAAACCTCTATTTTTATGGCCTAAACATGTTGGTTTGAGGCCATTTTCAGTTAAGGGGTGGCCCACCATTCTTGTCTCTTTGCTTGTTAAGCTTTTGTGCCATTTCTTAGCATATTAAAATCAAACTTTTTAGGCCTTTTAACCACTAAAATTCAGAGTTATTTTAGTGGTAAAAACCTCATTTTGAAGTTTAAAATTGGAGGGGTTAGCCTCCCCTCTCCCCTCCTTGTGTCTTATTTGCATGCCTAGATAGCTTAACATGTGAGCATGTTTTTCTAGCATTTTGTAGCTTAATCTCAGCATGTTTTTGCCTCTGATTTGGGCTGCTTGAGCTCTATTTTGGGCTATTTGTGTTGTATGAGTAGTCTTTTGCATGGTTGTAGTGTAACCCCATGTTTTAGCTTATTTTCTTAGCTAGTTTTGTCTTCATTCTAGCATGTCTTTCAACTGATTTTGGGCTATAAAAACTCTGTCTTTTTGGGCTGAAGCTTGGGTCCAAAGGCCATTAAAGGTTGAGGGGTTGATAGTCTTTCTTTGTACCTTGTTTTGGAGGCCTTTGCCCTTGTGTTTCCCACCCTTGCATCATCTTTTTCAGAGCTTTTAAACACTGCTTTTCAGATCTATTTCAGTGGCTAAAAACATGTTTTGAAGTCCAAAATTGGAGGGGTTAGCCTCCCCTTCTTGTGTCTTGCTTACTAGTCTAGCATACTTCATGTTTTAGCCTATTATTCTAGCTTGTATTAGCTTAATTTCAGAATGTTTTAAGCTATGTTTTGACCTGCTTTAGCTTTGTTTTAAGGTGTTTGGGTCATTTGAGCTTTGTATTGTATAGCTGTAGTGCAATTTCCTTCACTAGTTAGTTGTTTCAATGCTTTGATCATCTTTCTTGTGAGTTGAAAGCATGTTGTAGTGTCATTTTGCATGCAATTTCAGCACATATAATGTCTACAACCTCCCTCTATTCTTCGCTTTTTACTTTGTTTTGAAAGTCGTCTGGAGCCCCTTGTTGGCTTGAGTGTGGAATTGAGGCTCTCATGCCTAATGGTTTTAATCCTCCCTTGAGGGTTTCTACTAACCAACGGCATGAAGCCTCTTTCATGCTCAAGGTACTTGTGGCTTAGGCCCTTTTTCCAATTAGAGGACTCTCACTTTGGACTTAATCGGTTAAAGGACTAATCGGTAATGTAAAATGTGTAAACAAAACATGACAAGTAAAACTTGAGCAAGATAAGCATGTTGTGTAGCATTGCATGTGTTTGGATCGGACGTTAATCCAAACACAAGAAAAATGGGACGTTTTATACTAAAGTGATGAAACGTGTCATTTTTCTTGGTCACCGTCACCCTTGATCATGCATGATAGGGTGGTGGTCCTTCGAATCTTATTTGTGCATTCATTAAGCTTGTACAAACTTGGTTTTCTAGCCATCATGCATTGAAAATGCGTGGTTGATGGCTTGAGAGTCAAGAGCTACACTTCTTCGAGCTTGAGAAATGATAAGGAGGGTAGCAGTACACACATTTCTTGAAAATGCATTGTTTTGCCTCTGTTTGCTCTTTGTTGCAGCAAAAGTAGAAGTCCGGAAATGAGGGTGGCCGACCGGCCACTTGAAGTAGCCAATCGGCCAGTTAAGGTGGCCGACAGCCACTTTTTGTGGCCGACCGGCCACCAGTGTTTTTTTTGTGCAAAGGTGTTCCTGTGTTGGAGCAAAGGCATTCTGGAAGTTGGCACAATTTTCAGTGATCAAAACGGGTGCAAACAGAGGCATCCAATGGCAAGGGAATGGCATTTTCGGGTGGAGCAACTGAGCATGCATGTATCCCTCGCCCTCGAGGCAATTTAGTTACTTTTGTTAACTTAGAATAAGTTAGCTATTTCATTCATACAAGTGTTGGAGTTAATTAGCTTAATTCGTTTTGTAATATTTTAGCTAGCTTAGAATAGTTAGTTAATTTATTTAAAATGTTGTAATAATTAGCTTAGAATAGTTAATTAGTTCACTTTATAATAATTAGCTTAGCTTATTCATTCGGACCCTCCTTTGCGAGGGCGCAATGTTGTAATAAGCGTGCATGTGTGTACATGTCTTCCAACCCCACGTTTTGCTCCCTTTTATTTATCTACCTTCGATGGTTAGATTAGGGATCATGTTTCAATTAGCATACCTTATGCTTGCATGTTTGTATCATTCATTTGTCTTGCATGCACCGAGGCTCGGCGCATCATTCAAATTGCATTGTAATTTCAATATACTTATTTGAATAAGTGTTCCAAAGTATGCTATCAAAGTGTTGCAAATGCCATATTAGCAGCCGAGCCTATTAATTGCATATTGCGTGTATTGCATTAGGCATCTAGCATAGTTAGAATTATGCATATTTCTAACTAGTTTTTGTTTTGGCTTGGAGTACACTGTAAGTTTTACGCTTTAGTATACTTGCATGAGTGTGAGTGTTGCCATGATAGCATGCTTGCCATGAGGTTATGTGCTTACTTGATAAATTGCATGAATGCCTGTGGATGAAGACTTCGTTGCTTGAATTGGAACAATTTCATAAATGTGCGTTTTAAGCCCACTTTGCGAAGTGGCAAATCATGTTTTAAGCCCACTTGAGATGGCAAATCCACGTTTTAGCCCACTTGAGGGTGGCAAATTCAAACCATTTTCGAAAACAAACATAAGTTGAATTCGTTCCAATTCTCGCGATTTTAGTCTATACTTGCTTGTGTGTGTCACATAGTAAAGTTAGCTAATAACCGGATAAGAACACATGTGTTTATAAAACAATATATCATGCTTAATAGAGGCTGATCCTTTGATCGGGCGAGCGGGGGTGCTCATTTCAGGACCTTCCCCTCTCGTACCCAAGTTCCCGAGCTGAGGCAACTTTGGTGATGACGGACACGTGGCCTTAGGCACGAGTCAGGGTTTCCTAATTTTTCCCAAAAACAAAATATTTAGGTGGCGACTCTGTAATCTGGCAAAACAGTCCAGTTTTGGCATTATTTGATTTAAAATCTGATTTTTCAAAAATGATTTGCCGGATTGGACTCTTTGGTGTTTATCAGTCTCACATTACACTTTGTAAGATTAGATTCAGAACTGTGACAGGAGTCCGAACTGTAGGACCAATTCGAGCTCTCCGAAAGGGGGCGCAAAGAAAGTCGAGTCTACACTTGGAATGTAAGTTACATTTGCTATCTGAAACTGAAAAAGCAAATGTAATGCAACCATATAATATGATAACATGCTTGCACTTTGACATTTGAAAATTCATTTCACGTAGTTGACTACCAATTAAGAATCTCCAAATACATCAACTATATGAGCTTGAAATCCAATAAGCATTTCTAGTCTCAATATTAAAGCTTTATATTCAGCTTAATTATTAGAACAAGTAATTTCATCAACCTTGAAACCATGTGTGATTTCTACCCCCTGTGGTGACTTAATTACAACACTAATTCCAATCAAACCATTGGCCTTTGATCCGTCGAACCATGTTTGCCATGGCTCAACATTGACCATACCAAAATCCATTATCTCCTGGCTTTCTGTTTAACATGGATGATCTGCCAATAAGTTACCCAAAACTTGCCCTTTTACTGCCTTTTGGGGGACATATTATAGATGAAATTCTGATAAAGCTAATATCCATTTACCAATTCTTCCCCTCAACATAAGTCTAGATAACATGTACTTAACCAAGTCTGTGGTTGCAATTACCAAGACATCAGTAGGCAAAAAATAATATCTCAATTTCATTGCTGCAAAGTACAATGCAAGGCATAGCTTTTCTACAGCTGAGTATTTACATTCACAAAAATTTAAAAACCTACTAAGGTAATAAAATGCTTGCTCCTTGCCTTCTTCATTGTCCTGGGCTAGAAAAACTCCCAATGAATCTTCTACTGCAGCAATGTATAACTTCAAAGGCTTGTCACTCTTTGGTGGCATCAACACTGGAGGCTTAGCCAAGTAGGCTTTAATCCCTTCGAAAACAGTTTGATGTTCTGCTGTCCACACAAACTCCTCTTCATCTTTCAACTTTAATAAAGAAAACAATACTTTAGTTTTCCATGCAGTGTTAGAAATAAATTTTCGAAGAAAATTAACCTGACCAAGGAACTTTTGTACTTCTTTCTTACTTGATGGAGGCTTGGCCTCAATGATGGCTTTGGCTTTATTCTGATCAATTTGTATTCCCTTCTTGTGCACTACATACCCTAAGAAGTTTCCAACTGATACACCAAAAACATATTTAAGAGGATTAAGTTTTAACTTGAACTTTCTCATTCTTTCGAAAGCTACTACCAAGTGAACCAAGTGGTCCTCCATGGATTGAGACTTTACAATAATATCATTAATGTAACACTCTAGGTATCCTCTAATAAGATCATGAAAGATAGTATTCATTGCCCTATGATATGTTGCCCCCAGCATTCTTTAGACCAAATGGCATTTTTACCCATTCGAAGGTGTCAATATTCCCAGGACACCTGAATGTTGTCTTATGAACATCCTCCTTTGCAATGCAGATCTGGTTATAACCAAAATGTCCATCCATCATAGACAAAATCCCATGCCTTGCTTAACTATCTACTAATAGATCTACTATAGGCATGGGGTATTTATCTTTTGGAGTTGCCAAATTCAGATTTCTAAAATCGATGCATACTCTTATCTTGCCATTCTTTTTAATTACAGGCACAATGTTTGACAACCATTCAACATACCTAGTTGTTCTAATGAAGCCTACTTTAAAGAGTCTGAGAATTTCCTTCTTCACTTTCTGAACCACTTCAAGGCTCATCCGTCTTGGTTTTTGGTTGTGTGGTTTGAAGTTAGGCTTCATAGGGAGCCTATGTTCCACTAATGACCTATCCAATCCTGACAGTTCATTATAAGACCATGAAAAACAATCCTTATATTTCTTTAGGACTACCAATAACTAGTTCCTATCAAGAGGATTTGACCAAGCATTGATATAAGTGGGTTACTGTACGGAACCCTCTCCTAAATTGACTTTTTCCAAGGAGTCTTGTACTTGAGCACTTACTAATGCTTCTCTTTTGACATCTTCTGCCTCTGAAGTAACTTCTTTGCTTTGTTCTACTCCTACTTTCTCTGGTTCAACATCTTTGCTTTCTTCCTCATAGACAAAATCTGTCCATAAGGCTTCTTCTTCCTGTATTTCCTGGACTTTTGTTTCGATATCCAATGCATAGTACTTACCAAAGCTCAAAGGCTTGACGTGTTGTTGCTCCTGATTATAGCCAACTACCATGGCTTCCCTATCTTGTTCTTGAACCTTCTGGACTATTGATTTTATGTCCAATATTGAAAACTTAATTAAAGCCAAGGGTCTGGCTTCTTGGGTCTCATCTTCTTGTCTACAACCACGCATCATTGTCATCCTTGATGATAAATTCTTCATCAGCACTCTCTTGCACTAAGTGCTTCAAGTGTGCTACTTCCTCATCGGTCGTCACTTCGACTGATCCATCAGGCTTTCTCAATATACTGAATGGTGTCACTCCTTCAATATACAACCTGGCCTCTGCAAAGTCAGCATAATCGATAAGGGTTAAGGGTCTGTATTGATCTCCTCTGTCTCTCCATTGTATAGGGCCATCATTATTTTTTGATGTAAAGAGAAAGGCACACATTTGTTGGTATGGATCCAATCCTTGCCAAGTAAAGCATTATACTTGGCATTACTATCTATAACAAAGAATGCTGTTATGCAATCTTTGGTTCCCACACTCAGGTTGATAGACAGGATACCCTGAGCCATCTGCTTATCCCCAACGAAACCAGTAATGGTTGTGCTAGTTGGGATTAATCTAGGATTTCTTTTTCCCAACTTCTTCAAAGAGGATTTCAGAAGCAGGTTAACTGCTGCTCTATTATCCACTGACACATTATTCATTTGTATCCCATCGAAATAAGCCTTAATATACAAGGACTTAACGTGCTACATCATAGATGTTGTAGGATACTCGAAGGGATACGAGAGATTAATACTCACCTCCTCACTTTCATCTTCAGTCTCCATTGGTGTAGCCACTTCAGACTCATCTTGAATCATGTTAACCTATGAATATTCACTAGAAACTGGAATAAGGTCAACTTCTTGACCTTCTTGGTCTCCATCTTCAGCCTGGAACTCCTATGGCAATATATATACCATGTTTACTGACACTAGAGGAAATGAGCCAAACTGAACTGCTGGCTGCACTTGTTTCTTTTCCAAAGTAACTTGCTCAGTTATTTTAGAAGCATCCTCTATGCAGCACTCTGGTACCTCAGTACTAGTGACTTCATTCGAATCAACTCGTTTGTGGTCTGCTCCTGTTGGTTTTTTGGCCAAAAAGGTCTGTTCAGCCATGAAGGCTTCAAACATCTCATCTTCAACCATTTCTTTCCCTTGGCCTAGTTCACATTCTCCTTCTATTTCATTGTCACTTTCCATCAAGGCCTTTTCAAGACCTGCTGTAGACGTCCCCGAACGCCCCGGGAGGGTTAAGGTCCCGTTCCGTTCATTTTGGTTTACTACAGTTCGGACTCAAATTGTCACGGTTCTTAATCTGAACCAAAGAGTCCAACTCTGGCAAATCGTTTTGAAGAAAAACAGATTTTTGAAAAGTAGTGCCAAACATGGACTGCTTTGCCAGATTACAGAGTCGCCACCTAAATATTTTTAAAATGGGGAAATTTAGGAAACCCTGACTCGGTGCCGAAGGCCACGTGTCCGTCATCACCAAATGTCTTGGCTCGGGAGCTTGGGTACGATCGGGGAAGGTCAGCTATGAGCACCCCCTTTCGCCCGGTCCGAAGACCGGCCTCTACTAACCGTGATATCCGATTTTGAAAACATTATGCTTCTTATTCCGGTTATTAGCCTAGAATTACTATGTTATGCGCACAGCAAACAAGTATAGACTAGATTGCCTAATTTGGAAATAACATTGCATATCCGTTTTGTCTCGAAAAACGTGTTGGTTTTGCTACTCGCAAGTAGGCTAAAATACGGATTTCAATGAGTTTTCCAACTCAGCAATCCAACCTCCACCCACAGGCATTCAAACAGTTTATCTCACATAAGCACTTAGCCGCATGGTAAGCATACTGTCATGGCAACATTCACACGCATGTGGTATGCTAAAGAGTAAATACTTACATCGTACTCCGTGCCAAAACAAGAAACTAGTTAGCAAACATGCATGACCTAGTTCATGTTAAGTGACTAATGCAACGCATACAGAGTGCAATCTAGACAGGCTCGGCTATCCTAAACATGGCATGTGAAATGCCGATAGCACGTATTCAATTTGGAATTGAAATACATGCAGTTTGTATGATGTACCGAGCCCGGTGCATGTAAACAAATGCATGGATGCACGCATGCATTGCATAAGGTATGCTAATTTAAATGTGCCCTAATCTACCATCATAAGCGGTAAATAAAAGGGAAGAAAGAAATGGGGATTGGAAGACATACACCCACTCACACACACTTATTACAAATTTGCCCTCACTCGGAGGGACCGAAAATATACAAATTAATTAACTACGCAAGCTAATTAAAATATTACAAATCAACTAAATTAATTAAATAAAATAATTAATCTAATTAAACAGTAAATCGCCTCGGGATGAGGACCGGATGCAACACGCGCTCGGGACTGGCTCGGAACCGCACTGCCATGCACGGATTGCCTCTGTTTCCTCTGCTCTCCTCCTCAGAAAATTACCAAAGTCCCAGGAGTGCCTCTCAGGGCACTGGGGATCACCACCGGCTGGGTAGGACACCACCGGCTGAAGGAGGAGGCCACCGGCACTGATTTATCTCGGCTGCAAATTGACTGCCGGTCGGCACTAAACACTGCCGGCCGGCACAAAATACCTGCAGAACCTGCAACTCACAGCAGCAGAGGAAAACTTGCATGGCAATGCAATTCAAGATATTTATGCACTACACACACCCTTATCATGTTTTTGACTCAAGGGGCATGTGCTCGATTCCCGGACCACCAATCGCGCATTTCCATGCATGATGGCCCTAAGAACCAAGAATGCAACTTTGATTTCAAATGTATGCAAACCAAGCAAACCAAAGTCCCTCCCATCACCAACTCAAGGGACAAGGAATGCATGTTGATACAATGCAACCTAGTCATGTTATCTATCATGCAACATGGGTAATGCAATGCATTCATGCAAGCATACAAGCAAGCATGCAAGGTAAGCATGCAAACCAAATAAGGTGGACTTAAATATGAATTGGCAGCCCTAATAGGCCCAAAATCAGTGGCCAAAGTGCCCAAAATGAAGGTTAAAATACACACACACATGCATGCAATTATGATCCAACACTTAGACACAAACATGGCAACTCTCAAGCACACTTGAAATGAGTTAAACATGGACAATTAGCATGCATATAAACTCTGAAAATCATGCAAAACATGATGCCAAATCATGCAACAAAGCAAGCTAAACATGCAACAAATGGCCCAAGTCTTCAAAGCAAGTCTATGAAGCATTGAACCACACCTATGCAAGGCAATTATGGCATGCATTAATCAACCCAAAACAGATTTTTAGCATGTCAAATTAGGCCCAAAGGACCACTTAGATGGCATCTAAGAGGCTTGAAATCAAAGGCATGCATTAAGGCCAAAACATGGAGCATTCAACACATGCTTTTAAAGCATTAAAGAGGCCACTAAGGCAAGCATACAAGCACACCAAAGGGACTGAAATAGCATGCTAGGTGGTTCCAAACTACCAAAATGAGGTAAGTAATACATGCTACACATGCATACTCAAAGGCTAGCAAGCCTAAAATGCAAAGGGGCCATATAATGCATGCCAAGATCAACCCAAATGACTATGGACAGAGCTAAAACATGGCAAAATAAGCACAAAACATTCACAAATCTAAGCCTAAAGCATGCTCAAATTAGGACTAACAACCTAAGCATGTTAAGGGACAAAGAGGCATTACAAAGCAACTATGCAAACATGCAAGGAGTGCTAAAACCAACTTAGAAACATGTTATATCATGGCAATATAAGCATGAAAAACAAACCAAACATGCTCAACACACACAACACAAGCTCCTTTGAGCCAAATCTTGCCCTTTTCAAGGACATCAAGGAGAGGGGGTGGCCTCCTTTTGGAGACTTCAAGGCACCATCTCCACCACTGAAATC
Organism: Camellia japonica; assembly: GCA_030407325.1. Classification (NCBI taxonomy): domain Eukaryota; kingdom Viridiplantae; phylum Streptophyta; class Magnoliopsida; order Ericales; family Theaceae; genus Camellia; species Camellia japonica. The sequence continues at coordinate 27,062,356 of JAPPVO010000019.1, forward strand.
CCTCAAGATTTCAGTGGTGAAGAGGCCCAAGCACCAAAGTCTCGGATCTCTCACAAAATAGCACAAAAAGGGCCTTTTCAAGGCCTAAGGGTGGTCAAACTTGCCAAACCACAAACACTCTTAATAAACAATAAAGAGGCTTAAAAAAAGAACTTTTATGTGTTAATCACTAAGCACAAAAACAGTTCTAAACTAGGTAAAAACAAGGTGCAAAAATGGGGTAAAAAGAGAGTTAGTGTCTTACCCTTGGAGCCTCTTCAACAAAGATGATGTGTTGGCTTCCTTGAGCTCCAAACCAGCCAAAACTTCAAAACAAAGCTCTGATTAGAACCAAGGAAGGTGAAACTAGGTGTTTAGTGCAATAATGTGAACAAACACCTAGTACAAAGAGAAAGAGAGAGATAGGATGTGTATCTATCTAACCCTAAAACCAGAGCTTGGTCTCTCTAAAATGGCTAAAATTTTGTAACCCTAAGCCAAGAAGAGGAGTGGTCCTCTTATAGGCAAGCAAAGCTTGCAAAGCTTACAAGCTAAGCTAACTAAGAGGGTCATCCCTCCATACACGTGTATGGAGGGGAACCAAAACTATACAGCTGTCTGAAAATATCTCATAAAGCAACTGCACAGTGTCCGGCCGGCAAAGAGTGTCATTTTGACAAAACTTAGTGCCGGTCGGCACAAAAGAGTGCCGGTCGGCACAATAAAGTGCCGATGGCAACACCAGCCAGCCGGTGGCCTCTAGCCACAGCCGGTGGTATGTGGGGATGCCTCACAAAGCATTCCCTGCCCTTCCAAGGCAAAACACAAGTGTTTGGTGCAAAACCAAACACAAAACGGTCGAGTTCGGAAGTCCTGAGGCAAGGCGCGCGAGCCGAGAACTCCGGGAACTCCAAACGGACGCAAACATGGATAATCACCGAGTGTTCCAACGGTGACGTCCAAGTCTTGAGGACGGTGAAAAATCGGGTGTCTACAGTTGCCCCTCTTTGACAGAACTCGAAAGTCATAACAATGACGGGAGTGAATGTCAAAGCCCAGAGACGACCCATTTTTGACGAGGCCGAAGACTTGGACAAACACACAAAGCGCAAATGGTTGAACTCGCAAGCTGCCTACGTATCCCTTAGGAATCAAACCGGCGTAGTTCAGGCACAGGCATACAAGCCGCAGATAAGGTATGCGCCCGTAGTCGGGGGCAAGATGCAACTGACGATGCAAAAGGCCGAGCATAACTTATGATCATGCAAAAGAAAGCTGTAACGAAGCACACATGCGACAGTTATAAGCTAGCATACGCCAAACTACACTACAATGCAGAAAGGATGTAAGAGAATTATACAATTCTCGATACGTCTCACTCGGAGGATACAATACCTGTGCGGCTCGTCCGGTTGCACCGGCCTCAAATGAGCCGTACATACAATATCGTGCCTGCAAAGAAAGCAAACTTAACAAGTACAATATTGTTAGCAATATGCATGATAATGCAAATGATGAATGCAAATGATATGCAAAATATACAAAACTATGTATAAAAAAAGTTCAAATGATAATGCAATGCAATTGAAACTATATGCAAAACTACGCGCAGGGCAATTGAATCATGATTCAATCATGAGCGGTTCGAAACCACATGAATGTCAAATAGATTGATGGAGGTAACAAGTCCGTCTCCCATAGAACGATGTCTGATCTATGAGTACTTCGCACGGACACAAGAACAAGTATTGGGGTGGAATGACATAAGTGGGGAAACGACCCGCTGAGGAGGGAATAATGATCCTAATGCCGGACGCAATAATTACACTACAATGCAATGGAAATGGATACAATGGATATGGCACGCGGGCCAAACCGAATCTTGCCTAGGAAAGGCATGTACGCATACGAACCGCGTCTAACACAGGAAATGTGCCGCAACCCTCAAACCAAGCTCATCAAGGAATAGGCGCGTACACAAAAACTGTGCTTCGACGTGAAAAGTAGGGGCACATACCAGACCAAGCTCAACCTGGAAAGGCGCAAGCCATGGATGAAAGTGATGCAATGGATGCATGCAATGGAATGGACATGGCATGCAGGCCAAACCGAATCTTGCCTAGGAAAGGCATGTACGCATACGAACCGCGTCTAACACAGGAGATGTGCCGCAACCCTCAAACCAAGCTCATCAAGGAATAGGCGCGTACACAAAAACTGTGCTTCGACGTGAAAAGTAGGGGCACATTCCAGACCAAGCTCAACCTGGAAAGGCGCAAGCCATGGATGGAAGTGATGCAATGGATGCATGCAATGGAATGGACATGGCACGCAGGCCAAACCGAATCTTGCCTAGGAAAGGCATGTACGCATACGAACCGCGTCTAACACAGGAGATGTGCCGCAACCCTCAAACCAAGCTCATCAAGGAATAGGCGCGTACACAAAAACTGTGCTTCGACGTGAAAAGTAGGGGCACATACCAGACCAAGCTCAACCTGGAAAGGCGCAAGCCGTGGATGGAGGTGATGCAATGGATGCATGCAATGGAATGGACTAGAAATGGATATTTACAGAAAATGCATGACATATGCGCTATACTACAATGATATGCATGACATATGCATGTGTTTTTTTTTTTAAATGCATGACATATGCAATATTTTACAATGATGCATGACAATGCATTATGATGCAACGACTACGGTTGCAGCTTTCCCTATCTTACCAACAAGGCGATATACTAGGTTGGTTCAGTATCCAGAATTGAGGCGTAAACACGCCGCCTCAAATAGTTTTCAAAATAAGTCAACTTCAGTGAAAATTTTCAAAAACTATTTTGCAAACAGTGAACGCTCAACGAGCGTAGAACTTACCCTCGAGATATGCAACCTCGGATCGGAGGCAATGGGAAATTGCCCCTGGCTTAAAGGGGGATAAGGCAACGGAAAGTTGCCCCTAGTTTGGGCGGTAACTCAGGGCAACTTATGGCACTGTATGGCAACAGGAAGTTGCCCCTTGCTTGGATGATGCCGCGGCACATTGTAAGCCAGTCCTTGTTGATGATGATCGGACCCTCAGTCGTGGAGGAGCCGAAGACGGTTTGAATCAATATATGGACACAGTCACCTGGAAGGTGTTGGCGGTTTGGGCTTTAAGAGGAAGTTAATTACGTAGCTCCCGGTTGCTTGTAATTGAGACTCTGGATTCGGAGGAGGCAAAGGTGATCAAAACCATGACATGGACTGAGACGCTATGGAAGCGTTGGGGGCTGGACTTCAAGATGAAGTTGCCTACGTATCCCAAACATGGGAATCAAGCCTTACGTAGTTCCGGTTAAGGTACACTCGGGTATTTTAACCTTCACTGTTTAGGCTCTAACTTTTGCCAAGGCGCCCAATGCGGGTTTTCGACCTTGCGAGCTATGTTTTTCTTCTCTTTTTTTTTTCTTTTGCTTTTTTCTTTTCTTTTCTTCATTTCTTTTTTTCTTTGCTATTTTGGTTTTTTTCTTTTTTTTTTTCTTTTTTTTTTCTTTTTTTTTGCTTCTTTTTGTATTTTTTCTTTTTTGTCTTTTCTTTTCTTTGCTCTAACTTTTGCCTGGACCGCCCTTCCGGGTTTTCGGCCCAGCGAGCCTCTCAAAGGGTAAAAGTGTAGCAAGCCCATGCCAAATGGTTTTTGAAATGGAAGCCCTCTGTATCCGGGAGAGCGGCTGTTGGGTTGATTTGCAGGAAAAGTCCATCACGGTTGCTTCTCGAGCTTTGCTTGGTGGGATCTGATCTCCCTGATCTGACTTTGAGGCCTCTTGCTCGAGGGCTGCTTCAAAATGGGCCCACAGCGTTTCATGGCACTGTTGAATGTTCTGAACGGATTCCGGTTCACAACAGATAAATCGAATCTTGAGGCCGAGAGCGATCCTGGGCTACACAATCTCAAGAGCGATTCCACACAAGTCTTCGCGAGACTGCGCAAAATATTTTTTTTTGAAAGTTTTTAAGAAAGCGACAAATCGCTCGTGCTGAAGATAGTGTGGAACCAGTCTGGATCAGGCCAGGGTCCTTCTCAGTACTCACGCCGACAAGCATAAATTCACTCATGAAAAGCTTAGCATGCGTTCCTTTTCTCAAAATGATCAAAATTTTACAAAACCCGAGGAATTACTTCCTCTTCGTTTTCATCACCGCAGTGTTCGAAAAGGGTTTTATGAAAAGCTTAGGTCATCATAACGATGTTTAAGGCACAAGAGAGCAGGCGGTATGTGCTGTCGTTCCATTCACACCCTCTGGCGCGGCTAACTCGAATAGCAACAATTACGACACATGATGGCCACGGCTGTTTCATTCAGATTTGTTGGCATAACTGGCTCCCTGACAGAAACAGACTCAAAAAGCAAAAACAACTGTTTATAAGATAAACGGTGTTTGAGGCAACAACCCCGAAATCACCATGGTACTCTATACAAGAGGGACTGACTCATTACAATTAGACAGACCCTTAAGCAAAAGGAATGTCTCAAAACAATGAGACAGGCTCAAGACAAAACAGAAGACTGACTCGACACCCAAGTCAGAATTTACAGAAATTAATAGGTGCCCAAAAATGCGTGCCAAACGCCACATCCAAAAATGCGCCAAGCATTGCCCACAGGCGGTTCACCTTCTGATTACATACTCGCAGTATCTGTGTCCTCAAAATCCAAGAACTCCGTAGTGACTGACTTGGCCGAGGTGGGTGGGAGGATAACCTCGTTGTCAATCAGATCCTGCACCTCGTGACGGAGGCGAAAACAATTGTCAGTGGCATGGCCTGTCTGCTGATGGTACGCACAGTACAGAGAAGCATCATGTGCGGCAGGGAGATTCTTCGGTAGGGGCCGGGGCTCCAAGGGTTTGAGATGCCCCTTTTTGGCCAAAATCAACAGTGCCCTAGACAGAGGCATGTAAAGAGGGTGGAAGACCCTGTGCCCTCGGGGCAGATACTTCGGGGCCTGAGTACTCTTGCTAGATGCACTAGCGAACGGATCGGCGGGAGCGGCCTTGGATTTCTGATCCTTCCCGGATGCAAGGTTGGGAGCGGGAAGAACTGTTTTGGCATGACGGGGCCTATCCCGATTCTCTGATTGACTGGAACTGCCCTCAGGCGGAGTGGGGAAAGCACCCTCCACAGCTTTTGACATAACTGCGGATATCTGTTGCTTGTTCATCCCTCTGGCTTTCAAAGCCTCTACTGCCCACAGCAGTTGTTCGATAGGGTCGGCATCTGTCTTCATCTTGCCTTTATCTCTGGCCTCGGCCTGATCTAGAGTTTGGTTTGCTGCGTCGTTACCATAACTGGAGGTCATCTCCGGTTGGTTGAGTTCAATCACAATTCGTCCCAGTAGCGGGGGCTCCTGGGGTACAAAGCCTCCGACGTATGGTGCGGCTGGCGGCGAAACTGTCATTCCATAGGCGAGATCCGTCACGGATCTTTGAAGATCACCTATCATCCCCATTAGTTCAAACGTAGTGGGCTCGCGAGCCTGATATAGCTGAGGGGCCCAAAGGGTGCGCGGCCGGCGATCTGGGCGGATGCGGCATGTCAACGGTAGTCTCATCATGTAGGGTGATTCCTTGATCCAACGCGGCCGTCATGACCACGATTTCTTCTGAATTCTGCGTCATGCTAAGTCCTGCCGCAGCAAGGGAAGACACTAACTGTTCTGGATAGCTCTCTGAATCTCTGAACTGAAACGGAAAACAAGCAGTATTTCCAGCCCCAAAACAGCAATCAAACACGGATGTAGCCGGACAACTGTACTCTACTACTGATCACTGTTCCCCAGAATCACTATTCAAAGCTGAACTGATACCCGCAGATACAACTGAGTCTCAACAACTGTTACCGTGCCCTCGGGCCGGATACCCAAACTTGCAAACTGATATATGCGTTCCCTGCAGAGATACACTCTAAAAAGCACATAGCAGATAAATGAGAGCCAATACACCCCTATGTTGGGGTAGGGTTTCCCTGTCCTATTTTGTCAGGAGCTAGGGTTTCACTACGCACACAGCGGTTTCAAACAACCTAACATCGGGTAAGCAACCTGTCCTAATTTGGAATGGTCACTATGGATCCGAATATGCACTAGGTCGAATGGTCAAAAAAGGGTGCCCCGGTAAAACCGGGGTTTGTGTTCCCATACTGGCAGAGCCCGCAACCGGTCAGCCTTATGGACATGCCTTGACAAGACAAGCCTCCGGCAAACCGCTCAGGAATAGCAGATGGCCAACACGGTGTCCTAGGCGCACCAATGCACATGCAATGCAAAGAAACACATAAACGTAGTCAAAACAGGATATCACGAGTTCGAGTCAAGCTCTCTAAAATCCCCAGCAGAGTCGCCAGAAACTGTAGACGTCCCCGAACGCCCCGGGAGGGTTAAGGTCCCGTTCCGTTCATTTGGGTTTACTACAGTTCGGACTCAAATTGTCACGGTTCTTAATCTGAACCAAAGAGTCCAACTCTGGCAAATCGTTTTTGAGAAAAACAGATTTTTTGAAAAGAAGTGCCAAACATGGACTGCTTTGCCAGATTACAGAGTCGCCACCTAAATATTTTTAAAATGGGAAATTTAGGAAACCCTGACTCGGTGCCGAAGGCCACGTGTCCGTCATCACCAAATGCCTTGGCTCGGGAGCTCGGGTACGATCGGGGAAGGTCAGCTATGAGCACCCCCTTTCGCCCGGTCCGACGACCGGCCTCTACTAACCGTGATATCTGATTTTGAAAACATTACAAGCTCTTATTCCGGTTATTAGCCTAGAATTACTATGTTATGCGCACAGCAAGACAAGTATAGACTAGATTGCCTATTTTGGAAATAAGCATTGCATATCCGTTTTGTCTCGAAAAACGTGTTGGTTTTTGCTACTCGAAAGTAGGCTAAAATACGGATTTCAACGAGTTGTTCCAATTTAGGCAATCCAACCTTCACCCACAGGCATTCAAACAGTGTATCTCACATAAGCACTTAGCCGCATGGTAAGCATACTGTCATGGCAACATTCACACGCGTGTGGTATGCTAAAGCGTAAATACTTACATCGTACTCCGTGCCAAAACAAGAAACTAGTTAGCAGACATGCATGTCCCTAGCTCATGTTAAGATGACTAATGCGACGCATACAGAGTGCAATTAGACAGGCTCGGCTATCCTAAACATGGCATGTGAAATGCGCGAGTAGCACGTATTCAAGTTAGATTTGAAATACAATGCAGTTTGTATGACGTACCGAGCCCGATGCATGTAAACAAATGCATGGATGCACGCATGCATTGCATAAGGTATGCTAATTTAAATGTGCCCTAATCTACCAACATAAGCGGGTAAATAAAAGGGAAGAGAGAAATGGGGATTGGAAGACATACACCCACTCACACACACTTATTACAAATTTGCCCTCACTCGGAGGGACCGAAAGAATATACAAATTAACTAACTACGCAAGCTAATTAAAATATTACAAATCAACTAAATTAATTAAATAAAATAATTAATCTAATTAAACAGTAAATCGCCTCGGGATGAGGATCGGATGCAACACGCGCTCGGGACTGGTTCGGAACCGCACTGCCATGCACGGATTGCCTCTGTTTCCTCTGCTCTCCTCCTCAGAAAATTACCAAAGTCCCAGGAGTGCCTCTCAGGGCACTGGGGATCACCACCGGCTGGGATAGGACACCACCGGCAGTGGGTTGAGCTCATCGGCACTGAATTTATCTATTGGCTGCAAATTGACTGCCGGTCGGCACTAAACACTGTCGGCCGGCACAAAATACCTGCAGAACCTGCAACTCACAGCAGCAGAGGGCAAAACTTGCATGGCAATGCAATTCAAGATATTTATGCACTATACACACCCCTTATCATGTTTTTGACTCAAGGGGGCATGTGTCTCGATTCCCGGACCACCAATCGCGCATTTCCATGCATGATGGCCCTAAGAACCAAGAATGCAATTTTGATTTCAATGTATGCAAACCAAGCAAACCAAAGTCCCAATCCCCATCACCAACTCAAGGGACAAGGAATGCATGTTGATACAATGCAACCTAGTCATGTTATCTATCATGCAACATGGGTAATGCAATGCATTCATGCAAGCATACAAGCAAGCATGCAAGGTAAGCATGCAAACCAAATAAAAGGTGGACTTAAATATGAATTGGGCAGCCCCTAATAGCCCAAAATCAGTGGTCAAAGTGCCCAAAATGAAGTAAAATACACACACCATGCATGCAATTATGATCCAACACTTAGACACAAACTGGCAACTCTCAAGCACACACTTGAATGAGTTTAAACATGGACAATTAACATGCATATAAAACTCTGAAAATCATGCAAAACATGATGCCAATCATGCAACAAAGCAAGCTAAACATGCAACAAATGGCCAAGTCTTCAAAGCAAGTCTATGAAGCATTAAAACCACACTATGCAAGGCAATTATGGCATGCATTAATCAACCCAAAACAGATTTTTAGCATGTCAAATTAGGCCCAAAGGACCACTTGATGCATCTAAGAGCTTGAAAATCAAAGGCATGTATTTAAGGCCAAAACATGGAGCATTCAAACACATGCTTTTAAAGCATTAAAGAGGCCACTAAGCAAGCATACAGCACACTAAAGGGACTGAAATAGCATGCTAGGTGGTTCCAAACTACCAAAATGAGGTAAGTAATACATGTTACACATGCATACTCAAGGCTAGCAAGCCTAAAATGCAAAGGGCCATATAATGCATGCCAAGATCAACCCAAATGACTATGGACAGAGCTAAAACATGGCAAAATAAGCACAAAACATTCACAAATCTAAGCCTAAAGCATGCTCAAATTAGGACTAAAACCTAAGCATGTTAAGGGACCAAAGAGGCATTACAAAGCAACTATGCAACATGCAAGGAGTGCTAAAACCAACTTAGAAACATGTTATATCATGGCAATATAAGCATGAAAACAACCAAACATGCTCACAACACTTATTAGCACAAGCTCCCTCAAGAAGCCAAATCTTGCCCTTTTCAACATCAAGGAGCGGGGTGGTCCTCTCCTTCTTGAGACTCTAAGGCATCATCTTCACCACTGAAATCCCTCAGATTTCAGTGTGAAGAGATCCTAATACAAAGTCTCGGATCTCTCACAAAATAGAACAAAAGGGCCCTTTTCAAGACCTAAGGGTGGTCAAACTTGCCCAAACCACCAAACACTCTTAATAAACAATAAAGAGGCTTAAAAACAGAACTTTTATGTGTAACCACTAAGCACAAAAACAGTTCTAAGCTAGGTAAAAACAAGGTGCAAAAATGGGTAAAAAGAGAGTTAGTGTCTTACCCTTGGAGCCTCTTCAACAAAGATGATGTGTTGGCTTCCTTGAGCTTCAAACCAGCCAAACTTCAAGAATAAGCTCTGATTTTGGAGGACACCAAGGAAAGGTGGAAGACTAGGTGTTTTAGTGCAATAATGTGAACCAAAACACTTAGATACCAAAGAGAAGAGAGAGATAGATGTGTATCTATTCTAACCCTAGAAACCAGAGCTTGGTTCTCTCTAAAATGGCTAAAATTTTGTAACCCTAAGCCAAGAAGAGGATGGTCCTCTTATAGGCAAGCCAAGCTTGCAAAGCTTACAAGCTAAGCTAATAAGAGGGTCATCCCTCCATACACGTGTATGGAGGGGAACCAAAACTATACAGCTGTCTGAAAATATCTCAAAAAGCAACTGCACAGTGTCCGGCCGGCAAGAGTGTCATTTTGACAAAACTTAGTGCCGGTCGGCACAAAAGAGTGTCGGTCGGCACAATAAAGTGCCGATGGCAACACCAAGCCAGCCGGTGGCCTCTAGCCACAGCCGGTGGTATGTGGAGATGCCTCAAAAGCATTCCCTGCCCTTCCAAGGCAAAACACAAGTGTTTGGTGCAAAACCAAACACAAAACGGTCGAGTTCGGAAGTCCTGAGGCAAGGCGCGCGAGCCGAGAACTCCGGGAACTCCAAACGGACGCAAACATGGATAATCACCGAGTGTTCCAACGGTGACGTCCAAGTCTTGAGGACGGTCAAAAATGGGGTGTCTACACCTGCTAAGTTGGATCTTTCCTTGGCTTTCAATTTAGTATGAACCTTAGCCAAATGCTCTCTGTTGACACTTCTTCTGTTCTGAGGAGCCAATTTTGGATTTTCTTTCTCCTCTATCTGGCCTTTTGACTAGGCCAATGAAGAACTCTCACTACTTTCCTTTAGATCCTTTTGGTACATGGTGTACCTTCGCTGGATCTTTCTCCTTTGAGACCTAGAAATTACTAGAACCATATCTGGTTCCTTTGTTTTTGGGTGCTTGAGTAATACCCAGTTATTTGGAGCCACCGAGGGAGGTTTAATCATTCTACCCTGGTCTCCAAAGACACTTCTCTGTGTAAGTATTTTTTTAGGCTTGTTTTGCATGACAAACCAGTCTGGCACCCCAGGTACCCATGAACTCACTAATTCAATTGATGAACTTGCTTTCCCAATCTTTGAAACAACCTTCAAAATTAACTTTTGAGGCCATTCACTAGCTCTGGTACTTTGTCTTGAGCCTAATTCAGGCCTTCTTTTAGGGTAATTTCCTTGCCTCTTATTCAAATTTAGCTTTGGAGGCCAATTATTGGCTCTGGTCCCTTGACTTGAGCCCAATTCAGGCCTTCTCTCAGGATAATTGCCTTCCATCCTGTAGTAATTGGGTGGTCTGAACTCATACATAGGTCTCTTACCCTTGGAATGTATTCCAGTGGCTGGTGGTCCAACCAAGAATGGCTGTTGTCTAGGCCCAGCTGGGTATGGTCTCTTGTTATAGGTATTAGTTAACTTAGGATGTCTCTGTACATCCTTGTAATACTGTTTCTCGTCATTGGGAGCCCTTTCAACTATTTGTAACTTAACCTGTATCTGGGACACATCCTTTGCATGACAGCTGCCTCAAGAGAGTCATCATCCAACGTCTCCTCACTAGAGTCATCCTTTTGGCTTGCAAAGCTCTGTCCATTTGCTGGTGAACTTCTGATATCCTTCTTGAAAGCAATCTAGCTGGCAACATACATCTGCACATTAACCTCCTCCAATTCCTTCAAGGATAGGTTTTGGAAATCTAGCACGCCAACATTGGCTGAAACTTCCCCAATCTCTGAGAATGGGTTAGTGTCAATCCCTATAGCTTTCTCTATTTTGGCTGGGAAATTTAAACTCCCTTTTCGAATCTGCTCTTGGATCCTGTCACGAAAAACAATACAGTTTTTAGTTGAATAAGACTAAGAATTGTGCCATTTACAATACATTTTTCTTTTAAGTTCTTCTGGAATAGGGATCTTAACTCTCTTTGGTAACTTAGGAAATTTGTTGCAAGCAAATGGTCAAAATATCATTTGCTTTTGTTAAATCAAAATAATACTTCCTATGAAGGTCTTTCTTTTTAAATTATTGGTCTATTGTAGTGTCCTTATAAATTAACGCCTCACAGGTCATAGGCTCTTTCCCTACGATTTCTGCTGCATCAATTTCATAATTAGGGTCTCTATAATAAGTCTTATATGATGTATTACTTCGATCCTGTTCTTTCTCAAGTAAAGATTCATATCTAGACACTTTATAGGTTAATTCCACTAAGTCCCGAAACTCAGTTGAATCGAATTTCTTTCGAAGCCTAAACTCTAAACCATTTTGAGCCAATCTCACAAATTCAGGTTCTGGTAAAATGACCCTACACTTGTTTCGTGCACTTTTAACTCTGTAATAAATTGAGCAGCTTTCTCATCAAGCCTTTGGCTCAACCTTGCCAAATCTGTCATGGAAACTTCCGGCTCTGTTTAGAAAAATTGGGCATGAAATGCCTCTTCCATTTGCTACCAAGTTTGGATAGAACCAGGTATAAGGTTAATATACCATATAAAGGCTGCCCTAGTTAAAGAATTTGGAAATAGTCTTAACTTCATATAATGATTATTGGTAAATTCACCACATTGGCCTGCAAACCTAGCAATGTGCTCTACTGTTGACTGGTTTCCATTTCCCTAAAAGAGAGCAAAGTCTGTTATTCTAAACCCCTTTGGGTATTCATGCACCCTATCCATCTATTCTGGGTATGGTTTCCTATACACAGGAGTCTAAACCCCTCGAGCCATAGGTCCATACATTTCTCTGACAATATCAGCAATTTGGTCCCTATGAACCATATTCTGTGCTTGTTGGACTACTACTAGAGGAACAAACACAAGGTTTGGTGGAAACCCATGTGCTTGAGGTCCTCTTGGTCCATAAGGATGTATATTTGGGACTGGCTGTCCCTGTGGTGCTGTAGACACCCCATTTTTGACCGTCCTCAAGACTTGGACGTCACTGATTGAACACTCAGTGATTATCCATGTTTGTGTTCGTCTTAAGTTCCCGGAAGCCTTGGCAGCGCGCCTCGTCTCAGGACCTCTCGACTCAACTGTTTTGTGGTTGGTTTGACACCAAACACTTGTGTTTTTCCTTTGAGGGGTAGGGAATGCCTTTTGAGGCATCCCCACACATCACCGGCAATGGCTTGAGGCCACCGGCTGTCTTTTTCTACCATCGGCCAAATGTTTGGCCGACCGGCACTATTTTTGGCCGACCGGCCATAGGTTTTGGCCAAAGTCACTTTTGGCCGGCCGACTACTGTGCATCTGCTTTTGTAGATATTTTGACACAGCTGGCCTGCACTTGGCTCCCCTCCATACACGTGTATGGAGGGATCTCTTTCTTTAGAGGCTTGTCTTGTAAGTTTTACAAGACAAAAAGCTCTATAAAAGAGAGGGTCTTCTCTCTTGTTTGGGGTTAGACATTTTTTAGACAGCTTTTTAAGGTTTGAGTTCTAGGGTTAGGGTTTGCTCATCTCCCATCTCTATATCTCTCTCTCTTGTGTGTGTTTAGGCTTAGATTTGCACACAAACACACACTATCACACCTTTTCTTGGAGCTGAGGCCCTTGAGGGTTGTTTTTAGAATTTTGGAGCTGGTTTGGAGCTCAAGAAGCTGCTGGAGCTTCATTTGTGAAGAAGGTCTACAAGGGTAATCACTTTTCCCTTTTATTCCCCATTTTTGCACACTACTTTTACCTATCTTGCAACTATTTTTTGGCTTTGCATATAATACATAAAAGTTCTATTTTTAAGGCCTCTAAATAGTTTGTTAAGAGTACTTTAAGCTTTGGGATTGTTTGACCCCTCTTAAGCCTTGTTTGGCCCTTGTTTTGTGCCTTTTTGTGTGACCTCCGGGACCATAGTGTTTGGGCCTCCTCACCACTGAAATCTTGAGGGATTTCAGAGGTGAGGATGGTGCCTTGAGGTCCTAGGAAGGAGAGGGCCACCCCCTCTCGTTGTTGTCCTTGAAAAGGGCACTTTTTGGCCTCTTGAGGGAGCACCTAGTTAGGTTCATGTTGGCCATGCCTTAATTTTTTTTTTATACTTATTATGCCATGAAATAGCATTGAGTTGAGTTGTTTTGGTACACCATGCTTGCTTAGCATACATGCCTTGTAATGCCATTTTGTTGCCTTAATATGCCTTAGGTTGTAAGCCCTTGTTCTAGCATATTTTAGGCCTAGCTTTGTGAAGCTTTAGTGCATGTTTTTGTATGCTTTAGCTCTGTTTTAAATTGCTTGAGTCATATTTGCCATGTATTGCATAGCTCCTTTGCATTTTGGTTTGTTAGCCTTAAGTTTTGGACCTTTATTGCATGCTTAGCCCATCTTGTTTGCTTGGTTTGACACCATCTTAACATGATTCCAGAGCTTACTTTGCATGTCATTAGTCCATGCTTAGCCTCTTTTAAATGTGCTTGAAAGTTGCCTTTGTTTGCTTAAGTATAGGCCCATTACCATGTGCATGTGTGTATGTGTGTTTGGTCCCATTTCTTGAGTTTTTGGCCACTGTTTTAGGCCTAGTTAGAGTTGCCTAATTTAGTTTAAGTCCATCCCTTTGTTTGTTGTATGTTATAGCATATTGGTGAGTTGTTGCATGATTGAAATCACATGATTGAATGAAGTCACATGTTGGCTTACATGCTTGAATGCCTACATTAGCCTTGCACACTTGTTAGTTGCATTGCTCTATGCCTTGCATATCTCGCATGCTCATTTGCATTGCCATATTGCATGCCTAGTTAACATGCTTAGGTTGCATTGCATTGGCATGCATGCTTGGCCTCTGGACTATCCATGATAGAGGTTAAGTTCCCCCTTGGTTTGATTATGTGCAGTGCATTACATATCAAAAGTGCACACGTGGTTTCTTGGGCCATCATGCATGGAAATGCGCGATTGGTGGTCCGAGAACCAAGGTTCATGTCCCTTTGAGTCATAAACATGATATGGGTGTGATTGGTGCATACATTTCTTGAAATGCATTGCCATGCCAAGTATTGTCCTCTGCTGCTGTCAAACCAGATTCTGCAGGAATTTTTGTCCGGTTGGCTACATTTAGTGCCGACCGGCCACCATTGTTGGCCGATGGATCAAAGTTATGGCCGGTGACCATTCTGCATGGCCGGTGGTGTCCCCCTTTAGCCGGTGGTGTCTCCTGGCATCCATAGAGCAAACCCTGAGACTTTGGCAGTCCTCAGAGGAGTAGAGCAGGGAAAGACAGAGGCATCTTGTGCATGGTAGCGGATTTCTGGGCGAAACCGAGCGCGCATGCACCGGACCCTCTCCCCGAGGCCTTTTACTGCTTTCAATACTTAATTGATTTATTAATTAATTAGGCGGCCTGTAATATTTAATTAGCTTGTAGGTTAATTAAATTTGTATATTCTTTCGGTCCCTCCGAGCGAGGGCAAATTTGTAATAAGTGTGGGTGAGTGTGTGAATGTCTTCCAACACCCACTTCTTTCTCCCTTTTACTTACCTGCTTTGATGGTTAGTATTAGGTCATGTTTATTTTAGCATCCTTATGCTATGCATGCGTGCATCATTCATTAGTATTGCATGCACTGGGCTCGGTGCACCATGCTAATTGCATTATATTTCAATTCCAAATTGAATACGTGCTATCTGTGCATTTCACATGTCATCCTTAGATTAGCCGAGCCTATTCTAATGACATTCTGTATGCGCTGCATTAGCTACTTAACATGGACTTGGATCATGCATGATTACTAACATGTTCTTTGTTTTGGGCTCGGAGTACATTGTAAGTATTTTATGCTTTAGCATCTCGCATGGGTGTGAATGTTAACATGACAGCATGCTTACCATGTGGCTATATGCTTATGTGATAAACTGCCTAAATGCCTGTGGGTGAAGGTTGGATTGTTTGAGTTGGAACAACTCATTGAAATCCGTGTTTTAGCCTACTTGCGAGTAGCAAATTCCAAAACATTTTCCAAACAAACGGATATGCAATGTTTCATTCCAAATTAGGCAATCTAGTCTATACTTGTTTGTTGTGCGCATAACATAGTAATTCTAGGCTAATCATCGGAATAAGAACACGTAACGTTTTCAAAATTGGATATCATGGTTAGTAGAGGCCGGTCTTCGGACCGGGCGAGAGGGGGTGCTCATAGCTGACCTTCCCCAATCGTACCCAAGTTCCCGAGCCGAGGCAACTTTGGTGATAACGGACACGTGGCCTTTGGCACCGAGTCAGGATTTCCTAAATTCCCCATTAAAAAATATTTAGGTGGCGACTCTGTATCTGGCAAAGCAGTCCATGTTTGGCACTTCTTTCAAAAATCTGTTTTCTCAAAACGATTTGCCGGATTTGGACTCTTTGGTTCAGATTGAGAACCGTGACACAAATTGAGTCCGAACTGTAGCGCGAGGTCCCTCGCGGGCTTGTTACAGGTGCTGGCTACTATTGAGGGTATGGTTGACCTCTCTGAGCCTGTCTTGTGAAAGGACTTGTGAAAAGTGCTGCAATAGGAGGAATAGGTGTTGTTTATCTCCTAGCCACAGGAAACCCTTCTAACCCCCCCGAGTGTGAATTCGAATAGAGGATTAGTGAATTCCCTTGTACCAAGCATGGCTTCGAACATGGGATTTGAAAACATTCTCATGCTATTCTCTTGTGTTGGCCCAGATCCACCAATTTGTATAGCTTCGCTGTTAGGTAATGAGACATTTTGATTTACCACAGGCCTCGAAAGAGGCTCATACCATGACTGAGGTATAAGTAATGGTCTTTCATAATTTTGATTACTAGTTTGACCATTAGTATGTCCAGTACTTTGCATAGGCTGTTTATCTCTAGCCAATCTTTGCTGAAAAACATTTGAATTTTCCTCCATATGCCTTGTGATAGTTGGTTGATAGGAATTCATTCAATCCATGAAGGATTTGCCCATCTTTCCATTGTATACATTAACTGCTGTCCCATAGCATCTACCAAGCCTCCCCATGGATTCATTGGCTGAGTAGACAGAACAGTGAATGGTTCAATTCCATGGCCTCGTCCAATATTTTGAACATGTGTTACATGTTCTGAGGTGCTGGTCTATTCGATCATGGGTTCTGATGAAATAGGTTCTTCCATAGGATGTGTGTAACAACCCTCGTAACTGTTTACTGAATAACCACTGATTACCGTTAAACTGAAACTGATTATGACAAGTGATGGGACTGAATGAAATACTGGACTGACTGACTGAAAACTGGAACTGAATTGACTGAGTATATATGTTATTTTACATTCTATCTGTTTGACTATTGGATTATCTGTTTGTATTTTTATGTTTAAACTGTTAATTGAAGGCCTTATCGGCGGCCGAATTCGAAACCGACTAGTGTTTAGTGATCACCGTAATTTATGTGATTTTGTGGTATATTTATCTGAAATTTGATTTGGTACGATTAAACTAGATTAAAATAAGCTAAGTACATAGTTTGACTTAATTACAACTTTGCCATTGTGAGTGGGCTTTTGTTTATTAAAAATAATTGAGCCTTTATACACTTAGGCAACATTTTGCTCAACTCATTTCTTGTTCATAGCCGAATTAGAGAGAGAGATAGGAGAGAGAGCTTGAGTTCTTGAGTTTTGGCTTGGAGGTTGACAGAATTGAAGGGATTCTTGCATTTTTGGACTTCTACACTTGAATTCAAGACTTAGGTAAAGAATTCACCTTCTCATTGTTGTGTTAAGTTCCTTCTAGCATGGATCTTGGTAGTTTAAAGAGTCAAGGCATGAGTTTGTTAAAAGTGTTGAATTAGAGCTTATTGTTGCATGCATGTACACATCTCACATTATTGAGGTTGTTCTTCAAAGATTTTCACATGCATGTCCATGTCAATGTTAAGAACCATGTTTTCATCTTGTTTTGCAAAGAATTGGCTCACTAGAGCATGTTTTAAAGCTTTGAAATGATTTGAGCTCATGCATGTCATGTTTGTAGCATGTTCATGAAAATTGGTTTGAAATTGAGTTTGAATTAAACACCCTTGGGCTTTGATTTCTCAAATTGAGCTTTGAACCATGTGTTCTATGTGTTTACAAATGTTTTCCAGGAAATAGGCCCAAGAGGATTGAATTTAGTGCATTTAAACTCGGTTTTAAGCTTGAAGGTGCAATCTGGGTTTTCCAGATTTTGCACTCCCGCTCGAGCGGGGGAAGTGGCGCTCGAGCGGGGAATTCGAGCATTCAGTACTTTGCACTATTTTACAGTTCGCTCGTGCAGAGGACTGTACGCTCGAGCAGAGGCATGTGTCTCACGCTCGAGCGGGCGTCGAGCGTCCGTCGAGCGGAGATTTCGCATATCCAGTACTTTTACAGTATGCTCGAGCGGGGAAGTCGACGCTCGAGCGGGTACCTTTGTTGCATGTCCGCTCGAGCTGGGAAACCGGCGCTCGAGCGGGACTCTGTTTCACTGAAAATTCTGAAAGTGTTTTCTAAATACATCTTTGCATCCTCATTCCATCCTAGGCACTCTTAGGCCTAGTTTAAGACATCTTAATGGGGATATGGATGTAGAACACACCGAGGCAATTAAGGATTAAACTATTATTCTTCTTCCCAACTGTATAGCTTAGTGTGTGTTCATTCTGTACTGTTTAGGGTTGGCATTTCGAGGAGACACTCTAGCCTACTGTAGCCCAACTCTGTGAGTAACAATTGTGTAAAGATATGTCAAAATGATTATCTTCTGAACAACTAAACTGAACTGTTTGCTGAACTGACATTGTTTACTGAATGAATGTATGTCCTATATTCTGAACTGTACTGTGGCATCCTTAGCACCTACTGTTTACTGTTACTGTTACAGAGATCTCTGTCGGTTCCCTCGTGGAACCACTACTGTTCACTGATTGATGGCCATCATTACTGTTCGGTCTTTAAGACCTACTGCTTACTGTACTGTTATGCTAAAGGATGTACCACATATGACTGATCGACTGAAAGACTGAAATACTTATTTAATGAACTGTTTTCATTACTGTGAGGACATTCATTCTAAACCTCTTTACGCATTATGTTATTCACTGGGCTTAGCTCACTGCTCATATATATATGTAGGTGTACAGGCACCGGACCAATGCTAGAAGCGTCAGGGTAACTCCAGTTTTGTCAAGCCAACCAATGTGCCTCACTACGAGGTTCCGAGCCTGTCAAGCCACGCTTAGGGGTGTTTTAGTTTCCCCTTTTTGTACTGTTTTGGTTATTGTATAGACTGACTGTTGTACTGTACTGTTAATAGGGATTAAGTCCCTGTTCTGAGTGACTGATATACTGTGTGTACTGTTTGTTACTGTTTACATAAACGTATGAAAAATCTTTTTGGCATACAGACTGTCACAGCTCAATGGACACTATTATTTACTATATGGCTTCCGTCAGGCCCTGTACTCTGTTTTACTGTATTACTGTTAAGCAGGCCTTCGGTAATCTCGGATTACTGGCCGGTTACGGTACTAAACCCATAGGGCCGGTTTGGGTCGTGACAGAGTGGTATCAGAGCGATACTTACCCGAGTTATACCGCACACACGTGTCCAAATGAGCTATAGGGTGTCCTAGAAAAGTGATTAGGGCATTTCATGAGCATGATAAGTGTGTGGTTGTGACATGACTGAATATATGCTAATGTGTTAAACTGTTTAAGTATGCAACTGCTTATATCTATAACTGTTATAACTGCTTATAGTGAAATGGATAATGCAAATGAAACTGAGTCCTCATCCACGAAGGCAAGAATGGCAAGAATGGAAAGAATGATGGAACTGTTAACTGCAAGATTAGATCAACAACAGAACCAACAGCCCCCACCTCCTCCTTCGATACAGCCGGACCAGAATGTGAATGTTAATGATGGGGACATAATTGCTCTTACCCAGAAGTTCAGCAAACTGAAACCGCCATCCTTTCAGGGAGGCCTTGAACCGTTAAAAGCTGAAGCATGGGTTTTGGAGTCCGAAAAATTGTTTGAGGTGTTTTCGTGCTCGGAGGCACATAAAGTACTGTTGGCCACTTTCACCTTGCAAGAAGAGGCTAGAAGGTGGTGGATGCTTACTCGTGATGACAACACTGTTATGACTTGGGCTCAATTCAGAGTAGCCTTCTTTGAAAAGTACTTCCCTCAGTGTGTCAGGGACAGAAAGGTCACTGAATTTGAACAGCTAAGACAGGGTACAATGTCTGTTGCTGAATATGAAACAAAGTTCACCGGGCTTGCTAGATATGCACCACACATGGTGGACACCGATTATAAGAAGGCCAGAAGGTTTGAAGGCGGCCTGAATGTTGCGATACTGGATAGAATAAATGTTCTGAAGTTACCAACTTATGTGAATGTTCTTGACCGAGCCCTGATGGCTGAAGCGAACATCGAGGCACTGAAAACTGAAACACCAGCGTCTGAATGGCGTGGTAAAAGGCAGAATTTTAAATTCAAGAAAGGCAAGCATAACCCATTGAACAAGAAACAGAATACGGGGTGAACGACTACTTCTAGTCAAGGGAACCGTCCAATACCGCCCTATTCCGAATGTGGTAAAAACCATAAGGGAGTTTGTTACAAGATATTTGGAGCTTGTTACAGGTGTGGCAAGGTGGGCCACATGGTTAAAGACTGCCCCTCTGCTCCACAAGCCAGTAGTAAAGCTACACCAAGCGCAGCAGCATCAACTGTTGCACCAAAACCGAACCCCAAAGCTACCAGGAAAGAGCCTATAAGGCAGGGCCGAGTGTTCGCCCTAGTACCAGGAGATGTACAAAATACTGAGACCGTTGTGTCAGGTATCCTCTCTATTTGTGCTCAAAATGCATATGTACTTATTGATTCGGGGTCTACGCATTCATATGTATCGCATGCTTTTTCACAGAAATTGAATAGACCCTTAGAACCCATGAATTATCTGCTAGTTGTATCATCACCTATTGGGGGATCCATGACATGTGCATATATGTATCCTACTTGTGAGATTATTGTTGAGGATATGCATCTGTTTATTGATTTACTACCCTTAACATCGATCATTTTGATGTAATATTGGGGATGGACTGGTTACAAAAATATCATGCTACCATTGACTGTGTGTCAAAGCAAATTGTCTTCCGTCCACCTGGGTTACCCAAATTTGTGTTTAATGGGGTTGGAGTAGTACCTGCTCCGTATTTGATTTCTTCTGTCAAAGCTGTTAAATTGATTAGAAAGGGGTGTAAAGGATATTTGTGTTCTGTACTGACTGTATCTACTGATGATAATGCTAATGTGAACAGTATTCCTATAGTTAGGGAATTCCCAGATCTTTTTCCAGATAATCTGCCAGGGGATTTGATTGACAGGGAGATTGAATTCACCGTTGATGTGATTCCAGGAACACAGCTAGTATCTAAAACTCCTTACCGAATGGCTCCAACTGAATTGAAAGAATTGAAAGTGCAACTGCAAGAACTGCTAGACAAAAAGTTCATCAGCCTAGTACTTCACCGTGGGGCGCACCGATTTTGTTTGTGAAAAGAAAGACGGCTCACGAGACTGTGTATTGATTACCATGAACTGAACAAGGTAACTGTGAAAAATAAATACCCATTACCTCGTATTGATGACTTGTTTGATCAGTTACAGGGTGCTCAAGTGTTCTCTAAGATTGATCTCCGATCCGGATATCACCAACTGAAAGTGAAACCAGAAGACATTGACAAAACTGCTTTTCGAACGAGGTATGGACATTATAAATTTTTAGTTATGCCTTCGGAGTACCAATGCACCAGCTGCATTTATGGACCTCATGAATAGAATCTTTAAACCGTACCTTGATGACTTTATTGCGGTATTTATTGATGACATACTGATTTACTCCAAAAGTATAGAAGAACATGAACATCACCTGAGACTTGCCCTACAGACCTTAAGAGAACAGAAACTGTATGCTAAACTGTCTAAATGTGAGTTTTGGCTCGATCATCTTATGTTTTTGGGGCATGTTGTTAGCAAAGATGGAATTTCTATTGATCCGCAGAAAATTGAAGTTGTAGTAACCTGGCCTAGACCAACAAATGTGACGGAAGTCCGAAGCTTTTTGGGATTAGCCGGGTATTATAGAAGGTTTGTCAAAGATTTCTCCAAAATCGCCTTTCCATTGACTCAATTAACTCAGAAGGGGACATCATTTGACTGGACTGACCAAAGGGAATCAGCATTCCAAGAGTTGAAAACTCGACTCGTGACTGCACCAGTTCTTACCTTACCTTCAGGTACGGATGGTTATACTGTATTTAGTGATGCTTCTCATAAGGGTTTGTGATGTGTTTTAATGCATAACGGGAGAGTAATTGCTTATGCTTCCTGACAACTGAGACCTCATGAAAAGAACTACCCAACCCATGATCTGGAACTTGCTGCAGTAGTATTTGCACTGAAAATCTGGCGTCACTACCTATATGGGGCAACATGTGAAGTATACACCGACCACAAGAGTCTGAAATACTTCTTCACTCAGAAAGAACTGAACATGAGATAGCGGAGATGGCTAGAACTGATTAAAGATTATGATTTACAGATTTTGTACCATCCGGGAAAAGCCAACACCGTTGCCGATGCACTGAGTCGGAAATCGATTGGGAACTTAGCCTGTTTGCTTACTGGACAGAAAGAGTTGCTTTGTGACCTTGAAAACTTTGAAATTGAAATTGTTTTGCGAGAACAAAGTGGAACAATGGCTGCTATTTCTGCTCAACCGGCATTGATCGAAGAAATTAAAGAGAAACAGCAACAGGATGACTTCTTGAAGAAGGTCATCGAAGAAAGGGAATCTAAACCAAGACCGGGTTTCAAATTTCAAAGCAATGTACTGAAATTTCAAGAAAGACTGGCTGTACCGAATGATTCTGAATTGAAAAGAAGAGTTCTGCAAGAGGGCCACAATTCAAAATTTTCTATCCATCCGGGAAATACGAAAATGTACCAAGATTTGAAACTGAATTTCTAGTGGCCGGAATGAAGAAAGAAATTGCTGACTTTGTGTCAAAATGTCTTCATTGCCAACAAGTCAAAGCTGAACATCAACGACCCGCAGGTTTATTGCAGCCCTTACCAATACCGGAGTGGAAATGGGAACATATTACCATGGATTTTATCGTTGGATTGCCTCGCTCCAGTAAAGGTATGGACTCGATTTGGGTTATTGTTGATAAACTGACTAAATCTGCTCACTTCCTACCTGTTAAGACAATCTATAATGCGGACAAATTGGCTATACTCTATATTGATGAAATCGTTAGACTGCATGGAGTGCCTGTGTCCATTGTTTCTGACAGGGATTCGAAGTTTACATCGAGATTTCGGCAAAGCCTACAGACTGCACTGGGTACTGAACTGAGACTGAGTAGTGCCTATCATCCTCAGACAGATGAACAGTCAGAAAGGACCATCTAGACTCTGGAGGATTTATTGAGAATGTGTGTCCTTGATTTTCAGGGAAACTGGGAAAGCCATTTGCCATTGGCTGAATTCGCCTACAACAACAGTTATCATTCAAGCATCGGTATGGCGCCTTTCGAGGCATTGTATGGCAGAAAATGTAGATCTCCGATTTGCTGGGCAGAAGTTGGAGATGGGCCTCTGCTTGGGCCCAAGATTGTTTATGAAACGACTGAGAAAGTGAAAATTAAAACAACAGAGACTGAGAACTGCACAGAGCCGACAGAAAAGCTATGCAGATGTCAGAAGACGAGACAGAGAGTATGAAGTGGGTGATCACGTTTTTGTGAAAGTGACACCGATGAAAGGCCAGACTCGTTTTGGAGTCAAAGGCAAGTTAGCGCCGAGATATGTCGGACCATATGAAATTATTGAGAAAATCAATCCGGTGGCGTATCAAGTTGTGCTTCCTCCTGAAATGGAGCATATGCATAACGTCTTCCACATTTCAATGTTGAGAGACTATCTCCGGGATCCTTTTCACGTGATTGAGCCTACCCGTGTAGTGTTGAGTGATGACTACACTTACGAGGAACGGCCTATACAAATTGTGAACAGACGGATCAAGAAAATTGAGAAACAAAGAGATCCCGTTAGTGAAAGTTGACTGGCACAACCATGGTAGCGTGTATGCCACTTGGGAAAGGGAAGATGACATGGCTAAGAGATATCCCGAACTGTTTCCATTGAATCCTGTTTTCTTCCAGAATGAAGGTAACTCGAGTTTAGAGGACTAAACTCTTTTTAAGGAGGGGAGACTGTAACAACCCTCGTTACTGTTTACCGAATAACCACTGATTACCGTTAAACTGAAACTGATTATGACAAGTGATGGGACTAATTGAAATACTGACTGACTGACTGAAAACTAGAACTGAATTGACTGAGTATATATGTTATTTTGCATTCTATCTGTTTAACTATTTGATTATCTGTTTGTATTTTTATGTTTAAACTGTTAATTGAAGGCCTTATCGGCGGCCGAATTCGAAACCGACTAGTGTTTAGTGATCACCGTAATTTATGTGATTTTGTGGTATATTTATCTGAAATTTGATTTGGTACGATTAAATAAGCTAAGTACATAGTTTGACTTAATTACAACTTTGCCATTGTGAGTGGGCTTTTGTTTATTAAAAATAATTAAGCCTTTATACACTTAGGCAACATTTTGCTCAACTCATTTCTTGTTCATAGCCGAATTAGAGAGAGAGATAGGAGAGAGAGCTTGAGTTCTTGAGTTTTGGCTTGGAGGTTGGGAGAATTGAAGGGATTCTTGCATTTTTGGACTTCGACACTTGAATTCAAGACTTAGGTAAAGAATTCACCTTCTCATTGTTGTGTTTAAGTTCCTTCTAGCATGGATCTTGGTAGTTTAAAGAGTCAAGGCATGAGTTTGTTTAAAAGTGTTGAATTAGAGCTTAATTGTTGCATGCATGTACACATCTCACATTATTGAGGTTGTTCTTCAAAGATTTTCACATGCATGTCCATGTCAATGTTAAGAACCATGTTTTCATCTTGTTTTGCAAAGAATTGGCTCACTAGAGCATGTTTTAAAGCTTTGAAATGATTTGAGCTCATGCATGTCATGTTTGTAGCATGTTCATGAAAATTGGTTTGAAATTGAGTTTGAATTAAACACCCTTGGGCTTTGATTTCTCAAATTGAGCTTTGAACCATGTTGTTCTATGTGTTTACAAATGTTTTCCAGGAAATAGGCCCAAGAGGATTGAATTTAGTGCATTTAAACTCGGTTTTAAGCTTGAAGGTGCAATCTGGGTTTTCCAGATTTTGCACTCCCGCTCGAGCGGGGGAAGTGGCGCTCGAGCGGGAATTCGAGCATTCAGTACTTTGCACTGTTTTACAGTTCGCTCGAGCGGAGGCATGTGTCTCATGCTCGAGCGAGCGTCGAGCGTCCGTCGAGCGGAGATTTCACATATCCAGTACTTTTACAGTACGCTCGAGCGGGGAAGTCGACGCTCGAGCGGGTACCTTTGTTGCATGTCCGCTCGAGCTGGGAAACCGGCGCTTGAGCAGGACTCTGTTTCACTGAAAATTCTGAAAGTGTTTTCTAAATACATCTTTGCATCCTCATTCCATCCTAGGCACTCTTAGGCCTAGTTTAAGACATCTTAATGGGGATATGGATGTAGAACACACCGAGGCAATTAAGGATTAAACTATTATTCTTCTTCCCAACTGTATAGCTTAGTGTGTGTTCATTCTGTACTGTTTAGGGTTGGCATTTCGAGGAGACGCTCTAGCCTACTGTAGCCCAGAACTCTGTGAGTAACAATTGTGTAAAGATATGTTCAAAATGATTATCTTCTGAACAACTGAACTGAACTGTTTACTGAACTGACATTGTTTACTGAATGAATGTATGTCCTATATTCTGAACTGTACTGTGGCATCCTTAGCACCTACTGTTTACTGTTACTGTTACAGAGATCTCTGTCGGTTCCCTCATGGAACCACTACTGTTTACTGATTGATGGCCATCATTACTGTTCGGTCTTTAAGACCTACTGCTTACTGTACTGTTATGCTAAAGGATGTACCACATATGACTGATCAACTGAAAGACTGAAATACTGATTTGATGAACTGTTTTCATTACTATGAGGACATTCATTCTAAACCTCTTTACGCATTATGTTATTCACTGGGCTTTAGTTCACTACTCATATGTATATGTAGGTGTACAGGCACCGGACAATGCTAGAAGCATCGGGATAACTCCAGTTTTGTCAAGCCAACCACTGTGCCTCACTGCGAGGTTCCGAGCCTGTCAAGCCACGGCTTAGGGGTGTTTTAGTTTTCCCCCTTTCTGTACTGTTTTGGTTATTGTATAGACTGACTGTTTGTACTGTACTGTTAATAGGGATTAAGTCCCTGTTCTGAGTGACTGTATATACTGTGTGTACTGTTTTGTACTGTTTACATAAACGTATGAAAAATCTTTTTGGCATACAGACTGTCACAGCTCAATGGACACTATTTATTTACTGTATTGGCTTCCGTCAAGCCCTGTACTCTGTTTTACTGTATTACTGTTAAGCAGGCCTTCGGTAATCTCGGATTACTGGCCGGTTACGGTACTAAACCCATAGGGCCGGGTTTGGGTCGTGACAATGTGTTACCGCATTATCCTCTAGATCAGGTACTTTTACCTCTCCCTCTACACCTTCTTCTAGGTGTTCATTTTCTTCTTACCTCCTACGTCTAGCCATTTTAGTGTCTCACTGGGCGTGTTAAAAATATATATTGGCTTTTTTGACTTTCAAAGGTTAATAATGTAGTTTGAAGCATACCAGCAATTATTTGTGACCACCTAAATTACTTATGGCGACTGCTATTTTTTCGTCGCAAAAAATAAAGAAAAAATACTAACAGGTTTTTTGGCGACCATTTTGTTACCGTCGCAAATAGTTTTCAATGACATTTATAAATAGTACAATAATAGCTTTTTAACAACAAATTTTTTTTTTGTCGCAAATAATTTTTTATTATAAACATCGTACATCATTTCTTTCAAGTACAAGCACCTAACGAGTTCAAAAAAAAGTACAAGCACCTAACAAGGTTCTTTAAAAAATATAGATAATATAACTAGATTTACATAATATGCCTTTCATAAGCCATGATACAAGCACATGCCTCTAAATGACTCTAAATGTGCTTGTGAAATTTCAATTTTGGCCAAAATTGCATCTCTCTCTTCCTGATGACCAAAACCAAGTTAACATTTCAAAGATATGTTTTGACAACACAGCAAGACATTTGCAAATAAAAAACAGAGCAATTAAGGAAAAAACAAAGAACTCCATTGAAGATAGTCAGAATGGTGGATGGATGAGAATGAGAGATCTGGCTAGGACTACCACATCAAGGTAAAATGTGGGTGGTAGTAATATGTACTTCATGCACAACATAAAAAAGAAAAAGATTCTCCTCAAATGGTAATTTTATGAAAACATTAATATATATATCCACATTTCAGGAGTATCCATAAATAAATAAATAAATAAGAAGAAGAAAAGAAAACCACAGTTCCCTTCAACATTAACAGGTTCACTACAACACTATAGTTGCCACACAAGGAGATTTGCATAAGAGCACTTTAAGTAACTTCAATGGCACTCAACAAGCAGAAATTATCACCAGTTGACAACTCCAAACTCCAGAATAATGTAAATTCATGTAATAATTGGAGGAAACGAAGTCCTAAAGAAGAAGGTTAACCGTAGCACACCTAATGTGAAATTAACTAAAATTGAAAATTATTGAACTCATGCCAATACCTGATACACATAAGTTTGAAAACAAAGGAAGAATTAGCAAGCAAATATTTTGATAGACAAGTATAAATCATATAAAATATACAATAGAGTAGAGATTGGAAGCAAAATTGCAAATTAGAGTCAAAAAGTTTAAGATCTTGAGGAAGTTAAGGATGGCTACTTCGATTCTTGCTCGAACCTCAAAAAATAAATTCAATTTCAAACATTGAAATTCACAAATACATAATATATAGAGGTACATATACAGGTGTGTTTACTTGAGGAGGATGAAGGATATCGACACACAAGAGGTGCTGATCTGAGAATAACATCGAGGAGAGAGAGAAAGCACGAGACTGAAGTTAGTACAATGTAGGCACATTTCAATAAATCAATAAAAAAATAAAACCAATAAATATTGCCTCAAACCTGAGGGCAACCCAAGACTCCATAAGGCAGCCATCTTTCTTCCAACTTGTGATCAAATGTAAAGAAAACTAAGGAGTGACAATTGGTAGAAAAGACCAAAAGATCTAGGATTAATCCAAAGAGTGTAAAAGGTCTGAAATTCAAACATTATCAAAGTAAAAGATGTTAGCTGCTAAATGAAACAAGATATTGATGCACTAAAAGAAATGCTATTACACTAGTGAACCTGAAGAGCCCTGAGATGAAGAACAGCAGAGCACTCTTATATGAATAGTGATTCAAAGTAGTCAATAAATGCTCGAGTTATTTTGGTAGAACAAAAGGTCAACGGGAATTATTCAATTTACGACATCTATTCATGGTCACTAAGTTAAACTACAATGCGAATGCGTTTGATCTAAAAATGCACCATTGTGATTAGAAAATTTTAGTACACAAATTGAGCTAGAAACAATATTCTTTTGAGTAGAAAATTGGCAATGTGATGCGACTGAAAGGTCACTCATTTTGGAGAGAGAGAGAGAGTTAGTTTTACCAAAAACAATACAACAGCAACATCAATCCTAAAAACATGTTGTCTGTGCATTGCTCCAAACATGTTCTTAAGCATTTTTGCCTACGTTAGTCAGAAAATGATGGTTACTTGACAACATCAAAACTTGTTCATACACTCCCCTAGGATTGATTCATGAAAGCTCTAACCACTGCATTTGATATTGCACAGGATGTACAAATCTTGAGGGTGTTCTGCAACATTTGTATGTCATTTTCAAATATTGTGGCTTCCACTTTTGATTGCTATACTTTATAAAATTAATTAGTAACGTTTTAAAGTGCTACAAGGAATAAATTAAACACATGATTTGCTTCGTAATAACGAAGCAATTGGAGAGAGATTATTAGCTAAACACTAAAAAGATAATAAAGGAAAATGATGGGAATAAAACATTTCAATGTTATAAATAGAATAAATATTATCAGTTAGCATTAATTTTTCCGGCCAAGGAAAAAAATTTGACAGAGACGCTAGCCAACCAAATCATAAAAGAAAAGAGCACCAACTTGGACCTCTAGAAAAAGAAAAAAACAGAGACCAAAAAAATAATATTAATAAATGAGTATATCTCAACCTGAATCCCAAATTCATATATGGACCCAAAAAAAAAAGTATTAAAAAAAAAAAAGAAGTCTTTTTTTTGCATTCCAAGTGTCTGCTAAGTGATCAAACAAACAAAACATTAGAGCCTAAATCAATGAACATAATGTTAATCAATGAGCATAAGTCATAGGGAAACACACAAAGGTATATATATAAAGAGAGAAACACATGTTAATGTTAATCTTCGAAATGGAGACAATTTATAATGATGAAAATTTATAAGATTGACATTGATAGA
The DNA here is from genome assembly GCA_030407325.1 of Camellia japonica. Taxonomy (NCBI): domain Eukaryota; kingdom Viridiplantae; phylum Streptophyta; class Magnoliopsida; order Ericales; family Theaceae; genus Camellia; species Camellia japonica. Next base: position 27,091,392 of record JAPPVO010000019.1, read on the forward strand.
GACTTGTTTGGTTCCATACCATCTAAGTATTAAGCACCATATCCATTACACTCGTCCTGGCTCTTATTTAGTTGCTTAGATGTTCAAAATCAAACCAAGCCACCTTAGTATACAGAAGGGTAAGATGAAATGTGGGACTAAATGCACAAACCTTGAACTCTTTTTTCTATTCTTTGGTTCATGGAAGGCTTCCACCATGAGTTTTGGCCCCATTCATCTGACACCTTCAAAAGAATGACAACAGATGTAAGTTGTTTAGGTAAACAAAATAAATAAAATAAAATTCATCAAAGATGAAAGTTTCAATAAAAATTAATATTCCTATGTTTATGGAGACAAATGTGAGCTGCCTCATAATTTTTTAAATTTCTTAGCTCATTAACAAGTATAACTGTCATTAGAGAACCAAAAAAAAAAAAACATGAAAATTACTAAACATATTAACAAATTCTAGCAAAAACAATTCTAACCTATAGAATGGATCACTCTGTCATTACAATTTGTTCAGCAGCCATGGCAAACAACCTATTCCAATTGTGTATTTTTTGGTCGATGGACGGTTTTAAACAACAAAGTGTGACAAAGATTAGCTGTAAGGCCCATTACTTATAAAAATTAAAAAGCTACATTTTGAATATTGCTTCTAATGAGATGAGAATATCAATAAAAAACCTTCTCTTGTAATGCTTGTACAAAGGCCTCAGAGGCATCACCACTAGCAATAGCCACAAAGTTTTACGATGATTTTCTCAAACCAACTAATCAACCAATAAACACGAAAACATCGAAAAAAGAACAAAAAATTAGAATAAATCAAGCAATTTATGGATCAAAGAACCAAAACAGAGGTAAAAAAAAAAAAAAAAAAAAGAAGCAAAAATAGAACTGAGGACAAATCTGCATTGAGATGCTGAATACATATACATATGTATATAAGCATTCATGTAATTATGCATTGATAGGACACTATGTACACAATGAAGCACAAAAATAGTCTTTGTGTGTGTGTGTGTGCGCGCACATGCATACGCGTAATGTAGGTGAATTTTGAGGCAGATGAAACGCATGAGAGGTAAGCTTACTCGGTTGCATTTGAGTGCTCCGAGAGAACTTTTCCATAGCAGAGTTAGGGTTTCTCTGCGACGAATCGCGCAAATTGCAAGGAGAGAGTAGATAGAGAGATTGAGAGATCGAGAGAGGGAGAGAGATTGAGATTGAGAGATCAATCGATTGAGATCAAGAGGGATAGAGAGATTCATACCGGTAAGCCAGAGCGAGAGTGAGAGAGAGAGGTTGAGTGAGCCAAGCTAGGGCAAAAGCAAATAAATAAAAGAAAATAGGAGAAATAAATGTTAAATATAAATTTATTTATTTATTTATTTTGCGACGGCCAAACAAGCAGTTGGAAAAAACATAGTCACAAAAAGTCAATTTTCTAGTAGTAAATTGATCCTTACTGGCACGCTTCAAATTACATTATTAACCTTCGAAAGTCAAAAAAACCAACAATGTCATAATTAGAACATATAATAAGTACCCTAAAACATGGTGTATTGTACTTTTTCCGTCCCAAAACAATAGTTTTTTTTCGAAAAATTTAATTTTTTTTGATAGTATAATTATTGCACTTTAAAAAAATTAAAATTTTAAAATTATCATTTAATAGTATATTTTTTAAGAAATATCAATTGTCATAATTATATTTTTGGTATTGTTAATAAATTTAAAAGAAGACCAAAATAAAAAATTTATATTATTTTAGTTCTTGATTTTTTAAAAGGAATAAATATTTTCGGATAATAAAAAATAAAATAAGAATTTAATATTTTAATGTAGGAGAATTAAAATTTCTCATGTAGAGATGGCCTAATAATTTGAGAATATTGACTTGGTCATATCACGTGGATCATATCACCTTGACCCAACTTCTACGGTACTTCGGTTTCCGTAACTTTTAATTCTTGGGTCAATAGACTCTATGATGCTTGCATAAATTGATTTGGAATAGAATAAACTTCAATAGATATTTAGGCCTCTTCTGGAGACTTTGTTAAAAATTATTTTTTAATTTTTAACTTATTTTAGATTATATTATTTTTTTTATTTTTTTACATATTTTTTAAAAAAAATTAAAAAATTAACTTTTAATTTCTTTTTCAAAACAAGCCTTATAAGATTATTCTATTCCTTTTTTAGTAGAGGTAGGTCCCACGCAGTATGTGTTGTATATAAAATCGAATCTTGCTCAATATTAAGCTTAACAATTAAAAATATATATATATATATATATTTGTCTATTTTACTCAAAAGAAATATGTAAATAAATTAAATTAAAAATTAATTAAAAATTAAAATTTAAATCAATAAAATTAAAATTTTATTTTGTCATAAGAATTAAATTATGAGGTTTTTTTTTTTATGATTACATATATATAAAATTTTTTCTCTTCCCTTTTTGGTTTTAAATAGACTTCTCCAAGTCTTCGTCTATTATATATTTATATCAGTGATTTTTCTTAATATTTATCTCAATTATTTCTTATCAAGATGATTTTTTTGTGGCTCGCTCTTGATGCCCACATGACCTACATGAGAAGAGAAGAGCCTTGGGTGGAGGGATAGAATTAAGAGAACACCATGGTAGCCATGGTGTCCTTATTTTTGTGAAAAAATTTATTTACTATTAACACTTTTAAAATATATATCTTATTTTATAAATAAAATAGTCTCTTAGTATAAAAGATATGAATTTTTTTTATGTGTATATGTATAATTTATATATCATATTATACATACATGTTGGTTTTTATATATGATAAAAAAATTTATTTGTCTTTAGACCCTCCAATGATCCATGCTTCGGTGTACACGAGTGTGGTGTCAGTTGAAAACCTCTCCAATAATTAAGTTAGCTTACTTGGAGTAGAATAATAAGGCATTATTTGGCATCACCTACAAAAGTATACGTTTTTTTATGTTTTTATCTTTTTTGGATCAACTCATCTCTTTATTTTTGTGCACATCTTCTTTATAAAAAAAAAAAGTTAAAAAAACTATGCTTATTTATATAATCTCAAGACACCCTCTAAATCTAAAAATGATATTAAAAGATAGATTTAGTATTTTGAATATTGCTTACCCTATCATATATGCACTTAGGGTTGCAAATAAATGAAATTATTCGTGAACAAGTTCGGCTCGGCTCAGCTCGGCTCGGCTCAGCTCGGCTCGGTTGAGTTCGAACTCAAATATTAAGCTTGTTTAGTAAACGAGCCGAGCTCGAGTTCGCATAAGCTCGGCTCATCAAACTCGATTCATTTATCTTTATTAAATTATATAATAAATATATTCTTTATATATTAATAATATATAAATAATAGTATAAATACATTATTTATATATTAAATAATATAAATAATATTAAAAAATTATCGAGTCGAGTGGAGCTCGAACCTAGTTTCTTATCGAGTGGAGCTCGAGCTCGAGCTCGAGCTCGATAAGTAAACGAGCCGAGTTCGAGTTCAGTAAAACTCGGCTTGGCTCGGCTTGACTTGGCTCGACTTGTTTGCAGCCTTATATGTACGGACCTTTCATAGACGGCCTCATATATGAACCTTTGGTATTGGTGGGTTCTATATCAATTTCATACAATTTTTGAACTATATAATTAAAATATTAAATTGTGATTTCAAAATATTTCATTAATTTACATAATTTATATAATTAAAAAAAGGAGTTAATTGCCTAAAAGTCCTATTTACAAATGTTGTAGTAGTTCAGGTCCTATCTAATATTTTTTGAACCAATAAGTCCTATTTAGTGTAACTAAGAATATTATCAATTTTTCCAATTTTTGAAATTAAAAACATTATCAATTTTAGATAGTAATGTTCTAGATCATTATTCAATAACTGATAAAAAAAAAAAACAGAGCATGAGATTAAACCTTTTTGCCTTTCTGCTTATTGGTTTGATTCAACTATTCAATAAAATCGAGAATATTATCAGTTTTTTTTCAGATTTAAAAATGAGAATATTAACAATTTTTTCATTTTTAAAAAGTTTTTTTTCCAATTTTGCACATTAATGTTTCATCATCATGTTCCTTTATAGACACAAAATTATTAGTTTTGCACAAAAAAATAATTCAATTTTTTTCAAAATTTTCAAAAAAAAATAAAATAAAAAGTTGATGTTTTAAAGTTTTGAAAATCAAAATTTTCAAAATTGTTAGTTTTGCACAAAAAAATAATTCAAATTTTTTTTTGCACATAATTTTTTTTTAAAAAGTTTTTTCAATTTTAAAGTTGATATTTTAAAGTTTTGAAAATCAAAATAAATGTCAAATCATCGTATTTTTTTATAGATAATCATAAATGATGAACAATCATTGTTTGAAGGGTAATTCCGACTATTAAAAATTTAATGGGACTTGAAGGACCAAAAAATCTTAGTTAGGATTTAATGGAGTATAAGTTCATAAATTAAAACTTGTGTGTAAATGTCCCTTAAAAAATATCTATTAATATATTGATGTTGTTACATAAAATGTAAAATAATTGAAAGTAATAAAAATTGTACGTATAGTCATGAATTAAAAGGTGAATAAATTTTTTTGAAAAATTACAAAACAAAAAAAACTCAGAGTTTGATCGTTGTAACAAAATAAATTTTGAATTTTGTTAATTTAAAATCTTTTTTTTTTTATTTTCAATATGAGCCATCGATTTATTTTCATTGAGTAATATTGATAATAAAAATGATATTTTAATTATTGAATTCAATGTAAATGTATAAAAAAAATACCTAAAATACTATTTTTCGTTGAGTTTAACAACTAAAATATCATTTTTTTGGGTTAATTTTTACTTAACGAAAATAGATAATAGTTTAAATTTAAAACAAATCAAAAGACTATAGTTTAAATTGACAAAATTAAAAATTTATTTTGTTAAAAATATCAAATCTTCAGATTTGATATTATAAATAAATATCGTAGTAATATTCATAAATTAGCAAGTTAATAATATAACTTGAAAAAAAAAATCTATTTATATACAAAATTTATACAAAAACTTGACAAAAATAATGTGATATTATTATTATAAATAAATTATTCTTCAATAATATTTTATTTTGAAGTGAAAAATCCATATATAAAATTTTTGATAACATCACTCTTTTGAAATATATAGCCATTTTTTAAAATCATTTTATTACTCCAAATATATGATATTATAATGAGCTCGTTTGGAAAGCTGATTGTTTTTAGTTGATTTTTAGTTTTTTTTGACTATTTTAATCTGATTAAAAAAAATTGTATTTGGGAAGATAATTGACTCTTTTTTTTTTATAGTTGATTTAATAGTTGTGAAAAAGAAAATAAAACCATTATAATTTAAATGTGACATTTTATCTTATTAACTATTTTAATATATTTTATTTCTGTTAACTATTTTAGTCCAAAATCTTATTTCCAAATAGGACCAATATTAGATAAATTAAAATTTTCATTTTTATAGTTCGACCCAAATTTTATTGAAAAAAGATTGAGAGCTCCAAATTAAGAGTTTTAATAACTCTAATTGGTGTGTGAATCCCATATGATATGATGTTTTAGCCTTGATTTTTTATTTATTTATTTATTTTATTTTTCACATCATTATTAGTGCTTTTTTAGCACTTCCAAATTAAAGAAATGTATCATTTTTGAATTTTAATTTTGCCTTTTCCATCTAAGTTAGTCCAATTTCAATCAGCAATCAATCATATGGTTTGTGGCAGATGGACCACGCAGTGTGCTTGGGGTGCATCCAACTCCAAGCACAACTCCGGCACATTCAGCAATAGGCGGCGGCAGAGGCAGCGGCGGCCACAGTTCTGTATTTTGTTTTTTATTTTTTATTTTTTATTTTGTCTGTTATTTTAGTTCATATCATTTTAATTAGTTTGATTTCCACTCTTAATTTTAAATTTTATATTAATTTGGTTCAATTAATAACTCCTATTACAGTTTTTAAAGAAATGAGTTGGTTAAGATTAATTTTTTGAGTTGAATAAATTTATAATTTTTTCTTATAAGAGTATGACACATTGATTCATTGAGTTGAATAAATTTACAATTTTTTTCTATAAAAACATGACAGGCTGCTAATGTGTGCATTTTCTATTAAAAAAAAAAAACTAATAATTATAATCAATTAGACTAAATTTACATAAAATTATAAATTCAGGATCACAATTGAACCGATTAAAATTACAAAGAACAAAATGATGCAGAAGTCAAAATTGGCTCGTTTGAAAACTTGGCTATTTTAGTTGGTTTTTTCGCTATTTTAGCCTAACTAAAAAAAAAATGTGCTTTGAGATGGAAGTTGGCTTTTTTTTTTTTTTTTTTTTATAGTTGATTTGATGACTATGAGAGAAAAAATAAAATGATTATGGTTTGGCTATAATATTTTATCTTATTGATATTTGTCTTTTATTACTATTCCAACCCAATATTTGGACTATAAGATGCTGGGAATAACAAGTTTTTCCCTTTTAGTTTATTTTTTTTAAGTGACATGTGAGGATGCAAAAATATACTAATTAATGGGATTAACTTGTTTAATTAAAATCCTTGCACTTCATTAAGAGTCAATGGTTTTAATATTTCTACTTATATATAGGTCTTATTCTCTGTGTATCTATTTGCTAGGACTTTTTCTCTCATTTTGGAGTTTTTTTGTATTGATTATAGTATTTGATTTGATTTTTATGATTATGGTTGTAAGTCAAAGTTTAATCAAACGCTCTAATACAAAATTTTAGAATGAATTTTAATCAAATGAAAAGTCAAAGTTTAATCAAACGCTCTAATACAAAATTTTTAAAATTTTTAAAAATTTATAAACAATTCATTAAGGCTTCGTTTGGGAACAGGCTAATTTAATAACTTTTTGACTATTTGGCTAAAATATGAGCTAAAAAAAACTAGTATGTTTGAGATGACTTTTTGGCTTTTTACGAAAAGATGTACAAAAAGTAGAGAGAAAATAGAATCTTTGACTATTTGGTATGGGTTGTTGGCTTTTTGACTTTTTTAATAACTTTTTGACTTTTTGGCTAAACCGGTCTGTTGCCAAACGAGGCTTAAGTTACACTAAATATTCTATCACTAATGGTAGCCTAATAATTTTGGAATATTGACTTGGTCTTGTCACCTTGACATACATCTAGAATGAATCTGGACAACACATTGACCTTTTTGGATAAAAAATTTAAGGTTATGTAGCATTGCATATTTCAACCATAACATGAAAAAAAGCTGAGCAGTTGATAGAAGAATGAACAGAGTCACCCATTCTTTCTCTGACAGCTTCGTTTTTTGCAGCCGCCCACTCATCCTCTTTCCCTTCCTCTCTCATGTCGCCCCGGTTGTCACCAACACCACTTTCGGCAACTTCGATCACCACTGGAAAGGGGACAACACAATTTTGAAAAACTCTCACGCCACCATAAAAATAATTAAATAAATAAATAAAAGAAGAGAAGAAGATTCAAAAACCGAACCCAGATTCAAAACCTCCACAAAATAAAGAGTCCAGCTTATATTTATTTTGTACTTGATTATTCAAGGCTTGGAATATAATTAGGAAAAATAGTTTGAGGGTTGAAGAATTGAAATTTGAAAAAGATTTCCGGAGTCAATAATGGTTAAAATCTATGAAAGTGGGGTGGGAAAGAGTGAGGTTTTGGATTGACAGTGAGATTTATGTTTATAAAATACTTAGTACACGAAAATAAAAGAAATAGAATTACAAATTCATATTCAGATTCGTTCTAGCCTTACCTCAAGGATTTGGATCTCGCTGGTCGCCAATATACGCGATCGGCCTCCTGATCTCATCGGAAAACTCTTACGTCACCACCACCGCCGAAGCCTCTGAAATTGATGAGGTTAGTATTTAGCCACCGTTGCTCAAGACAGAAAGGAGCTCATGGCGATGGCACTGGTGGGGTTGGGATGGGGGAGAGGATGCTGGAGGGCACTAGCTATGGAGTCACAGTGGTTGGTGGTTGCAGTGAAGGGTCGCCGGAGAGTGATCGAGTATACGGGGAAAAAAAAAAAAACTAAAAAAATGAGGCTATGTTTGATTTGATTTTTCAAAAAATATTTTTAAATATATTTATGTTATTTTTTAGTGAATTCAATCTAAGAGTATGGAAAATATTCAAAATATAATTTTCTATTAAATTTAATGATTAAAATATTATTATTTTCGTCAATTTTACTTAACTTGATAAAATTAAAAATTCAGAAACTCTTTATTTTGGAGAAATATGTCATCCTCCATTTCATCACTCTCAATTACACCTCTAATGAGGTGACAAAATTTTGAAAGGAGAGAAAAGAGTTTGAAGAGAGTTGATTGATTGTTATTGTTTGTCACCTCTTTAGAGGTGCAATTGTAGGAAAATTATTAGGTACTCCCTTAATACCACGTGTTTATATTGTTGAGTTCACCCATGTGGATAGAAGTAGCCACCATTGTTGACATTGGTTGGCACAAATGTAGAAAAGCCACCGATTGTTGACAATGGTGAGAGAGTAGCTTGGGAGACAAGCCGTCATAGGGAGGTGGCAAGCTATACCTTCACGTGGGAGAGGTATGGGTTGTTTGTCTTCAACTCCCTCTATATATTTGTGTTAACTTGCAAGAGGAAAGATATATAAGGAAGGGAAGAACACAAGTGATATACAAGTGAGTGTATATCTCTGTGAGAGTGGGAGAGGAAAACCAGAGAGTGTAAGGCAGTAGAGAGTATGTGTGTTGAGTGAGAGAGTCTCCTCCTCGGTGTAATCTATATTTGTTTTAGTGGAAATTTCCGATTCTCTCCGTGGACGTAGGCATTGAGGCCGAACCATGTAAATCTTGTGTCCATTATTGTGTGTTTGATTTCTGGTAGTTCAGGTGGGTTGCCTTAAAACCCAACATATATTCCTTCACTAATCATCATTCATCATACCCCTCAATCACCCAACACAAAATCATAATACCCCATATTCTCCACCAATCATAATACCAAATGGGAAATCTTATAAAACTCTTTATTTTGTTACAAAGATCAAACTCTTATTTTTTTTCCTGTATTTTTGTTTTTTTTTTTTGTTCGATTTTATTTTTAAGGACTTATTAAATATATATATATATATATTGTTTTCTTTATTGCTTTTAAGTATACTTTTCCAGTAAACGCCGTGAAAGGCTTTTCCACGTTACAAAATTTGTCAAGTTCTTGAGATTTTTCCAAGCAGCAGTGCTGCAGAGCTCTAATTAGAGCTGCACTGCAGCAGCTTTAATGTGCTGGCGCATATAAAATAAAATGAAAACACACAGTGAGGTAAAAGATAAAATATGAGGAAGAAAAAAATAAATTAATGCTCCATTAGAGCTCTCTTTTTAGAGGTCTAACTCATTTTTCTTTTCCAAGTCTTCGGCCTTTGGCAATTTTGATTTGTTTGATATCACCCTCTACTTTTTTTTTTTTTTTTTTTTTTTTTTTTTTTAAATAAATAAAAATTCAAAAAAAATTAGGTTTAACCTATTTCTCAGAATAAACCATCTTGTAGTTTTCTTAACTGTGAAAAGAGATATATACGAGTATATATATCTATTTGTATGTAGTAAATGATTCTATATAAGTGAACCATAAAAGTTCAATTTGCACCCATAATCATTGGGTGCATCTTCTTTTTTTTTTTTTCCCCTCCAATTCCTTTCTCTCTATCCCTCTGAAAATGTTGAGCAAAGCCTCTTCTTCCCATTTTTATAGCATCTTCTTCTTCTTCTTCTGGTTCATAATGTTGATGTTCATCATAGTCCAACCAGTTACATCTACAAGAAAACTATCTGGCAGTAAGTTCTCTCTCCGTTATATATTTATATCATTGATTTTTTTTTAAAATATTTATATCTATTATTTCTTATCGAGATGATTTTTGTATGATCGCTCTTGACCCACATGACCTACAAGAGAATAGATGAGCCTTGGGTGTACACGAGTGTGGTGATTAGTTGAAAACCTCTCCGACGATGATTAAAGTAGCCAACTTGGAGTAGAATAATAAATCTACAAATGATATTAAAAAGATAGATCTAGTATTTTGAATATTGCTTACCCTATCATATATGCACTGACCTTTTATAGACAGTTTTCATATATGAACCATTAGTACTGGTGGTTTCTATCAATTTCATACAATTTTTGAACTATATAATTAAGATATTATATTGTGATTTTAACATATTTCATTAATTTACATAATTTATATAATTAAAAAAAATCTACTAATATATTGATACTGTTACATAATATGTAAAATAAGTGAAAGTCATCATAAAAATTGTAAGAATAGTCATGAATTAAAAGGTGAATCAGAAAATTTTGGAAAATTAAAAATAAAAAAAAGTAAAAAAAAAACAAAAAAAAACTCAGGATTTGATTCTTATAAAAAAATAAACTCTGAATTTTTTATTTTGTTAATTTAAACTCTAATTTTTTGATTTATTTTCAATCTGAACTATCGACTTATTTTCGTTAAGTGAAACTAAAAAAGAAAAAAGAAAAATAATCATTAAATTCAAAGTAAGTGTATAAAAAATATCTAAAATATTATTTTTCGTTGAGTTTAACAATTAAAATATTTTTTTTCAATTAATTTTACCTAACGAAAAGAATCAGATAGTTTAGATTGAAAATAAATCAAAAAAATTTATTTTAAATTGACAAAATTAAAATTAAAATTTTATTTTCTTAAAAAGATCAAACCTTTATATTTTTTTGGTAAATTTTTAAAGAATTTTTAAATTTTAAAAGAGGCCATTCTATGGACATCGTAGAAATATTCATAAATTAGAAGGCAAATAATATAATTTTGAAAAACTGGCTAGTCTCTCCTCACGCGCTCTCTATCTATTAGGAATGGCAACGGGACGGGGTGGGGCCGGGATGACACTCCCCGTCCCCGATCCCCAAAGGTAGAAAAATCTCCGTCCCTGCCCCCGATCCCCGGTGGGGAACCCATCACCTCCCCCGCCCCCATCCTCTAATGGGGATCGGGTTTCCCTGACCCCGAAACATCCCCGGCAGATCTGTTCAACAAACAACCAAAAAAAAAATATATATGTATAATGGACAAACAACAGATCTGTTCAACACACACACATACACACAACAACAACAACTGTTCAGATCACAACAATCATCAAGCAACAACAACAGATACATATAACAACTTTAAAAATAAAAAAAAAGTTCTTCAACAACAGATATATATATATATATAGAGAGAGAGGGCAACGAAGGCTTCATGGTTCACGATCTGTTCAGATCGGTGGCAACGGAGGGCTTTACGGACGGAGGGCTTCTTCACTTCTTCAGATCGGTTTCACTTTTTCAGATCTGTTCTGAGTCTGCGTGAGTCCGCAAGTGAGTGAGGGAGATGCGATCGACTTCGAGAGGTGGTGGTGGAATGGCAGAGGCGGTGGTGGAGCAGCGGGTGAGAGAGAGAGAGAGGGAGAGGAGCTACGATCGATTGAGAGAGAGAGAGAGAGAGAGAGAGGTCTTTGAGAGAGAGAGACAGAAGTCTGAGAGAGAAAGAGAGTGATCCAGGTCTGTGACTGTGAGATAGAGTCTAGAGAGTGATGCAAATCTGTGAGAGAAGGGGTATATTATATATATATATGAATGGATAGAGGGGCATAAAGGTAATTTTCCTTCGGGGAGGAAACGGGACGGGGTCGGGCTGGGTCCGGGGCTGTGAAAGCTATCCCCGTCCTTGGCCCGAAACTAATCGGGGATGCATTTTTTAATACCATCCCCGGCCCGTGGGGAGTATTTTTCAGGAAAAAACCATTATAATCGGGGACGGGAGGTCGGGTCCCCGTCAGGCCTGGTTTAAATTGCCATCCCTACTATCTCTCTCTCTCTCTCTCTCTCTCTCTCTCTCTCTCTCTCTCTCTCATATATGGCCAGTTGTTTTTGTTTTTTTCATCATCTTATATCTCCAATTATATGATATTACAACATAGGGTTAATTACATTTTTCATTTTTATAATTTAATTTAAATTTTATAATTTTATATTTGGTCAAAATTTCCTCATAATAAAATTTTAATGCATTAAAGATAAGTACAAAAAGTTTTCCTTGAAAGGTACCGCACATATCACTATTACCAAAATATCCTTAGTGAGTAATTTAATATTTTAAATTTTAAAATAATATAATTTTTTGATCTAGATGTCGATTTTTGATAAAATTAATATTTTTAAAATCCCTCTCATCAACATCTATCAAACAAAATTCATGAAATTATTGATTACCAAATTACCATCAACATTTGTTGAATTATTGATTATGAAATTCGTAAAAAAAAATTTAAAAAAAAATTACCGTCGAAATTGACGTAAATAATAACATGTTATTCTGTTTCACAATAATATGTTATTGATTACCAAAGTAACACTTTACTATCTTTTTAAACAGAGTATCAATTAAAAAAAATGGAGTATAAAAGGAAGCTCTACAAGTTCTTTTACTGCGAGTTCATAAACAAATCAACAATAATTCAACATACCTGAAGAAAACTTTACAAATAACAATCAATAAACTCAACAAATTAATCAACAAATTCCTTCCAATCTCACCAAATTTTCGATCAATATGCCCAATCTTTCAACCAAACTTTCCTTAGTCACACTAGGTTTCAACACCCAACAAAACTTTCATCAAAACCCAACCAAGACCCAAATCTGGACATACTTTCATTGCAACAATGGCATAAAAACTTCTTCTTCTTCTTCTTCTTCTTCTTTGTGATTTATGAATTTTTGGAATTGGATTTTGATTGTTTTCATTTATGAATTTTTTGGAATTGGATTTTGATTTCTTATGTTCTTGATTTCTGTGAGATGAACAATGCATGTTAGTGTCTAAATGTTAGCGAAAACAGACTGAATATACATAGGTGAAAGATTGTCCACAGAAAAAACAAAAAAAAACCAAAAAAAAAAATTTAGTATATCCTTCATGGAAAAGGTTTTGTTGCTCAGGAGGTTTAAGAAGTAAAATATTTTGAACTATCCTTTACCCACTAACATGATAGATCTTAGAGGTTTTAACTAAATTTTCCTAATTTAATTTATTTACTATAAATCTAATTTCAATTTAGACATTATCAATGATATGGTTTGTGGCAGATGGACCAAGTAAGATTGGGGTGAAAGGAAGTCCCTCATCTACGGCACCTTCTGCAACAGGCGTCGGCGGCCAACCGATCTCACGTTATTATTCTAACAAAGGTCGTTGCACCGTTTACGACTGTTGTCGTCGATCTGCTCCTGCTGGGTCACCACCATAGAGGCATTGAATGGCGGGCAAATTACACCGCTAATTTCTCTTTCTTTCTTTTTTTTTTTTGGTTATTTTAGTTGATATCATTTTAATTAGTTTGATCTTGACTCAAATTTTAATTTTTGTATTAATTTGGTTCAATAATAACTCGTATTATGGTTTTTAAAGGAAATTGATCGTTGAGTTGGTTAAGATTAATTTATTTAGTTGAATAAATTTATAATTTTTTTCTATAAAAGCATGACTGTTGGCTTTTTGGCTTTCGAAGGTTATTTTTGTAATTGCGAGCGTGCCAGTAAGGATCAATCAGTCCTTACAGAAAATTAATTGCCAACTAATTATCAGACGATTATGTTTTAGTTCTTTCAGCCTCAATGAAGAAGACTTTTACTGGTGGCTTGATTTAAGAGAATTAAGCAAGATAACAATTAAATGAAGAACAATTGAAGCATTTCATAAAAATGAAAACTTAAAATGATCCAAACTGAGCCTCGTAGAGGTTTACAGCAACAATCTACTACTTGAAACTACTCCTATGAACGAAGTGCAGTGCAGGAATTTAAAGTACAGGAATGTAAAGAACAGGAAATGAAAGACTGAAAATGTAAAACTGGAAAGGAAAATAAGTAGAATAAGACTGATTTTTTGGATCTGAGTTTGGGAGTCTTTTTCTGGGCCTTCTTTGCTATTTATACTTCTCAAGGATGACCATCGAACTGCATTTCCAACCGTCGAACTGCTCCTCCATGATCGCTGATCATGTTGCCTTATAATTAGCTCCACTATACTATCACTTGCAGTTAGGCTTCCCTCCTTAATTTGAATTTAAATGTGAGTAGCCGTTGAAGCCACATCACCTTGCATCTCTTTGTTGATCCACTGCTACTCAGATCTCCTAATAACCAATACAAACTGCCACGTGTACGATCAAGATCGAAGACTTGAATAGTCTTCCTGTATTACCCTTATTCTGCCACGCGTCGAATTGTAATTGGCTTGTACAAAATATGTAGCCAACATTACCCCCCGCACTAATATACCAATACTTGGTGATATTAGTGGATCAAGGTCTTTTATCCACGTCTTAGAACGTGCATGAGCTTTGCATTCTTCCAGAAACGCAACTGTCATTCATTATCTGCATTAAACTCTCATTCAATCTTTTGAACACCCCCACCACCTTATTATTCGAACAGACTGATACATTTTTTATGGCCGAATCAATTTTCTTCTCCATTGATCGAGCACACGAAGAGTCATCTAATGATATTGTTCCTCCTCGAAAGAACCTCCATGCATTAATTAGCCACCTTTACCCACATTTCTATATTCAGGTCATGGATGCCTTTGCAAATTATCAACCCTCGGACTACGAACACATTGCCCTTAATCCTTTGAGTCAGAAACCAACAAATATGGACATGGGAAGTTCTTCTTCTGACTCACCCTTGGACTACGAACAAACTGCTCTCAATCCTTTGATTCAGAAAGTCGCAACTATGGACATGGGAAGTTCTTCTTCACAACCCTTTGCATGGGATAAGGCTGCGGTTTCTTCTTCCTCTGGGGCTTCTGACTGGACAAGCTGGTCAAAACCTGAGGCCTGTGATTTAAGGGAGCAAATCAACCATCACTTTGTCAAGTTTACTGACCCTTTAGAGTTCCCTTCCTATGCGCGATGCTCGGTGGTCTATCCTTACGTACCCATCGACCGTCGACGCAGTTTGAAGGAAAATCTGCTTATAGCATGGTACACATCCTCCATGCCTACAAAGATAGTGCACGTTGCCCGACGCCCCGAAGAGGCACAAGGGTACAATCCATCGTTCTTAGCCCAGAAGGTGAAGCTTTGCTCTTCTGACTGGCTCGATTATATTAATGCCCTTGTTCCTTCTGCCCTTGCTCCTCCTCCTGAAGTGGAGGCTTCCATACCTTCTCCTCCGCCAACTCCTTGCTGGACAAAGAAACTGAGGCTTGCCCTCTCCGCGGATTGTAGACACCCCATTTTTGACCACCCTTAAGACTTGGACGCGACTGATCGTTTACATGGTGGAGAAAGATGTGCAGGGCAAAGGTTCAATTTCTTCGGCAAAGAGAGAGTCAAATCTCAACTTCATACGCTTGTTCTAGACCAAAACGATCTTGATCAAAAGATTTTAGTCTTAAAACCCTCTCTTTCAAAACATTTTTGAAATAAAGTTTTTACGATGTTCCAAGGCTCGCATTTTGTCAAATGTTGCGCTTTTCGGTAAACCGAGCAAGGACAAAGTGGAAATGAATGAAAGAGAGATGAAATCTTTGAAAAATCTTTCAAAACACCTTCCTTAGGGGTTTGGAGTTGAAGAAAAGAGGAGAAGAGGGAAGAAATCCAATTGGGGGAGAAAATGGGCATGAACCGTTAAGAAAGAGTCGAGCAGCCCTCGCCGAATCGGGCCTATTAATTTGCATACTTCGAATCAAGCTATGAGGCCACCACCGTTGGAAAGAAGACTTCAGGGGCTTCATTTTGCACTCAAGAATCTTCTAAAGCCAATTCCGGACGGGGGAGATATGGTTGATTGAAGTAGGGCATCACTCCGGTTGGACCGAATCTGCGCGGCTTCACCAAAAAGGGCATAACCTTTTCCACAGGAGGAATTTTAATGCAAGGTTTGTGCCATTGGAAATCTAACTTCCGGGGCTTCAATTTGGACACTTGAACGGCCACCATTGGACTTCCCTATCACTGACCGGCCACCTTTCTTTCCGGTAGACCCATTTTTTTGTCCTGAAAGTAGCAGGCCGGCCAGAAAATGTGGCAGGCCGGCCACCTAGCTGGTTGGATGACCTTTTTTGCCCTTTTGAGCTGGCCGGCCATGATCCCCTCCCCAAGGGTGTTCCGGTTGTGCAATTTGTTTTCCTCCAGGCCCTGTACCCGAGAGTCAACCTTTTGGGGGGGAAATTTGAATTTGATTTTCCCCCCCTTTCCTCCACTCCTTTGCCTATAAAACCAGCACCCTCAGCTGCATTTTGAGAGGTGACAAAATTGTTTTAGAGCTCTTGCATTCAATCTCCCTCTCTCTCTACCAAGCCTCAAAACCCCTCAAGTCTTGCACCATTTCTACACCAACTCCTAGCCTATCAATCCACACTCCATTCCAGCAACTTGGAGGATATTTTCAGAGCTTAGGAGCACCATTTCTTGGACCAAAAGCTACTGGAAGTTTGGACTACAAGGGTGAGTCTCATTTCCCTCTTTTTTTACCCTATCTTGCATGCAATCTTAGCCTTTGTTGCTTACATTTTTGGGCTCTGACCTGAACTGTAAATAGTCATATTTTGATCTCCTTTTCATGTTTGATCAAGGACCACTTGCTATTTGAGGTCTCCTACTACCACTTGCCTCTTTATCTCTCTTTTAGGCCTATTTTTGCATAGTATTTTAGGCTTATTTGTGGGCTGTTTTGGACTTGGTCATAAACAGTGAAGTGCCTGGTTTTGAGCCCCTCTTCAACTTTGTTGAAGGGCTCTTTGCCATTTGGGGCCAGATGCTGTCCATTGTTTCTATTCTCTCTTTTAGGGCCATTTTTGCATGATAGATTAGCCCTACTTATGTTCATTTTTGAGAGTTGTCATAAACTGAAAAAGATCTTTTCTTAATCTCATCTTCAAGTTTGTTTAAGGTTCCATTTTTGTTTGAGGTCATATGCTTCCTTGTATACTTGATTGCCTCATGTTTTGAGCCTTACACCTAAGCTCTTGTTGCATGATTTGTTTGGACTTCTAGCCACTGAAATCCAATGGATTTTCAGTGGCTAGTACACTGTTTTGAGCCTCCAAATTAGAGGGGGGGTGACCCCCTCTCACCTTGATTTGTTTGATGGTCCTTCTGGCCTTCCAAAGAGGCCTATCTTGCATGCTTCTTAGCCACTTTTCAGGGCCAATTTGGTGAGTTTTAGGACTACCATATTTGATTTCCAGAGTTTTTTATGCCATGCTTCATGTCTATCTTGTATGTGCTTAAGAATCCCTTGCATAGCTCTCCAAAGGAGCTCATCATTTTGCATGCCATGGTTGCATATCAGTAGTTATTTGGGCCTATTTTCACATGTTTTATTCACTGATTTTTGCTGGTTTGGTGAGATTCCATATGCTTCATGCACTTGCCATGTAAACCATGTTAACTAGTCAAGATTGCATGCTATCTTAGTCCATCTTGCTAGCATTTTTCGGCCACACTTTGAACTAGAAAAGTTCATGTTTTGGGACTGCCTTGCTTCTGTCTTCATGCTTCATGATCAAATAATGCATGCTTTGTATAGCTATAAGTCATTCCATGTGCATAGTTTTGAGTTTCGGGGTTCATCTCATGCATCGGGTACCATGTTTCCATGTTTTGGGGCTGTTTAGCATCATATTTCAGTGCTGAAATTCATATGTTGTATGCCATATTGCATCCCTTGCCATGCCTTGTTAGAGTGGCATTTTATGCCTTAGGTTCGGTCCTCGGTTTGCGTGCATGTGTGCACGCATCTCGAGTGTCTCATTTTCATCTTATGGCTACTGATGTGAGTGTGACTGAGGTCCCCTCATGTTGGTGTAAGTCCATTGTGCATTGTGTATGCCATTTCAATTCATAGCATTGCGTATGTTAGGTTGTATGTTAGAGCATCGTGTATGCCATGTTACATCGTGCATTGTGTATGCCATTTCATAGCATTGGTATGCTAGGTCGTATATTAGTGCATTCATGCATGTCATGCATATTGCATTGTGTTTGGGATAGAAGTTAGCCCGAGCACGGGAAACGAGGGACGTTTCGTACTTCGAGTGACGAAACGTGTCTCAATTCCCAGTCACCGACACTCCGGATTATCCATGATGGAGTCTTGGTCTCGTTGTGTTTTCATGTGCATTCATTCTATATTGAGTTGTGCAATTCGACTCCTCGGCCATCATGCATCGAGATGCGTGATTGGTGGCACGAGGATCGAGGCATGCATACATATGCGAAAAATACATTGCCATGCCCCTTTCTTGCTCTCTGTTGCAGCAAATCAAGAATCAGCAGCCTTCCGGAGTTAGGCACGCTTTCCAATAACAATTACAAACAGAGGCTAATTGGGGCATCGCAGTGGATTCCGTGCCAAGCAGCCCGAACATGCATCATTCACCATCCGGAGCAGAGTTGAGGCAGTCCCTAGCCTGCATGTTTAATTACCGCTTTCCTTAGTTAATTTGTTAATTAATTAGGATTTTTGTACTTATTCGGACTCTACTATTTATTTGGGACTGTATATTATTTATTCGGACCCTCTGCGCGAGGGCAATGTTGTAATAAGTGTGCGTGTGTGTAATGTATGTCTTCCAACCCCACGTCTTTCTCCATTTTATTTATTAGCTTATGATGGTTAGATTAGGGCATGTTCAATTAGCATACAGTATGATAGCATGTTTGCATTCATTCATCTGTTTTGCATGCACCGGGCTCGGCGCATCATACAAACTGCATTGTATTTCAATTCCAAGTTGAATACATGTTAGCTGTAGCATTCCATATGCCATGTTTAGAATAGCCGAGCCTGCTATAGTTGCATCTTTGCATGTGTTGCATTAGGCATTTCTGTATAGTTAGGATCATGCATGGATTTCTAATTAACTTCTGTTTTGGCTTGGAGTACTTGGTAAGTTTTATGCTTTAGCATCCTTGCATGTGTGTGAGTGACTGCCATGATAGCATGCTTACTATGAGGCTATGTGCTTATGTGATATATCTGCCTGAATGCCTGTGGATGAAGGTTGGGTATTTGGATTGGAAAAATCATCGACTGTGAGTTTTAAGCCCACTAGATAGTGGCAAAATCATGTTTTCTTAAGCCCACCTGAGGGTGGCAAATCCACGTCTTAGCCTACTTGCGGGTAGCACCATCAAACCATTTTCAAACAAACAAACATGAAATGTTTTGTTCCAATTCAGGCGATCCAGTCTATACTTGTATGCTGTGCACATCACATAGTAAATCTAGGCTAATAATCGGAATAAGAACACAAAATGTTTTCAAAACTCGATATCATGGTTAGTAGAGGCCGATCTTTGATCGGCGAGCGGGGGTGCTCACGAAGTGACCTTCCCCAATCGTACCCAAGTTCCCGAGCCGAGGCAACTTTGGTGATGACGGACACGTGGCCTTAGGCAACGAGTCAGGGTTTCCTAAATTTCCCCAAAAATAAAATATTTAGGTGGCGACTCTGTATCTGGCAAAGCAGTCCATGTTTGGCACTTCTTTCAAAAATCTGTTTTCTCAAAACGATTTGCTGGACTTGGACTCTTTGGTTCAGATTAAGAACCGTGACAACTTGAGTCTGAACTGTAGTGAGCCCAAGAGGAACGGAACAGGGGCTCAACCCTCCCGGGGCGTTCGGGGACATCTACAGTTTCTGGCGACTCTGCTGGGGATTTAGAGAACTTGACTCGAACTCATGATATCTTGTTTTGATTACACTTATGTGTTTCTTTGCATTGCATTTGCATTGGTGCACCTAGGACACCGTGTTTGCCATCTGCTATTCCTGAACGGTTTGCCGGAGGCTTGTCTTGTCAAGGCATGACCATAAGGCTAACCGGTTGTGGGCTCTGCCAGTATGGGAACACAAACCCCGGTTTTACCGGGGCACCCTTTTGACCATTCGACCTAGTGCATGTTCAGAATCCATAGTGACCATTCCAAGCTAGGACAGGTTGCTTACCCGATTGTAGGTTGTTTGAAACCGCTGTGTGCGTAGTGAAACCCTAGCTCCTGACAAAATAGGACAGGGAAACCCTACCCCAACATAGGGGTGTTTTGGCTCTCACTTATCTGTTATGTGCTTTTAGAGTGCGTCTCTACAGGAATGCATGTATCAGTTTACAAGTTTGGGCATCAGGCCTGCGGCACCAATTCAGTATTTTGGGATTCAATTTACCTGAGGGTAACAGTTTACAGGCCGAATTTTGGGTCAGAATTCAGTAGAGGGCACAGTCATCCTGTTATGCGCATATCTGTTTTGGCGAAATTGGGCTGAAATGCTGCATGTTTTCTCTTTTGCTAGATAGTCTGGGAACCATAGCTTCAGAGGGCTCCAATATCTCCCGGGTACACCGAACTTGTGTTAATAGACTTTGTCGAGTCAGAGATTCAGTTCAAGGGCAATCAGTGTTCCTTTACCAGAGGCAGGGTGAAAAGGGCCAGTCAGGCATAGATTACCAGTTCAGCAGTTACCAGATCAATGGCCCTTATCCACCCCACCAGTGAACAGTCAGGCTGAGGTCTCAGTTTCTACTGCAGGGATAGATATACCAGTCAGTCAGATGGATCAGCAGAACACGTCAGGGATGGAGGAAATGATGCGTCAGATGCAAGAAAGTATGAAGCTCATGCAAGAGGACGCTGTCCGCCAAGCGGAATTTTCCAAGCAGCAGGCTGCAATCATGGCTCAGCAAGCCGAGCTCATCACTAGGTTGCAACAGCAAGCCGGAGCATCAGCCTCACATCAAGCTCCTCCTCCACCAAGGGTTCCGATACCCGAGGAGACAACCAAATGTCCAGGCAGATACGGGCATTCCGACAGGCCAGCTCCGCCCCCGGTTCTACCCCAGCTATCTAAAACACCCACGAACCTACCAGACTCCCCCTTTGAGTTCGAGACGGACCCCACAACATTGAAAGTGAGCAGGCTTGAGAAATTGTTCAAAAAGTCTCAGGGGTCCCACTCTATTCCTGATATAGAGGATGGTTGTACCGATTTAGTGGTGACATTACCGGATCGGTTCAAGATGCCATATATCGATCGATTCGATGGCTCTGAAGACCCAATGGTGCACCTCCAATTGTTTTCTGATATCTTGAGGCCAATGAGTTTGACCACAGCCCAGAAATTGTCACTGTTCGGCCGAACCCTGTCTGGGATAGCCGCAATCTGGTATGCGAAATTGGAGAGCTCCGTGAAACAAAACTGGGAAGAGCTGGCTAAGGCCTTTATTGCTCAATACTCCTATAACACACAGATCGAGGTCACAACTCGTGATCTCAAAGTCACCCGCCAAGAACCAAAGGAGGGTTTCTCAGAATTCGTGACGAGATGGAGAGCAAAGGCCTCAATGATGACTACAAGGCCTTCCGACAAAGATCAGATCAGGATGATTGTTCGGAATTTGCATGGCAAATTGCTGCAAAAGATGGTCGTTCTACCTCTGTTTACCTTTCCAGCCCTTTATGAAATGGAGGTTCAAATTGAGGATGCCATCAGACAAGGGATCTTTGCAGAAGATAATGAGCCTTTGAAGAGGAATGTTGCTCGCAGTTCCAATGCTACCACTGATGGTAGCACAGCTGCGAAATGCTCAGAAGTAGACACTATCACCACTTCCCTCAATGGCCAAGAACCAACCACTTCAACTCGGCCCCAAGCCCGAAAATTCCATCCTCTTTACATGAGTCTCTCTCAAGCTTTGAAAAAGCTGCGAGAAGAAGGGCACCTAGAACTTCTAGAACCCCAACCCCTTCCAAACCCTCTTCCGCCAAGATATGACCCAGCTAAATACTGTGCCTACCATCAACAGCACGGTCATGATACAAACCGTTGCATCTGCCTCCGTCATAAGATTCAGGATCTTATTGATGAAGAGACCCTAGCTCCACCAAAAGGACCTCAGGTTAGTACTGACTCATCACCTCCCCACCTCAACCTCAACCATACACTACCATCCACCTTCGACCCCAGCATATACATCACCCCGGCCCATCTACCCAAGCCTAAGGTGTTCATTCCAGAAAGCATGGACTTATGCATGATGGATGCACCTGGACTCCAATCATCTCAAACCCGTGAGCCCACTACTTCTGAGCTAAAGAGAATGATCGAAGATCTTCAAAGAGCTGTGACAGATCTAGCCTTCAAGACATTGGCTCCATCATTGACCACAACACATGCTAGGAGTTTCACAATAAAAGGCTCCCCAGTCTTGGGGCGGGCTGTATTTGAGGAATGCCAACCCCTTGGCAAGGTGGAGACGAGTGGAAAGAACAAGATAGGGGCGGACAGGGATCCCCATGAACATCTTCTGTTGGCTGTTGAGGCTTTGAAAGCCGAGGGACTGAAGAAAGAGCGAGTGCTCGCAGTTGTTGCAAAGATTGGGGATGGCACTTTTGCCACTCAGAATGAAAGCAGTTTGAATCAAGGGGCAAGCCGGAAGAAGGGTCGTTGTATCAGAAACGTTCCTTTCAGCTATAATCCTGCACTCAGAAGAGATCAACAAACCCAGTTGGCGCCCATCAATCCCGTTGATGGTGTATCCAGTAAAAATCCACATTTGAAGTACCAACCCCGAGGTCAGAGGGTCTTCCATGCCCTCCACATGCCTTTGTCCAAAGCTTTCCAAATCCTTGTTGGACAAGGCCATCTCAAACCCCTTGAGCCTCGGCTTCTCCCGAATCCTCTTCTGGCTACGCATGATGCCACCCAGTACTGTGCCTTCCATCAGCAAACTGGCCATACTACCGACAACTGCTTCCGTCTTCACCATGAAGTATAGGATCTGTTTGACAACGGGGTTGTCCTCCCGCCAAGCTCTGCAAAGTCTATCGGCACTGGATTGGTGAACTTGGGGGATAATGTGAGCATGTGATCGGGGGATGAACCACCTGCGGGCGGCGCTCGATTAACTCCAGATATGGTGGATGGCATGCACTATTTTGAGCATTTGCGAATGCTAGCTTTTGTGCTTTCTGACTTGGGTATTGGGTCAGTCTTGTTGGTTTGTTTTGAGTCTGTCTTTTTGTTTTGAGTCGGTCTCTTTTGTTTTAGGTCTGTCTTGTTGTATCGAGTCAGTCCTGTTGTATAGGAGTCGGGTGATTCCGGGGGGTGTTACCTCGGGCGTCACCATTTTGTTTTGTGTTTGTCTTTTCATTTTGTTTTGAGTCTATTTCTGCCTTGGAGCCAGTAATGCCAACAGATTTGAATGAACAACAGTAATTTTCACATCCTTGTGCTCGCTCCTGCCTTGTGCCAGTTGTGCCAGAAGTTCTGAATGAAATGGCAGTGCTTTTCGCCTACTTTTCTGTGCCTCGAACTCATTGCATTGACCTAAGTTTTTCAAAACTTTTTTTGGACACTGCGGTAAAAACGAAGAGGAAGGAATTCCTCGGTTTTGCAAAATTTTGATCAATTGAGAGAAAGAGAGGCATGCTAAGCCCTTAATGAATGAAATCATGCTTGTTAGTGTGAGTATTGGGAAGATCCTGGCTTGATCCAGATTGGTTCCGCACTGTCTTCGGCGCGAGCGATTTGTCGCTTCTTAAAAGATTTCAAAAAATGTTTTTGCGCAGTCTTCGCAAGACCTGTGTGGAATCGCTCTTGAGATTGTGCAGCCTAGGATCGCTCTCAGCCTCGAGACTCGACCCCTCTGCTTTCGAACCTTGAACTTAGATTCAGAACGTTCAACGGTCAACTACAATGTGAGGCCTGAATGGCCAGATTCGAAGCAGCCCATGAATTAGTGGCAAGAAAATCGGATCAAGAAGACCAGATGTCACCAAAAACAGCTTGCAAAGCTAGATCGGAAGCACCCTTCGAACTAGGGGCAAAGATGTCAGATGTGCTCGAAGAGCCGAAGATGAGTCCTCTTGCAAATCAACAGCCACTCTCCTGGATACGGATGACTTCAAAAATCTACAACCATTTGGCATGGACCAAGCTACACTTTTACCCTTTGAGAGCTCCGCTGGGTCGAAAACCTAGAAGGGCGACCCAGGCAAAAGTTAGAGCGAGACAAAAAATCTATATATACAAAAATGCAAAAAGAAAAGAAAAGAAAAATGCAAAAAAAAAAGAAGAAGAAAAAGGAATGAAAAGATATAAAAAAAAAGAAAGAGAAAGAAGAACAAAGCTCGCAAGGTCGAAAACCCGCGACGGGCGCCTTGGCAAAAGTTAGAGCCTAAAAAGGAGAGGTTAATACCCGAGTGTACCTTAACCCTGAACTACGTAAGGCTTGATTCCCATCTTTGGGATACGTAGGCAACTTCATCCTGAAGTCCAGCCGTAAAAGACTTCAATTTGATTGTGCCCATGTAATGGTTTTGTTCATCTTCGCCTTCTCTGTATCCGAGAATTTGGTTGTGTTCGTCACTTTGAGGACTGACTACAATGCGCTGCGGTGCCATTCAAACAAGGGGCAACTTTCTGTTGCCATTCAATGCGCCGCGGTGCCGTTCAAACAAGGGGCAACTTTCCGTTGCCGTGCAGCTCTCTTCAAGCAAGGGGCAATTTTCCTTCGGATCTGAGGTTGTGCATCTCGAGAGTGGGTTCTATGCTTGTTGAGCAGTGGCCAATTGCAAAAAAAAAAATAGTTTTTGAGAATTTTTACTGAGGTTGACTAATCTTCTCGAAACGTGTTCCATTTTTCAAAACTGGACCATTTCTTGGACCCAAAAAAAGGAAAATTTTCAGTACTTATAGCCTGATTTGCATGATTTTAAATCAGAAAATTGAACAAGCATGTTAATCTAACTCTCATTTTGGTCAAAATTGTTTTAGTAGAAAGCCAAAAACAAAAAAAATGGTCGAAATAATGAACTAGGGGCACAGTTGCGTCAAGTGTTTTGTCTTTTCCCCATTGTCAACATACTTGCCAGAGAGGGCACCATACTTGCCAAGAAGGACACTCTACCTGCCAGAAAAGGGCACAACTGAAGCTAACAGCAAAAGGGCAGAAATTTCTCACATCCTCCAAGCAATGAGGTATCAAGCCAAGTGCGAAGCACAACTGGAATGGGGCAGATATTCCACTCCCTCATCTGGACAGATCTGATCACGTCCAAACTCCCCAGCAGAGCATCGTCGACCGATGTTAGCTGCAGATTTGCTACACACCCAGTTGTAGCGCAACCCTTCTATAGGACGAATTCACTAGCTGTGAACGGAAGAAAGAGAATCTAGCAGCATGCTAGGGGGCAAGAGCCCGCAACTTCCTGTTTATCCATCAACCACCCAGGGGAGGGATTGAAAAATGAGAGATTGAAGAATAGAGAGATGTGCGATGAGATAAAAAGTGAGAAAAGGGCTTTTTCAGAAAACAAGAGATTGAGTGCCAGAGTGATGTGAGAATCACAAATGAGAAAGCGTGGGAAACACTACCCGGTGAAACAGGCTCCCTGTGCACGTCTGAGTGTCGTGTCTTTTTGTTTTATCTCGATTCTTGTTTTGAGTCGTTTCGAGTGTTACTCGATGTGTCTAGGTTGTGTGCCTTTTATTTCCTTGTTGAGTCGTTTTGCTGTGTTCAGTCATAGGCTCAATACCTGGTCGAAAACTCATCTCTAAATTTCAAAAATAAAAATCGTTTTGTGCTCAGAGTGCCGTGTCGTTCTCCATATTTGTGCAAATCAGGATTGGTTCTTTCATAAAGCCGTGGGGTTCAACCCAGGTCATGTGAAAACAGTAAAACCAGGACCCATCTGAAGCTATGAAAGTTCCGGGCTACAAAGCAAAAGAAAAGAGGGAAAATGTCGGGCATCTGAGATTGTTTCAACTTCTGCAAGTTCCGTCATTGCTTCCGTATGTTCAGAATGAGTAGTGTCTTCTATGAGCTGTGTGCCGAATAAACAAAATACTGTGTTATGGGCTGTGAGTTCAGAATGAGTTGTGTTCAGAACGGACCGTGTGTTCAGAATCAGCAGTGTCCTGCGTGAGCCGTATGTTCCAAAATAAGCAGAATATTGTGTTATGAGCTGCGTGTTCAGAATAAGCAGTATGCCGATACGAGCTGTGTGTTCAAAGTGAACAGAATACTGTGTTGACTGTTTCACTGTTTCAAGCCAGAATGGCGATCAGAAGTGCTCTCCCTGAGTACCATTCCCCGTCAGAGTAAAGCGGTTTACCGCCACTCACTCCATGAGGTGCTTTCTAAAGTGCCGCTTTATTTGTTTATTGCATTCCTTAAACATCACGTTCCGCATTGCTTGCAACATGTATCGTATCATCGCACTTATTGCATTTATTTGCATCTTGTGTTGTCTCTTATTGTTTATCCTTTTACGCTTAACAGCATTTAGGATCGTTGTCCCCCGGGACTTAACTTAGGTTGCGTGGAACGCGCTCCCGAGTTGTTTACCTCTTTCCATGATTTCAGCGTGGTTAGAGTTTGGTTCTTCCTTACGCGATTTCAGCGTGTTTGGAATTTATCTCAGGTTGCGTTGTACGCGCACCTGGGCGGTTGTTTTCGGACCTCTTCTCACGATTTCAGCGTGGTTAGAGTGTTCCTTTCCTTACACGATTTCAACGTGTTTGGAATTTATCTCAGGATGCGTTGTGTACGCACCTGGGCGGTTGTTTTCAGGCCTCTTCTCAGGATTTCAGCGTGGTTAGAGTGTCCCGTTCCTTACGCGATTTCAGCGTGTTTGGAATTTATCTCAAGTTGCGTTGTGTACGCACCTGGGCGGTTGTTTTCAGGCCTCTTCTCACGATTTCAGCGTGGTTAGAGTGTTCTTTTCCTCACACGATTTCAGCGTATTTGGAATTTATCTCAGGTTGCGTTGTACGCGCACCTGGGCGGTTGTTTTCGGACCTCTTCTCACGATTTCAGCGTGGTTAGAGTGTTCCATTCCTTACACGATTTCAGCGTGTTTGGAATTTATCTCAGCATGCGTTGTGTACGCACCTGGGCGGTTGTTTTCAGGCCTCTTCTCACGATTTCAGCGTGGTTAGAGTGTCCCGTTCCTTACGCGATTTCAGCGTGTTTGGAATTTATCTCAGGATGCGTTGTGTACGCACCTGGGCGGTTGTTTTCAGGCCTCTTCTAACGATTTCAGCGTGGTTAGAGTGTTCTTTTCCTCACATGATTTCAGCGTGTTTGGAATTTATCTCAGGTTGCGTTGTGTACGCACCTGGGCGGTTGTTTTCAGGCCTCTTCTCACGATTTCAGCGTGGTTAGAATGTCCCGTTCCTTACACGATTTCAGCGTGTTTGGATCCTTTCTCAGGTTGCGTTGTGCCCGCACTTGAGCGGTTGTATTCGGACCTCTTCTCACGATTTCAGCGTGGTTTGAGTGTCCCTTTCCTCCCACGATTTTAGCGTGGTTTGAGTGTCCCCTTCCTCACACGATTTCAGCGTGTTTGGAATTTATCTTAGGTTGCGTGGAACGCGCTTCTGATTAGTTTTCTTTGTTCTTCCTCCACTCACGAGTCCAGCATGGTTGGCGTGTGTTCACCCTTTGCATCTATTGTACTCTCTGTTGCATCGCATCTATTGTCTATTGCATCACCTCTATTATATCCATTCCATCGTATCTGTTCTATTGTCTGGTATGGGAGACCTTAAATCCTCCGGTCTAAGGAGACCTTAAATCCTGCATCATCATTCGCGCTGTTTTACGCATCATACTTGCATTTTACTTACATTTCATCGCATTGTCTTGTGCACTCTCCGATCTAGGAGACCTTAAATCCTCTAAAGGTGCAATTCCTTTGGTGTTTGTCGTACCCGAACGACTTTCGGTGGTCTGGTATAGCCACATGCCTGTGTTTGCGGTGAGTTCCTAGGAGACCAACTGAGACGGTGGAAACTAGAGTTCGAATGGCTTATGCCTAGAACGCAAAGGTTCGGGATTTCCGAGACTAAAGTCTGGTTTAAATACCCAGGGGTATATCCTCGGCTTGAAATCTATATGGCAGCCCCATAGATTGAGATAGCATCTGTATGCGCCTCAATTTTGGATACTGATCCAACATAGTCTGTCACCCTGTTGGAGAATAGGGAAAGCTACGACCATAGTCAGGGAGAAAAGTAGTACCTGCGGTTCAACCAAGAAGAAGCGAAAGATCCCCAGCAACATGAGGTAAGTCATTGCCAATTACCCCTGTAAGGTACCTTTACCTCTTAGCTATTACATTGCATTTTAGCCACTATATTACAGTGCATAGCATAAATCCTCAATTTTCAAACCGGCTTCGTGTAGCGTATAAGCCCAATTTTCATATCGGCTTCGCGTAGCGTATAAGCCCAATTTTCATACCGGCTTCGCGTAGCGTATAAGTCTAATTTTCAAACCGGCTTCGCGTAGCGTATAAGTCCAATCATCAAAATCTTCATGCATATCATTTTGCATCCTGCCCCTGAACTACGCTGGTTTGATTACTTGCAAAGGGATACGTAGGCAGCCTGCGGGCGCAACCATTTATTTATCTGTATTTTGTTTGTTTGTCCAAGTCTTCGGCCTTGTAAAAAATGGGTCATCTCTGGGCTTTGACATTCACTCCCGTCACTTCTTGACTTCCGAGTTCTGTCAAAGAGGGGCAACTGTAGACACCCCATTTTTGACCGCCCTTAAGACTTGGACACGACTGATGGTTTACATGGTGGAGAAAGATGTGCAGGGCAAAGGTTCAATTTCTTCGGCAAAGAGAGAGTCAAATCTCAACTTCATACCCCTGTTCTAGACCAAAATGATCTTGATCAAAAGATTTTACTCTTAAAACCCTCTCTTTCAAAACGTTTTTGAAATAAAGTTTTTACGATGTTCCGAGACTCGCATTTTGTCAAATGTTGCGCTTTTCGGTAAACCGAGCAAGGACAAAGTGGAAATGAATGAAAGAGAGATGAAATCTTTGAAAAATCTTTCAAAACACCTTACTTAGGGGTTTGGAGTTGAAGAAAAGAGGAGAAGAGGGAAGAAATCCAATTGGGGGAGAAAATGGGCATGAACCGTTAAGAAAGAGTCGAGCAGCCCTCGCCGAATCGGGCCTATTCATTTGCATACTTGGAATCAAGCTATGAGGCCATCACCGTTGGAAAGAAGACTTCCGGGGCTTCATTTTGCACTCAAGAATCTCCTAAAGCCAATTCCGGACGAGGGAGATATGGTTGATTGAAGTAGGGCATCACTCCTGTTGGACCGAATCTGCGCGGCTTCACCAAAAAGGGCATAACTTTTTCCACAGAAGGAATTTTAATGCAAGGTTTGTGCCATTGGAAATCTAACTTCCGGGGCTTCAATTTGGACCATTGAACAGCCACCATTGGACTTCCCTATCACTGACCGGCCACCTTTCTTTCCGGCAGACCCATTTTTTTGTCCTGAAAGTAGCAGGCCGGCCAGAAAATGTGGCAGGCCGGCCACCTAGCTGGTTGGATGACCTTTTTTGCCCTTTTGAGCTGGCCGACCATGATCCCCTCCCCAAGGGTGTTCCGGTTGTGCAATTTGTTTTCCTCCAGGCCCTGTACCCGAGGGTCAACCTTTGGGGGGGGGGAATTTGAATTTGATTTTCCCCCCCTTTCCTCCACTCCTTTGCCTATAAAACCAGCACCCTCAGCTGCATTTTGAGAGGTGACAAAAATTGTTTTAGAGCTCTTGCATTCAATCTCCCTCTCTCTCTACTCCAAGCCTCAAAACCCCTCAAGTCTTGCACCATTTCTACACCAACTCCTAGCCTATCAATCCACACTCCATTCCAGCAACTTGGAGGCTATTTTCAGAGCTTAGGAGCACCATTTCTTGGACCAAAAGCTGCTGGAAGTTTGGACTACAAGGGTGAGTCTCATTTCCCTCTTTTTTTGCCCTATCTTGCATGCAATCTTAGCCTTTGTTGCTTACATTTTTGGGCTCCGACCTGAACTGTAAATAGTCATATTTTGAGCTCCTTTTCATGTTTGATCAAGGACCTCTTGTTGTTTGAAATCTCCTACTACCACTTGCCTCTTTATCTCTCTTTTAGGCCTATTTTTGCATAGTATTTTAGGCTTATTTGTGAGCTGTTTTGGACTTCGTCATAAACTGTGAAGTGCCTGGTTTTCAGCCCCTCTTCAACTTTGTTGAAGGGCTCTTTTCCATTTGGGGCCAGCTGCTGACCGTTGTCTCTATTCTCTCTTTTAGGGCCATTTTTGCATGATAGATTAGCCCTACTTGTGTTCATTTTTGAGAGTTGTCATAAAGTGAAAAAGATCTTTTCTTAATCTCATCTTCAAGTTTGTTTAAGGTTCCATTTTTGTTTGAGGTCATATGCTTCCTTGTATACTTGATTGCCTCATCTTTTGAGCCTTACACCTAAGCTCTTGTTGCATGCTTTGTTTGGACTTCTAGCCACTGAAATCCAATGGATTTTCAGTGGCTAGTACACTGTTTTGAGCCTCCAAATCAGAGGGGGGTGACCCCCTCTCACCTTGATTTGTTTGATGGTCTTTCTGGCCTTCCAAAGAGGCCCTATCTTGCATGCTTCTTAGCCACTTTTCAGGGCCAATTTGGTGAGTTTTAGGACTACCATATTTGATTTCCAGAGTTTTTTATGCCATGCTTCATGTCTATCTTGTATGTGCTTAAGAATCCCTTGCATAGCTCTCCAAAGGAGCTCATCACTTTTGCATGCCATGGTTGCATATCAGTAGTTATTTGGGCCTATTTTCACATGTTTTATTCACTGATTTTTGCTGGTTTGGTGAGATTCCATATGCTTCATGCACTTGCCATGTAAACCATGTTAACTAGTCAAGATTGCATGCTATCTTAGTCCATCTTGCTAGCATTTTTCGGCCACACTTTGAACTAGAAAAGTTCATGTTTTGGGACTGCCTTGCTTCTGTCTTCATGCTTCATGATCAAATAATGCATGCTTTGTATAGCTATAAGTCATTCCATGTGCATAGTTTTGAGTTTCGGGGTTCATCTCATGCATCGGGTACCATGTTTCCATGTTTCGGGGCTGTTTAGCATCATATTTCAGTGCTGAAATTCATATGTTTGTATGCCATATTGCATCCCTTGCCATGCCTTGTTAGAGTGGCATTTTATGCCTTAGGTTCGGTCCTCGGTTTGCGTGCATGTGTGCACGCATCTCGAGTGTCTCATTTTCATCTTATGGCTACTGATGTGAGTGTGGCTGAGGTCCCCTCATGTTGGTGTAAGTCCATTGTGCATTGTGTATGCAATTTCAATTCATAGCATTGCGTATGTTAGGTTGTATGTTAGAGCATCGTGTATGCCATGTTACATCGCGCATTGTGTATGCTAGGTCGTATATTAGTTACATTCATGCATGTCATGCATATTGCATTGTGTTTGGGATAGGAGTTAGCCCGAGCACGGGAAACGAGGGACGTTTCGTACTTCGAGTGACGGAACGTGTCTCAATTCCCAGTCACTGACACTCCGGATTATCCATGATGGAGTCTTGGTCTCGTTGTGTTTTCATGTGCATTCATTCTATATTGAGTTGTGCAATTCGACTCCTCGGCCATCATGCATCGAGATGCGTGATTGGTGGCACGAGGATCGAGGCATGCATACATATGCGAAAATACATTGCCATACCCCTTTCTTGCTCTCTGTTGCAGCAAATCAAGAATCAGCAGCCTTCCGGAGTTAGGCACGCTTTCCAATAACAATTACAAACAGAGGCTAATTGGGGCATCGCAGTGGATTTTCGTGCCAAGCAGCCCGAACATGCATCATTCACCATCCGGAGCAGAGTTGAGGCAGTCCCTAGCCTGCATGTTTAATTACCGCTTTCCTTAGTTAATTTGTTAATTAATTAGGATTTTTGTACTTATTTGGACTCTACTATTTATTTGGGACTGTATATTATTTATTCGGACCCTCTGCGCGAGGGCAATGTTGTAGTAAGTGTGCGTGTGTGTGATGTATGTCTTCCAACCCCACGTCTTTCTCCCTTTTATTTATCAGCTTATGATGGTTAGATTATGGCATGTTTCAATTAGCATACAGTATGATAGCATGTTTGCATTCATTCATCTGTTTTGTATGCACCGGGCTCGGCGCATCATACTAACTGCATTGTATTTCAATTCCAAGTTGAATACATGTTAGCTGTAGCATTCCATATGCCATGTTTAGAATAGCCGAGCCTGCTATAGTTGCATCTTTGCATTTGTTGCATTAGGCATTTCTGTATAGTTAGGATCATGCATGGATTTCTAATTAGCTTCTGTTTTGGCTTGGAGTACTTGGTAAGTTTTATGCTTTAGCATCCTTGCATGTGTGTGAGTGACTGCCATGATAGCATGCTTACCATGAGGCTATGTGCTTATGTGATATATCTGCCTGAATGCCTGTGGATGAAGGTTGGGTTATTTGGATTGGAACAAATCATCGACTGTGAGTTTTAAGCCCACTAGATAGTGGCAAAATCATGTTTTCTTAAGCCCACCTGAGGGTGGCAAATCCACGTCTTAGCCTACTTGCGGGTAGCACCATCAAACCATTTTCAAACAAACAAACATGAAATGTTTTGTTCCAATTCAAGCGATCCAGTCTATACTTGTATGATGTGCGCATCACATAGTAAATCTAGGCTAATAACCGGAATAAGAACACAAAATGTTTTCAAAACTCGATATCATGGTTAGTAGAGGCCGATCTTTGATCGGGCGAGCGGGGGTGCTCACGAAGTGACCTTCCCCAATCGTACCCAAGTTCCCGAGCCGAGGCAACTTTGGTGATGACGGACACGTGGCCTTAGGCAACGAGTCAGGGTTTCCTAAATTTCCCCAAAAATAAAATATTTAGGTGGCGACTCTGTATCTGGCAAAGCAGTCCATGTTTGGCACTTCTTTCAAAAATCTGTTTTCTCAAAACGATTTGCTGGACTTGGACTCTTTGGTTCAGATTAAGAACCGTGACAACTTGAGTCTGAACTGTAGTGAGCCCAAGATGAATGGAACGGGGGCTCAACCCTCCTGGGGCGTTCAGGGACGTCTACACGGATAAGGTCTTTCCACCTTATAAGCCTCCACCTCCCCTACTCCAGCTGAGCGGAAGCAAGCCCAATTCCTGTTTGCGGCCTTCTCTCACTTGCCTTTCAGTGTTCTTGAGGACGAAGTCCCTCTCAAGAACCTTCGATGGGCTTGTGATATTCTGACTCGGGGTCATGTCCTCAATCCCCTCGCCCAAGCAGAGCTTCACATGTTTTTGGACCAACTTCCATCGTTTCTCTACTGGCATCGGGCCTCTATAGCCACCACTCAATCTTTGGACCAACTCTCGTCCCTTCGAGTTCATGCCCAATACGAAGCAGAGAACTTCATTGAAGAATTCGAAAACTTCAAGAATAAAGATTCTGTGTACTGGGATGACTCGGATATAGACGAGTTGGAACAAGGATTGAGAGAAACAGCATTTGAAATAAAGGCTGAAGAGCTCTTTATGAAGTGAGAGCACATCAACTTATGCAGCCAATCCTAGAAGAAATAGAGGATAGAATAAAGAAAGAACAGAAATTCATTGATCATAGTTGGACCAAATTTCACGATCTTGTTATTTATTCTATTCCCTACTTTTATGAGCTTGAATTTGTACCCAAAGAGGGCCGTTCAATGTAATTGCTTTTGCTTTAATACAACTAAGACTTTTTCTTCGTTTGGCATCGTTTGATCTTGTCTCCGTTTGTCTTTAAAAGCAAATTTAGGGCTTTGAACTAAACAATCTTATCCTTCAAATCTAGACTCAATCGTTTTAAATGAAACACTAAAAAAACCAATATGAACTTTTCCAATTTATGGAATATAGTTGACAGTTCTTGCTGATTTTCATTTAGAATCAGTGTTTCGAATTCAACAATCTTACCCCTTAAAGCTTATTTTAATCATAACCAACATATGGCCATGGTTAGTATGATCAATCAGTCTTAAATTGACCATTTTTGCTTCGAACAACAGTTCATGCTGTTTTAGTTCAAAAGACAATCTCTTTCTGTATATATACAAACCAACTATTGGTTTTGATGTTTTGAACACCAATTCCTATCCTTAAGGAGTCTCAAGTTTTGCTTCGAAGGACATTACTTTCATTAAGAAACCTAAAACAGGTCTTTAATCCCTTTGAAGTAAACAAATACTTGAGTATTCTTACATCTTTCAGTATGAAATGTGCTTCGAAGCCAGCTTCTCTATTTCGAAGCCGTTGTTATTTGACTTTTGGCACCAAAATCTGGTTTCGAAGCCAAATATTTTACTTCGAAGCTGGCATCAACATCTGGGATGTGTTTTTCCCTTCAAAAGTATCAATATTGAAAGAAACTCTTCGCATTCGTACTTTTAGTACTTAACGAATTACACGATATATTTTCCAGACACAAAGGCTTTTAAAACCCTTTTATTTCGTGCTCTGAAATCACTTGCTCACTCAACACACAAACCCTTTATCTCTACCGATCTTCCACTTCTCTCTACTCCCTTTCCCAACTTCGTCCTCTGAGAAAGCGTTCTATCAATGGCTTCTTCTTCATTGAAAGTGCCAGTCGTAGAGCGTGCGAGCCCGTCTGTAGCCCTGAAAAGGATCATTGATGCAGAATGTGAAAAGTACAAGGCTGGAGAGAAAAACGCCATCGACGGACGCATCTTCATCCCTCGTCGTCATGTGCAACAAGACTATGTGCTTGGGCCCATATTCAAGGAGATTCTTACTGAGCTTCCAGCTCTATATCCACGTCTAGAAGACCATTGTCTCCTTTATGAAGGTGGCCTTGACTGGAGGAACTGGAGGACGAACCGCCCCCACCAATGCTGGCCCACGGTGAGACCGGAGTGGCAAGAATGGTATGATCGGGTTGTCCCTGGTAGGACTCTAGACCTTCAAGAACTCTGCCTTCTCGACGCCCTCCGACTATCCAGGTTAACTATCTCAGAGGACCCTTTCTTAATTCCTGCTGCCCTGTGCTTTTGGAATTCTGCCTTTAATTTCTTTCAATTCAGATGTGAGATGATGGCCCCTACTGTTCTTGACATTTGTCATCTATTAGGATTATCCCCCATTGGAACCCCCATTGGACCAGATTATCCTGCGTAGCAGTCCCTTTTTCCCTCCCCTCTCTTAACTCATCCTATAGTGACTTCGTCAAGGTTGAGAATAGAAGGGTGGGTCCTGTGACTGATAGGGAATTCTTTTCTTTCCTACTATATTGGCTTTGCAAGTTCCTTTTCTGCACCTCCTCTCAAAGAATCATGCCTGAATTTGCCCCTCTTGCCAAAGCCCTTGTTTTACAGAAGAAGGTGGCTTTAGCTCCATACGTTCTAGGTCACGTATATAGAGCCTGTTCTCTTTTCTGTGAGAAACCCTTAGATGCCAATCAATGGGGGCCATTTTGGATTCTTCAGCTTTGGCTTTTTGCTTATTTCACTGAGTTACAATCCAAACGCCTTAAATTTTTTGAGCCAAACCCTCCTACTCATGGCATGAGGCTAGCCAATGCTTCATTTTATCTTTCTATCTTTGCTTTTTACTTCTCTTTCTTCCACCAACTTCTAGCTTCTCTTCCTTCTTACAGCTTTCATCCTTTCGAACCCAGTACCATTGGCCCATCTTGGTTGAAGAATTTCCTAAGCGATAGGTTCTGTGCTTTACCTACTCACAAAGATATGGGCTTCTATTATGATCCCTAGAGAATTATTCATTGGGATCATGAACCCCAGAGCTTACAAATGCATTGCCGAGCCCTATTGTCCTGCTCAATTTGCTAGACAATTTGGCTTCTCACAAGGGGTCCCAATACCTCTCTGTAGTAACACCAATCTGAGTCTTACTAGCAGCGATTTGAAAGTTCGAAGGTCCAGACTAGAAGAGGCAACTTCTAAGTTTATACAGGACTTGATCGATTTTAAGTATATCCCTTTCCTTTCTCAAGGTAACCTGTTGAAGAGGTACCAAAACTGGTGAGTGACCAATATGGAAGTATACTTGGCCATTTCTCCTCAAGACCTACTAATGGTGTTGGATGTGCCCAAGCCCAAAGGAGCTGGAGTTGTTACTTCTTCCACTGTTCTTACCACTTCAGTTCCTGTACCTGCCACCCCACAGTCTGCTCATGCTGCCTCAACTCCTCCTAGAGTTACTCAGGCTGCCTCGAAGAAAGGTATATACCCTTGTTTCTTCTCCTTTTGCCTTCTTTATAATGCTTTTAGCCTTATCTTTAGTTCTTCTTTTGTGAAGGTGGTACGGGTGCCTCACAAGGAGATTCTCCTCAGAAGACCCAAGCTCTAAATCTTCTCAAAAGCAAACAGCAACAAAAGAAAATGAGACTTTTACTTGAGCCTGAAAAAGAAGCACCTGAGGTTCAAGCAGAAGAAGAAGAAGAAGAAGAGGCAAATCAAGAGCAGGAGTCACCCTTGAAAAGAAGAAAAAAAGTGACCGTCCCTTCTTCTGACTTGGTTCAAGATCCCACTCATGAGACAACTGCCAGAGTAGTAGAAGAGGAACTCACTTCTGAAGAATCCGAATCCCAGATTGAAGAGAGAGAAATTGAGAAAGAGCAGGCAATACCAGTACAGAGAAAAAAGATGACTGTCTCTCCTTTTGATTTGGCCAAAGACCCTATTCATGATGCAACTGCCAAGGCAGTAGAGCAGGAACATTCTAAGGCCGTAATTGTTTTTGAAAGAGCTGAGAAGAGACGGCAGCAGCAATTCTTAAGAGATGAAGCAGCTGCTGCTGAGGCAATCCAAAGGGAAACTGCAAGAAGGCAACATATTGTTGAGCACTATTCCCTTCGTAGCTCTCCTATTATTGCTATCACTTCTGAAACAAGTAACTTCTTTCAAGCCTCTACTGTTTTTCCTTGTCAAATTTTTGGTATTGAGACTTGACATTACTTTGTACTTCTTCTTTTGCAACAACAACTACTGAGCCTATTCTTCCAATAAGGACTCCCTCAGTTGAAGTTGATCAACTGCAAAATGTGAGATCCATTCAGATAATACTTCCACTTCCTAGACCTACATTCTCTGTACCCTCCTTGAGGCCAAGTATTCCTGCTTTTCTTTCTTTTGGCTTAAATCCATACCTCCCTTACTTGTCTTTTGACCTATCTCAATTTAATTCTCTTTCGAGCCTTGCTCTTCCTTCTCCTCCTAAGGAAATTCCAGCTATTACCTTCTCTTCGATGGTAGCTGATTCCCTTATAAAGGGTGCTGGCAGCTCTCCAACTCATAGTTTATTACCTTTGCCTAGTTCCAGTTCTTCTTCCCTTGATTTATTGGTGGCTAGAACCATAGAGACTGCTGAAGATGCTCCACCCATTTCTCCTATCCCTATGCAGTCCTTTGGGCCTTCCACCAAAGCCCTTTCTGCCCCCTTCATGTCCATGGATGAGGTAGACATTTTTGAAGCAAGACTAGCTAGTCTCTTCGACCTACCTTCTACCTCTCCAATGGCTAGTGATGAGACTGAGCCATTAGTTTTGGCTGATTCCTTGCTAGAAATTTTTGAGAGCTCTTCCTCCAGTAGTAAGCCTTCTTCACCTCTGATAGACTTGGACAACTGCCTGGAGCTATTGACATCTTTTTCGAGGATTCCCTTCGAGGCCTTAGAGAGACCTATAATAAGAAATGGCTTCCTTCAGTGCTGCAAGATTGTTGAGCAATCTGGCATGACTGTCTCAAGTCATTTATCTCAGGCAGCAGCCACTATTGACTTCTATATCAACATTTGCCATGCTGCCAAGGCTGCAGAGGAGAAATTGGTTAAAGATCAGAGCTTTGTTTCCACAGTGCATACTGAAGTATCAGAACTAAAGGAACAACATTCTTCTGTCTCCCACTTTCGAACTCAACTACTGGAGAAGAAAGCTCAACTTGAGGAGGAGCTATCTACAGTGAACCAGGCCTTAATTCGAACTGACACCAAACTGCAGATCACCAACCAAGGACTGGCTGACCAAAAGTAGGAAATGACCACAGCCATCCAGTTGTTCTTATCATTTAAGAATAGAACATCCATTGTAAAAGAACAACTGAGACATTGTAATGATTTCTGGGCCAATTTATGGCAGAATGTATTCAACTCTTTATGAAGAACAAATTCTTATTTATCATTTGAGTATTCTTATGTTCTTGTACTTTTATTTTATTCCTTGTGTTTCCCAAATAGTTGGAAAATAAGGCTTCAAATATCTGTCATTAATCCTTTTGGGATGTATGTATCCATTCAAATTTCTCAAATGGTATGCTCCAAAAGGCAGGACTCTATGAATTTGATATGGTCCTTCCCAATTAGGTGACCATTTGCCAAACTTATGGCTTTTAATCCCTATTGGGAGTATTGTCTTCCATACCAAATCACCTTCATCAAAGCCAATGTATTTGACTTTTTTATTAAGTTTTTGGCTGCTTTCTTCTTTTGAAAAAGAATGCTATTTAATGCCAGAATTCTAGCTTCATCTATGCTTTCTAATTCCAAGCACATACTCTGATGGTATTGCTCAGGATCTAACTGGTCTTGGCATCTTACCCTCAAGGACTTAACATTAATTTCCACAGGTAACACTGCATCATGCCCATATACTAAGGCATAAGGAGTGACTCCTGTGCTTGACCTTGGGGAAGTTCTATAAGCCCACAATACATCCAACAATAAGTTATGCCAATCCCTAGGATTGTCTTCCACAACCTTTTGTATTCCTTTTTTCAAGGACTTATTGGATGATTCAGCTTGACCATTGGCTTGTGCATAATAGGGGGTGGAATTAACAAGGCTAATTCCAAACTCTGCCACAAAAGACTTTACCATTTCCCATCAAATACAGTCCCATTATCAACAGTTATAGTCTGTGGGATACCAAATCTATGGATTAAATCTTTAATGAATCCAATGACCTCAGTTGGTCTACAGCCTTGTATGGCTTAGCTTCGACCCACTTAGTGAAGTAATCAGTGGCCACTAAAATGAAACAATGATGCTTCGAAGAAGGTGGGTGTATTTTCCCCATCATATCCATGGCCCATCCTCTAAATGGCCAAGGCTTCACTACTGCATGCAGGTCAGTTATGGGCACATGCCTTATTGTGCCATGCTTTTGACATGCCTGGCAACCTTTTGCATATTCTATGCAGTCTTTAAGGATAGTTGGCCAATAGTAGGAATGCCTTCGAAGCAACCATCTCATTTTCCCCAGGCTGATGAGCACCACAGATGCCTTCATGAACCTCAGCCATAGCTGTTAATGCTTCTTTTGGGCCTAAACATTCCAGCAATAAACCATCTCCCTCTTTTGTAGAGAGCATTACCATACATCATGTATTGCATAGATTGCAATTTAATTTTTCTGCTGGCCTTCGAAGATGGGCCAGCCAAGTACTGCATTATTGGATGCCTCCAATCTTGTTCTTGTAAGTCATTATGGTTGACTTCCAGGACCACATTCCTTTTATTCAAGGGTGGTATTAATTTCTGATATGTTGTTTGGCTTATGTCCCTTTGAGCATTATCCCTTCTCTTGAAATTCGAAGCTTTCTGAGCCACATCATTAGCTCTATTATTCAAGAATCTTGGGACATGAGTTACATTTGCTATTTGAAATTGAGAAAGCAGATGTAATGCAACAACATAGTATGGCAACATGCTTATACTTTGACATTTGAAAATCCCTTTCACTTGGTTAACCACCAATTGAGAATCTCCAAATATGTCAACTGCATGAACTTGTAATCCAATAAGAATTTCCAGTCCCACTATTAAGGCTTCATATTCAGCTTGATTATTAGAACAAGTAATTTCATCCACTCTGAAACCATGTGTGGTTTCTACTCCTTGTGGTGACTTAATCACTATACCAATTCCAATTAGGCCATTGGCTTTTGATCCATCGAACCACATTTGCCATGGCTCAACACTAGCCATACCAAGTTCCATTATCTCTTGGCTTTCTGTTTGAGATGGATGGTCTGCCAAAAAATTAGCTAAAACTTGTCCTTTTACTGCCTTTTGGGGAACATATTCTAAATGAAATTCTGATAAGGCTAGTATCCATTTGCCAATTCTTCCCCTCAACATAGGTCTAGATAACATATACTTAACCAAATCTGTGGTTGCAATTACCAAGACAGTTGTAGGCAAAAGATAGTATCTTAATTTCATTGCAGCAAAATACAATGCAAGGCACAGCTTTTCTACAGCTGAGTATTTACATTCACAAGAATTTAAAAACCTACTAAGGTAATAAACAGCTTGCTCCTTGCCTTCTTCATTGTCTTGGGCTAAGAAAGCTCCCAATGAATCTTCTGCTGCAGCTATGTACAACTTCAAGGGCTTATCACCCTTTGGTGGCATCAGCACTGGAGGGTTGGCCAAGTAGGCTTTGATTCCTTCGAAAGCAATTTGATGCTCTGCTGTCCACACAAATTCCTCTTCATCTTTTAGCCTTAAAAGGAAGAAAATACTTTAGTTTTCCCTGCAGTTAGAAATGAATCTTCGAAGAAAATTAACCTGTCCAAGGAACTTTTGTAATTCTTTCTTACTTGATGGAGGTCTGGCTTCAATGATGGCTTTGGCTTTATTCTGGTCAATCTGTATTCCTTTCTTGTGTACTACATAGCCCAAGAAGTTTCCAGATGATACGCCAAAAGCACACTTAAGAGGATTGAGTTTCAACTTGAACTTTCTCATTCTTTCAAAAGCTGCTTCTAAGTGAAACAGATGCTCCTCCATGGATTGGGATTTAACTACAATGTCATCAATATAACACTCTAAATACCCTCCAATGAGGTCATGAAAGATAGTGTTCATAGCCCTCTGATATGTAGCCCCAGCATTCTTCAGGCCAAATGGCATTTTAACCCATTCGAAGGTGCCAATATTCCCAGGACATCTGAATGCTGTCTTGTGGACATCCTCCTCTGCAATGCAGATTTGGTTATAACCAGAGTGCCCATCCATCATTGATAAAATTTGATGCCCTGCTGAACTGTCTACCAACAAATCACTATAGGCATAGGATACTCATCTTTTGGAGTTGCTAGATTTAATTTCTGAAATCAATGCATACCCTCATTTTACCATTCTTCTTAACTACAGGCACAATATTGGATAGCCATTCAACATACCTGGCTGTCCTAATAAAGCCTGCCTTGAGTAGTCTAAGAATTTCCTCTTAACTTTCTGAATCACTTCTGGACTCATTCTTCTTGGTTTTTGCTTGTATGGCTTGAAATTAGGCCTCATAGGGAGCCTATGTTCTACTAATGACCTATCCAATCCTGGTAGTTCATTATAAGACCATGCAAAACAATCTTTATATTTCTTCAGAACAACCAACAACTGGTCCCTGTCAAGAGCATTCAACCAAGCACTTATATAGGTGGGCTTGTGTATAGAACCTTCCCCTAAATTTACTTCTTCTAAGGGGTCTTGTGTCTGAGAACTTACTGAAGCTTCTTCTTTGATTCCTTCCTTCGAAGCAATCTTCTTGCTTTGTTCTGCTCCCAGGTTCTTTAATTCAACATCTTTACCCTCCTCCTCATAGACAAAGTCTGTCCAAGGCTTCTTCTTCCTGTATCTCCTGGACTTTTGTTTCAATGTCCAATGCACAGTATTTATCAAGGGCCAAAACTCTGGCCTGTTGCTGCTCCTGCTTGCAGCCAATTATCATGGCTTCTTTCTCTTGCTCTGCACTTTCTGGACTATTGATTTTACATCCAATGTTGAGAACTTAATTAGAGCCAAAGACTTGGCTTCTAGCTTCATCTCTTTGCCTACAACCAGGCATCATTGTCATCCTTAACGACAACCTCTTCATCAGCACTCTCCTGGACTAAGTGCTTCAGGTGTGTCACTTCCTCATCAGCCGTCACTTCGGCTGAGCCATCAGGTTTCCTCAGTATACTGAGTGGTGTCACTCCCTCAATATACAATTTGGCCTCTGCGAAGTCTGCACAGGCTATGAAGGGTTGAGGATCTGCATCAATTTCCTCTGTCTCTCCATTGCCCAAGGCCATCATTATTTTCTGATGCAAAGAGGAAGGCACACATTTGTTAGTGTGGATCCAATCTCTACCAAGTAAAGCATTGTACTTAGCATTGCTGTCGATAACGAAGAATGCCGTCATGCAGTCCCTGGTTCCTACACTCAAGTTGATGGGCAGAATTCCCTGAGCCATCTGTTTGTCTCCAGCGAAGCCAGCAATGGTTGTGCTGGTTGGGATTAACCTAGGTTCCTTTTCCCTAGTTTCTTCAAGGAAGATTTCGGTAGTAAGTTAACTGCTGCCCCATTATCCACCAAGACTCGGTTCAATTGTATCCCATCGAAGAAGGCCTTGATATAAAGGCTTGACATGCTGTGTCATAGAGTTCGAGGGATACTCAAAAGGATATGAGAGGTTAATACTCACCTCTTCTTCACTCTCATATTCAGTTTCCATTGGGGTAGCCATTCCGGATTCATCTTGCACCATACTCACTTGTGAGTCTTCACTAGAGACTGGAATTGGGTCAATTTCTTGCCCCTCTTGGTTCTCATCTCCAGCTTGGAATTCATGCGGTAGTATGTGTACCATATTCACTGACACTGAGCCAAATTGGATGGCTGGCTGTGCCTGTTTCTCCTCTTGGCCACCTTGTTCAGTTACTTCAGAAGCATCCTCCATGCTGCATTCTGGCACTTCATTACTAACAGACTCCTTCGAATG
Source organism: Camellia japonica (assembly GCA_030407325.1). Classification (NCBI taxonomy): domain Eukaryota; kingdom Viridiplantae; phylum Streptophyta; class Magnoliopsida; order Ericales; family Theaceae; genus Camellia; species Camellia japonica. The sequence continues at coordinate 27,134,200 of JAPPVO010000019.1, forward strand.
GTCTTTTCCGACTGGCTTTTCAACCAAAAATGTTTGTTCAGCCATGAAGGCTTCGAACATTTCTTCCTCAACCAATCCTTTCTTTTGGCCTAGGCCAACTTCTTCTTCTGTCTCGCTATCACTCTCCATCAAAGCCTTCTCCAATCCTGCTAAACTGGACTTCTCTCTGGCTTTTAGTTCAGAGTGAACTTTGGCCAACTGTTCTCTGCTGCAGCCCATTTTGCCTTGTAGAGTTGGTTTTGGAGTATGGTCTGACTTTGGATTCTTCTTTCCTTCTGTCTGGACCAATGAAGAGCTCTCTCCACTTTCTTTCAGGTCTTTCTGGTACTGAGTGTACCTACGCTGAATCTTCCTCCTTTGTGATCTCGAAATTACTGGGACCATATCTGGTTCCTTTGTTTTTGGGTGTTTAAGCAATACCCAATTGTTTGGGGCCACCAAAGGAGGTTTGACCATCCTACCTTGGTTTCCAACAACATCTCTTTGGGTAGATACTCCCTAGGTTTGTTCTGCATCACAAACCAATCTGGAACTCCAGGTACCCACGAACTTACTGACCCAGATGTTGAACTGTTCCTTTCTTCCTTCGAAGCCAACTTCAAAGCTGGCTGTAAAGGCCACTGCTTGGTTCTGACTTCATGTTTTGGGCCTAACTCAGGCCTTTGATGAAGGGGGCCACTTTCTGTCCTACATGAGGCTGGTCTAGGGGGCCAATCTCTGCTTTGATCCCATGAATTGAAACCTTCTCCAGTCTCTTTTTAGATTGACTGCTCTCCATTCTGCAGTAATTAGGTGGCCTGGACTCATATAAAGGTATCTTGCCTTTAGAATGCATTCTATCGGCTGTTGGCTCAACCATTAATGGCTTGCCTACCACTAGTTGGATATGGCCTTTTGTTATAAGCATTGGTTGGTTTAGGACGTCTCTGCACATCCTGTAATATTGCTTCCCATCAATTGGAAGCCCTTTCAACCACTTATACTCAGTCTGCACCTGGGACACATCCTTTGCATTACAGCTGCCTCTAAGAATCGTCATCCAGTGCTTCTTCATCAGAGTCTTCCCTCTGGTGTGAGAAACCTTGTCCAATAGCTGGTAGATTTCCAGTGTCTTTCTTGATAGTTGTCATGTTGGCAACATGCATCTGCACATTGACTTCTTCCAATTCTTTCATGGACAAATTTTAGAAGGCATAATGACATTGGCTGCCACCTCTCCAATTTCTGGAAATAGATTACTGTCGATCCCCATGGTCTTTTCTGCTTTAGCTGGGAGTTTTAAGCTTCCTTTCCGAATTTGTTCTTGGATCCTGTCTCGAAAAACAATACAGTTTTTAGTCGAGTGAGACCAAGAGTTATGCCATTTACAATATACTTTTCCTTTAAGTTCATCTGGAGATGGAATTTTGACTCCTTTTGGTAACTTAAGGAAGTTGGCCGCAAGCAAATGATCAAAAATGTCATCTGCCTTAGTTAAATCGAAAGAGTATTTCCTATGAAGGTCTTTCTTTTTAAACTGCTGGTCAATTGTTGTATCCTTATGAATTAATGCTTCACAGATCACAGGTTCTTTCCCCACAATCTCTGCTGCATCAATCTCATAATTAGGATCTCTATAATATGTCTTGTACGATGCATTATTTCGATCTTGTTCCTCCTCTAGTAATGCTTCGTACCTAGACACCTTATAAGTCAGTTCTACTAAGTCTCTAAACTCAGTTGAGTCAAACTTCTTTCGAAGCCTAAACTCTAAGCCATTTTGAGCCAATCCCACGAATTCTGGCTCTAGTATGATGACTCTACATTTATTTCGACCCTTTTTAAATCTGGCAATAAACTGGGTAGCCTTCTCATCAGGCCTTTGATTCAATCTTGCCAAGTCTGCCATGGAAACCTCTGGCTCCGATTGGAAGAATTGGGCATGAAATGCCTCTTCCATTTGTTGCCAGTTTGGATAGAGCCAGGTGTAAGGTTAATATACCATACAAATGCTCCCCCAGTTAAGGAATTTGGGAATAACCTTAACTTCATATAGTCATTATTAGTAAATTCACCGCATTGAGCAGCAAACCTAGCAATATGCTCCACTGTTGATTGGTTTCCATTCCCATAAAAAAGGGCAAAATCTAGTATCTTGAAACCTCTTGGGTATTCATGTACCCTATCTACCCATTCTAGGTATGGTTTCCTGTACACAGGAGTCTGGACCCCCCATGCCATCAGTCCACACATCTTTCTAACAATGTCAGCAATTTGGTCCCTAGGGACCATATTTTGTGCCTGCTGAACCACTATTGGAAGGACAAACACAGGATTTGGGACTGGTTGTCTATGTGGTGCATGTTGCTGTTGGGGGTGTGGGTAACCCCTTTGAGCCTGTCCTGCGAAAGGACCTGCGAAAGGTGCTGGAACAGGTGTTGTGTCTCTTCCATTTGTAGGAAAACCTTCCAACCCCCCGGGTATAAATTCGAATAAGGGATTAATGAACCCCCTCGTGCCAGGTATGGCTTCGAACATGGGATTTGGAATCATTCTTATGCCATTTTCTTGTACTGGGCCAGATCCACCAATTTGCATGGCTTCATTGTTAAGCACTGAGACATTTTGACCTACCATAGGCCTCGAAATAGGTTCGTACCAAGACTGAGGTGATGGTCTTTCATAGTTTTGATTACTAGTTTGACCATTAGAATGTCCATTAATTTGCATAGACTGTTTATCTCTAGCCAATCTTTGCTGAGGGACATTTGAGATTTCCTCCATGTGTCTTTTATTGTTGGTTGGTGGTATTCATTCGATCCAAAAAGGATGTTGCCCATCTCTCCATTGTGTTCATTAATTGCTGTCCCATAGCATCTACTAGGCCACCCCATGGATTTATTGGCTGAGTAGATGGAACAGTGGATGGTCCAATTCCTTGGTCTTGTTCAATATTATGAACATGTGGTACTTGTTCCGAAGTGCTGGTCTGTTCGACCATAGGTTCTGATAAAATGGGAGTTTCCACAGGATGTTTTATCACATTATCCTCTGGATTAGGTATCTCTACCTCTCCTTCTACGCCTTCTTCCAAGCATTCATTTTCTCTTTGTCTTCTACGTCTAGCCATTTCAATTAGTCCCACCGAGCGTGCCAAAAATATATGTTGGCTTTTTGGCTTTCGAAGGTTATTTTTGTAATTGCGAGCGTGCCAGTAAGGATCAATCAGTCTTTACAGAAAATTAATTGCCAACCAATTATCAGACGATTGTGTTTTAGTTCTTTCAGCCTCAATGAAGATGACTTTTACTGGTGGCTTGATTTAGTAGAATTAAGCAAGATAACAATTAAATAAAGAACAATTGAAGCATTTCATAAAAATGAAAACTTACAATGATCCAAACTCAGCCTCGTAGAGGTTTACAGCAACAATCTACTACTTGAAACTACTCCTACGAACGAAGTGCAGTGTAGGAATTTAAAGTACAGGAATGTAAAGAACAGGAAATGTAAGACTGAAAATGTAAAACTGGAAAGGAAAATAAGTAGAATAAGACTGGTTTTTTGGATCTGAGTCTGAAGGTCTTTTTCTGGGTCTTTTCTGCTATTTATACTTCTCAAGGATGACCATCGAACTGCATTTCCAACCGTCGAACTGCTCCTCCATGATCGCTGATCATATTGCCTTATAATTAGCTCCACTATGCTATCACTTGCAGTTAGGCTTCCCTCCTAAATTTGAATTTAAATGTGAGTAACCGTTGAAGCCATATCACCTTGCATCTCTTTGTTGATCCACTGCTACTCAGATCTCGTAATAACCAACACTAACTGTCACGTATACGATCAGGATCGAAGACTTGAATAGTCTTCCTGTATTACCCTTATTCTGCTACGCATCGAATTGTAATTGGCTTGTACAAAATATGTACCCAACAATGACACATCGCTAATGTGTGCATTTTCTATTTAAAAAAAAAAAAAAACACTAATAATTATAATCAATTAGACTAAATTTATACAAAATTATAAATTCATGATTAAAATTGAACCAATTAAAATTACCAGGAACAAAATGATATATCTAAAAATTGAACTAATTAGTTGGCTTTTTTGTGCCTAGCTAAAAAAATTGTATTTTGGGATGATAGTTGGTCTTTTTTGTAGTTGATTTGATAGTTGTGAGGAAAAAATTGAAATAATTATAATTTGGATATGACATTTTGTTTTATTAATTATTTTAATTTATTTGTCTTTTATCACTATTTTAGCCAAACCCAATATCTGGATGCTTTCTTCTTCTTTTTTTTTTATTTTTTTATTTTTTAATAATTTAAGCGTCATGCAAGGATGCAAAAATATACTAATTAACAGGATTAACTTGTTTGGTTGAAATTTCTGCACCTTATTAGGATTAAGTGGTTTGAATATTTCTATTTACGCATAGGTCTTATTCTCCGTGTGTCTATTTACTAGGGACTTTCTCTCTCATTTTGGAGTTTTTCTGTATTGATTATAGTGTTTGATTTTTATGATTATGGTTGTAAGTCAAAGTTTAATCAAACGCTCTAATACAAAATTTAGAAATTTTAAAAAAAAATTATAAATAATTCATTAAGTTGGGTTACACCAATATTCCATCATTAATGGTAGCCTAATAATTTTGAAATATTGACTTGATCTTGTCATCTTGACATACATCTAGAATGAATCTTGACAACGCATTGATCTTTTTAGATAAAAAATCTAAGGGTATGTAGCAATGCTTTCAAAAATTGGTGAGCTTGAAGAAATTATTATCAAATGGCCCAAATGAATTCTATTGAACGGGTCCATAAGAAAGCCAACAAATTGGGCCGAGGAAGACCCATCAAGCAAATATCTCTAAAGAGAGTCTAACAAGCCCATCCGAGGAGGCCTAAATGATACAGGCGTCTGAGGAGGTTAACCATTGCTTTCAAAAGAGATGAAGGCCTCGAAGAAGATCCATTTTCCGAGGTATTGGCTTAGTCTTGAAAGGGTTCGGAATCACGAACCTAGAGATCCAAAGTGCTTGGCTTCAAACGGATTCGAATGCAATCTACAAGTCACTCCGTTAATGAGTCCCATAACATTTGTGGGTTCGAAACTTTCCGGGATCTACGCACTAGAACCATGGGCGTGACGGAGTCCGAACAAATGACCCGATCCCGAGGACGATGAGTGGAGATAAATTCACTCTTCGGTTAAACTAGCCTATACCCGGGTCGAGGTGACATGATCTAAAGAGTTCCTGAGACTCGATAATATTTACGGCAATGCGTTCTCATGAACTACCCCTGGCCCTTCTGCAGCAGGGCGTCCTCTGGGACTACACCCCTGAGCTGTTGGGATGATTGGGAATCATTGGTTAGGTGTGGCAAAGAAGAAGGGTTCGTCGAGAGGTTGATCTCCTCTTCGGGATTTTCTTCATCTTCGAAGAGGTCACATTCTCGAACAAGGTAGTTAGAGGGAATATTCCCCATATGCAAGCACATGGATTCCATTCTACATCATGAGGTACCTATAAATAGCACCTACCCGTAGCTTTACATAGGATGAATTTTGGAAAGACAATTCTTGGGAGAGAACTGATTTCCTTCTCTATTATCTACCTTAAGAGTAGGGATGAGCAGCAGATATATCGATCTGCCCAAACCGACCGAACCAAACCAATCCGCCGCATTTTGGAAGGATGCATGATGACGAGCGGACGGTTGCAGATTGATTTTTTTCAATCCGTCTAGTTTTGGATGGATGGCGGATTTGAGGTTCATTTGGCTGCAACCGAACCGCCAAACCGCCGAGTATCCCTAGTAATTTGTAAGATTTTGTATTTTCAATTTGTTATATATTCTATTTGTGTTTTCAATTGAAAATGAGTTTAAATATTCTGTTGAATATATTATGTTGAAAAAGAATTTTCAACTTAAATATATTTTTTGAATTGAAAAAAATAAATGTATTATTTATCTATATATTTTAGTTTTTAAATCTAACTCTAAAAATAATAAATAAAAAAAAATTATATATGCTAGTTGGTTTTTATTTTCAAAAACAGATATAGATATAACAATACAGAAACATACAACCTCTACTACTGCTCTGTTTATGGTTTTGGTGGTTTGAATTATTTTTATTTTTTAAGAACCATAGATTATAATACTTTATATGGATGAGGCATGCTATGATTGTAATATGTGGATAAAGTTTCAAACTTTCTTTCTTTGGATGATGCATGCAAGGATTGTAATACTCTGTTAAGTCATTGACTGTAGTTTTTTTTTTTTTTTTTTTGGTTGAGAAAGTGCACAAGTTGAATTATGTTGAAAATTTATAAAATTTTAAACCGTCAAACCGATTCGCATCCATCCGCCAATTCGCCAATCCGCCAATCCACTCAATCCACATCCGTCAGATTGGCAGACAGATGTGGATTGATTTTCTCCAATCCGCCAATCTAGCGGACGGATGGCGGATTGAAAGTTTCGTGGCCGCAACCGACCCGCGCTCACCCCTACTTAAGAGTGAAAATGACCGATCCATGGGAGAGCCTTACCATTATTTTCTCTCTAACTACTTTACTTTCTTCTTTATCCAATCTCTTATCTCCATCATCTCTTCACCATTGTGTTCCTAGTAGTGATCGTTAAAGAATCTAAACCTCTTATCATTTCTAGAGAATTTAAATTCTCTAACAACATTCTTGAACCCTCTTATACACTTTTATCGCCCCTTTCACCTGTATAAGGCAGGGTTCCACAATTTTCTAAGCAACTTAATTCAAGGAACAACAAATACCTCACTACTTTCCATAAATAAATAAAGCATTTTCTTTCTTTTAACCAAGTTCAACTCCAGGCCTATATGTTGCATAGAGGAGTAGTGTGTGACTATTTGCATTTAAATAGCAAACAACTATTGAAAATTATCGAGTTCTTATCAGATCTACTACCACTTGGCCTTTGAGTTGGGCTTTATTTTGGAAATTAAAAATTATAGATAATATTCACTGAAAAAATTATATTTTGTCTCTTTCTTTTTTTTTTTTGTGCCTATTATTAATTTTCACACAAACCAAATGGAAGCTGTAGTTTTCTTCTCGACATGTTTAGTTATGTTCAAAATAATTGTTTAACCCTCTCTATTTGGTGGAAGAGAGAGAACAAAGTTGTAATTCCATGTTCATTTTTGTAAGAGTCTTTCCATGATGCAAACAGGGCACCATTCTTCTTCTCTTGCCTTAAAAAACATAACTTGAGAACTCTGTTTGATGTTCAAAATTCACATAGCGATGGATTTTGCCTCCCATTCAGAAGTTTTAATTATCCGTTAACCGATCAAATAATCTTCACCTAACCTCATTTTAAATTTTTCAACATTTAATTGTCTCCATCCAGTCCCATTTGAAAGTCATGTGATAATATCATATGGTATCATTTTAAAATTTTCAACATTCAATAGTCTTCACCTAGTCTCATTTGAAAGTCATGTGACAACTAAGGGCACGAGAGGAGAGACTTAGAAAATGGGTGGGATTTTGAAAGCCGTCTTTATAAAATAAATATTGGAAGAAAAAATTTAGGGACAATAACCAATCACAGCCTTTCGATTATTAATCCTACTTATCTAACCAATCAAATGCGAGATTGGTAGTTTGGAAGGGAAATTCTCTATAGAATGGGTCCCACGTATTTTTCAATCTAATTGACCCCCTAATCTTCCAAAATTGACATGCCTAAAATGTATTGTTTGGCCTAATATAACTGGGGAATGATGAGATAGCACATCTATTATAACTGCCCAGTATATGTTAATAATTATCAGATATATTTGTGTGAGGTTTATCATATCCATAATCATATTTTATTATTGAAAGAAGAAATGGTATTACCTTTATATTCAATTTTCATTAATTAAATTACGTTGTGCTAAGAATACAAAAAGTTCTAAATACAAAATGCAAATGTGATATGATTTGATATGATGTTAGTCTTACTTAACCAATCATTTAAAGCTCTACAATGTTTAGTGTTACGGTGTGCAATGTCATAATTTTTATTAGAGAAAAATGTAACATTTATTATAAAAATATGTAACACATTACAAAAACACATAACAAGGGGTGTATTTATTCAACAAAAAAAAAAAAAATGTATATAGTACACACTCTTAGAGAGGTGTATACCATAAAATTTCCCATTGAATAACTCAGACAATTTTGGTAAATCAAAGATAATTTTGGATTGCAAGTTATGCTTGGGTGGACTCTGACAACTTTCTCAACATAATTTAGGGATTGTTTGAAATGGCCTAAATAAGTGCACTTTTTGTCTTTTTATGAAAAGATATACAGAAAAGTAGAGAGGTGATGTGATGGGCAGTTTCATACTAGATTGTCAGCTAGTATGAAACTGCCCAGTATATGTTAATAATTATCAGATATATTTGTGTGAGGTTTATCATATCCATAATCATATTTTATTATTGAAAGAAGAAATGGTATTACCTTTATATTCAATTTTCATTAATTAAATTACGTTGCGCTAAGAATACAAAAAGTTCTAAATACAAAATGCAAATGTGATATGATTGATATGATGTTTGTCTTACTTAACCAATCATTTAAAGCTCTACAATGTTTAGTGTTACGGTGTGCAATGTCATAATTTTTATTAGAGAAAAATGTAACATTTATTATAAAAATATGTAACACATTACAAAAACACATAACAAGGGGTGTATTTATTCAACAACAAAAAAAAAATGTATATAGTACACACTCTTAGAGAGGTGTATACCATAAAATTTCCCATTGAATAACTCAGACAATTTTGGTAAATCAAAGATAATTTTGGATTGCAAGTTATGCTTGGGTGGACTCTGACAACTTTCTCAGCATAATTTAGGGATTGTTTGGGATGGCCTAAATAAGTGCACTTTTTGTCTTTTTATGAAAAGATGTACAAAAAAGTAGAAAGGTGATGTGATGAAAAAAAGATAAAAAAACAAAAAGATGGATTATTTTGGTGTTGCCAAACTTGGCCTTAATTTGAGCTTAACAATTCTCAACCCGTCCAAAATTAGGGATGGACTCAAAATTTTCACATAGGGGTGCAAAAATATATATACTAACAAAAAATTTAAATAAAAAATATAGATTGCAATATCAATTTTCTATCGACATATAAAAATCGAAAATAAGATAAAAACACATGCAAATAAGCATTTTAATTTTATCCACATTGAAAAATATAACAATTATAAAAACAATTTTTGTATTAAAATGAGGTATCTTGAATTGTACTTGACACTCTTTCATATCATTAAAAGCATCAATCAACTTTAAAATCTTGCACAATGTCGTCCTCAATAAACATGATTAAATAATTAGCTAATGCCTTGTTTTATTATCTGAAGATAGGACTTGTTATCAATGGTGGTTATAAAAAAATTATTAATTTTATTATATTTTATCTTTTTTTTTTTTTTTTTTTTTTATACTTTGATCCAATGTTTTATAGATATAGACGAGCAACTACTTAAATTTTTTAAAAAATCAAGAGAGTAGGACTACTTAAAAATTAAAAAAAGAAAAATACTAAGAGGGGTGAACCTCTATAACTTGGAGATAATTGAATAAAGATTGGGACCCCCTTTCCCCCCACCCCCTTTGACCCCCTTTCTTTTTTGATTGATCACTTTTTCTTTTTCTTTTTCTTTTTCTTTTTCTTTTTTTTCTTCTCCTCCAATCACCACCCGCCACGTGTGTGTGGGGTGGTGGGGGTTGAAGTTTGAGGGGGTCTAAATCACTGCTGATTATAATTAATACTACTATAATAACGGAGGTTTTTGAAATCGTATGGGGGTCGCCTCCTCTTACCCCTTGTAGATCTATCCTTGTCCAAAACTACTTGAGTCTCATACCTAGATATGATGAATAAATCTATTTTCACACACCAATTCCCTTTAATTCATACACTTAATAAAGAAATTTCTTGACACAATTTTATCCTAGAATAAAAATATCATAATACCCTTATCTTTTTCCACCCAAATCTTAATTCTAAAACACTACAGCCATTCTCGATCGCCAGCTCCAGCACTCTCTTCTGCCATGCCTTCTATCCCCTCTCGCATGTGATCGCCTTCGACCATAAACCATACACTCCCACAAGCCTTGTCGTGAACGACCCATTTTCGAGATTGACTGTGAAGGTCTAAGATGAAAGATGATGGGCTGTAATAGTGGTTGTGGTGATGATGGAGGGCTGAGAGTGACAATAACGATAACAATGGAGGATTGGGTAAATGGATGAAAGAAAAATTAAGATTTTAAAAATTGAAGATGAAAGTATTATTTTTTTATGGTGTTCAGTATGTGGAAATAGAATTACTCAAATATAATTGAGGAGTCTTATTTTGCATATACAACCAGGCGGGGAAGTCGTGTTTGGCATAATAATAAGAATATACCACACCATTATTATGACCGTGGACTGTCAGTGACAACAACTAGATAACATTTCAATGTAAATATCCAAAGGGTTTTGGTTTATGTATTTATATCAAGAAATGTGAGAAATAAACAGACCTTAAATTGATTAATTTCACATATTATCTATCCATCTATATATATATATATTATTGGAGAATAATGGTGAATTACAAGGCTGCTTCGGTTGCAATATTTTGTCTCATCGCTTGTTGCATCTTTCTGATTTGGAATTTGTACCGCCTACGAGTAGTTCCGGCTCCACCACTACAATTTGCCACCGTTTCTCGTATAGGTTGCTCTCTACCCCCCTCATCTTATCAAGTATGGATATTTTAAAGAGGAAATATTATTTTGCCCCTAAATTATACTTCAATGATCAATTTAACCCTTGTATTTTTTTGTAATTTTAATTTTTCACTTAAATTATTCAATTTTAGATCAATTTCACCCATGTCGTCAGTTACTGTATATAATTAGACGACACTTGTTGTCATCTTCATTTGAGATTTCATTTTATCTCCCAAACTATCTCTAAAATATCAATATGACCCCTAAAATATAAAGTTTGGGGAGTGTAATTGATATTTTTTAGATAGTTTGGAGAGCAAAATAAAATTTCAAACGAAATCTCGGTACCATGTCAACAATTTCCATTTGATTATAAACGGCAGCTAACGACAAGAGTAAAATTGATCCAAAATCAAATAATTTAGGTGTAAAATTGAAATTATAAGCAGTACATGGGTTAAATTGATTATTGAGGTATAGCTTTTGGGGTAAAATGAAATTTTCTCTATTTTAAATGGTTGTACTCAGGCTCATCGTGAATCCTGTTTTGATAATTTGAATTATTCAGTTTGTAGAGCTTTTCTTATATGAAAAAATTAGATCAATTTAATAATCGTAACGTTTTATTTATTTTTATTTTTATTTTTATTTTTGATATAGACAATACAAACACAATAAAATCAAAAAGTTACGATTATCAAATCAACTTAATTTTTTTTAAAATGATACACAAGGAGGGTCCTTATAAAATTAACTATTTAAATTATCAAAACGAGATCCATAAAGAAATCCACAACCCCCCTCAATTTTTCTTAAATTGAGATATAAACATGAGAAAGTCGTAACTCATTCTGAAAATATTGTGACTTACAAACTGCATTCATATCAAATATGTATTTGGTATGTGAACTCTGTTTCGAATATTTTTGAGTCATAAATATGATTGAAATTCATTTTAAATGTAATATGGGTTATATATAAAAGTAAATATCACCACATAATACATTTTTTGTATATTTTTTTGCAAATTATATTATTAAGTGAAGTGCCACTTTAGTTTCCATAGTTCAAATTGAAATTCCGTTGATCAAAATGAAACTTTACTCAAATTAAAGAAATGAACAAAATAATTTATCCCTTTCTTTTGTATTCTGATTCTATGCATTTATTATTTTTTAGGGTTAATTATGTTTTTTGATTCTAAAGTATGATATTTGTATCATTTTGATTTCTAATATTTAAATTGTGTCAATTTGATTTTCAATGAATAAAAAATGTTTAAATTTAGTTTTCAATTTTTAAATTGTATCAATTTAATTCCCAACATATAAAAAGTGTTTTAATTTAATTTCTCAATCTAACTTTAGTAATAGGCGCCAATAAAGTCAATGATAAATGGAGAAACTCATAGAGAAAATTACACTGTTAGCCCTAAAAATATATGATATGTGTTATTCAAGTGCGAACTCATTTAAAATATTATAATTTTAGTCTTCAAAATATATGATATGTGTCATTTTAATATTCAAAATTATACATTTACCTCTTATTTTACTGGCGTTTATTGAAGAAATTTGGTTGGTGAACCATTTTTTTTTATTATCAGAAAGTATGGGACTTGATACATTACAAATCTAATAATTTGGTTGGAGGACTGAATTGAAACAATATTTATATATTGGATGGCTAAATTGGCAGAATTTAAATATTGAGGATCAAATTAAAATTTTTTTTGGATAAATTAAAAATACATCTCTTAAAGTTTGTTTAAAATATGAATTGCTTCCTTTAAATCTAGAAACTATAATACAAGAATGAAATTACCAAAATTATTAATTGAAATATATTTCTGATATCATTAAAAATTATTAATTAACTTAATAATTTATTAATAAAATGAATTATTTGTTATACGATTAAAAATTTGAAGTGACAGGATGTAATTTCCATAAATATATGACTAATTCATATTTTAAGCAAATTTCATATTGTATTTGTAATTTACGTATTTTTTATACATTGTATATTAAATTGACAGAACATGGTGGTGTTTGGGAACTTGGGTTTGGGATTTTTTTTTAAATTTTTTCCACTACAAGACAAAAGTTTTACAAAACAAAAAAAAACAAATACAAACAAAATATCACATTCAACCTTATAATCATTTCACTTTTTCTCTTACAAACATCACATCCAACCAGCAAAAAAAACCCCAATTATCTTCTCAAACACAAAAAAAAAAATTCTCTAATAATATCCTACAACTAAAAAAGCCTACATAAAAACCCACTTCCCAAACACTTACAAATACTAAAAATTAAAATGTCACAAAATTCATATTTTGAAAATAAAAAAGTATGGTTAATCTTATTTTTTAATTAATAAACAGTAAAATCCATTGTTGTTGTTATTGGGTTGTTATTGTCCTTATTAATTTGCTTTCTATTAGCTTTGGTGTGTTGCAACTTGCAGGCATACACCAACCCCCCGCACCCGGGGCCCAGGGTCCAGTATTTGGATAAACACATGCCCTTTCCAAGTAAATGTACGGCAACTGCTAAATATTATTAGTTGAATATCATTTTTCCTCAAAATTTATCAATTAAAAATCAATTAAATTTTTGTTTTTCTAATAATATTAATTTTACATTTAAATTATTTGATTTTAGATCAATTTTATCCCACCGTTAACTATCGTTTATAATCAAACGAAAATTACTAACATGACACCAAAATAAAATTTCAAATGAAATTTGGATGTCACATCAACGATTTTTATTTAATTATAGACAATAATTGACACTGAGGGTAAATTGATGCAAAATTGAATCATTTATGTACAAATTATTAAAAAAAGTAGTGATTAAATTAATTATTGAGTGATAGTTTGATAGGTAAAATGATATTTTCTCATACTATTTCCAAATCTCTTTCTATATATAATTTTGTTGTGTAATATGTTATTGTCCCAGACAAATCTACCTAGATTTTTCGGGGTAATGTGATTGTTTGGTGGGGATTGAATTAATATAGTATGAGATTTAAGTATGAAATAAATTTAAACCATACATTGATATTCTGAGTAAAATTTAGGATAAAATTTTTAGAATGATAGCATTACTCAATTTTGTTTTGGGGCTAAATACACCCCCCAAAAAAAAATCTCCAAAATGTGTCATACGTCATTTTAGTCAATGATATTTTAAATATATCAATTAATTGTCATTGAATGGTTTTTTTTTTTTAATCGTCTTTCTTTTCTTTTTCTGTTTTTTGGTTTTTTGTTTAGAAAAATATTTGGAACTCTTTTTTTTTTTTTTGAGACCCCCACAACCCCTTTTAGATCTCAACCACTGATGTATATGTGAGACCTATTCATGTATGTATAAGGTTCACATATACATCAATGATTGAGATCCAAATGGATTGTGGGGGTCATTAAAAAATAGAGTCTCAATCATTATTGTTTTGCTTATCACTGTCATTGGATAATCTTTACTTTTTGTTTCGTCTACCAATGATAATGAAAGTAGGTATAATTTTGGTGGTGGTAGATGCATCAATTGGTACACCAACTAGTGTATCAATATACCTTATGACATTATTACAGACCTTACCCATTTTACAAATTACAAATATTCAAAATCTCTAAAATTATGTCACATCATCTATTAGTACATTAATTGGTACATATAGCATTATTCGTAAAATTTTGTATCCACATTATTTTATTTATTTATTCAATGTATCCACATTTATACGTTAGCAAAACAAGCAAAATAGGACGAGTTAAATACATTGTAAATTCCTAAAGTATATAATTTTAATTATGTGAATTTAGTCTCTAATTAATTTAGTTTCATAGATAGTTTGATGAAAATGTCCCTACTTTCAGTATTAATTATAGGTGGAAATAGAGATAAGGACCATTTAATGACAAAAAGTCAATAAATTAGAGATTAAATTAACAAATGTTTCATCAAATATTATTTCTTATTTTATATAGGTCATGATGAGTTTTAAAAGAGAAATGCTGTCTTATGATGTGCAATGCCAAATAGTATGACTGTTGCATTTATCCAATTGAAAACCAGGGCCATGACAGCACATTTAGATGTTGGGTCCTGTTATGGTGTGCAACTTACGCCTTACACTTACGTCTT